>NW_024102831.1:11347139-11911214 GCF_013122585.1 Styela clava | reverse complement strand
TCAAGTGGGCCACACAAATTCTTCCAGTGGGCCGCATGCGGCCCGCGGGTTGGACATCGCTGTTCCAGTGCACCAGTGGTATCAGTAACAACGACCTCGGTACAGCTTACACATGACTGGTATTGCGACTGTTATCAATCCCTGATTTATTATATTATTAATTAGAAAATACATTTTTTCATTCAGCTAATAGTAATTCCTTATGTTATAAGTTGGAGTCAACTTTCATATATCTTTCATAAATTATGCAGTGGTGGAGGATTGGTGCTGTTGATTAAACAAATGGGAAATTCTTTTGGCGCTCCCAAAGTATGTGCACCAAGATAGCGCACAACCTGAACCCCAACCTGGTACACATACTATGTTCAGGTTGTGCGCCATCTTGGTGCACATACTTCTGGAGGTCCCTCTTTAATTGTATTATGCCACCTATTCATTAATGGACACAAAGGGTGATCATTTTGTATTTTCTTCTCTTGTTGTGAAAAATTGCTTTGGAATTTTCAGTAGTTGAAGATTGTTGTTATCGCTAGAAGGCTAATTCTTTTATTTATTTCAAAACTTACTGTGGGCTCTGTGGGATTCTTTCGGCTATTTGAAGTTTTGTATGGTGACATCAACAAAATTAATTGCAGTGATTCTGTGACCATGGATACCAAGCTTGGGAAGAGTACGGTATCATACTGGTACTGTGAAAGACTGTGATACCCTCACTACTTTGTGTCCATACATTTGAGCATTGCTCTCTGGTTTCGTTCAATTCTATTATTCTAACAATTCTGATTGTTTTCCCAAACACTAGCCTTTTGAATTGTTGCTGGAAAGCATAATGAAAAGAAAATTATAAAGTGATTCAAGTCGTCCCACATCATGGCTAAGCAGGGCATACCCAGGGTCAAACAGACCCTAATACGAAAGAAGCTACTATGTTTTGGATTGAGGTTGAACCTTCGGTTTTCCATGGTCGCCGATCGAATATCTTGTGCTCTGAATGTGGTAGTCATAAAATATGATTGGGATGAATCCAACATTTTTGATCTTCGACTGAACTGCAATATAGGCAGGCTAACGTTTGCAAGCTCAGTATTATTTAAGCCTATTTATTAATGTTGTATCATACAATTAGATTTATATGAATGCATTAAAGCATCTTTAATTTGCATGTGTTGTGTTGTGACGCTTTGCATAATTCCTTGCCACTATTTGATGCAAAAAGAAGTTACCCAAAATAGAAAAAAGTGTTGATATTAATAATAAATTTAATTTTTTAGTAATTTTCAGGTTTTTTCCCGCTTTGCCTGGTTTTGAATTATTTTTTTGCCTTTGTTTATCAGTGATCATGATATGTTACTTGATTCTGAAGTTCTATTGTTTCTCTGTACATCTATTAATAAAAAATTGAGTAACTTCTTCGATTTTTTTGTCACAAAACAAGACTTTCTTGTATCATTTTTGGGGGAAGAACAGTCACGGTTTTCCTAAGATGTATTCGCAAATATGAACTGATATAAAGGTTTACAATATCAGAATAACTGGCCAACACAGCTCAGTTTTTTGTTTACACCGTAAATCCACCTTGAATATTTCCTGATTAAATACTAGATCTTTGCTCATTTTATACTACATAGTTTCATATTTTTATGGCGAGGAAAGTTTATCAGAGAGTTTACGCATACATGGTGACTGACTTTATCACCATAAAATTAAAGGTTAGAAAAATCTAACAGAGATGGTCAACTGCGACGCAACTACCTGTACCCAATATCTACAGTACCAATATCTGTGAGAGAAGCCAAGAAATCCCAATTCCAACTCGAAAATTGCCATTTTTCATTTTCAAAAATTAAAAATTGGGACGAAGACACATGCTATGATTACAGTTCAGGTCAATGTTTATTAAAAAATATTATATTGATATACGACCCATAGTATAAAGCTGTAAGTTTAGAGGATCACGGTTTCGAATAAATACATCCCTATTTCATAATTCTTATTTTTGTACTATTGCCAGTAGTTATTACGACAGGTATTTGAATAAAGCCCAGATACTTTGACAACACCAACAGGTATGGAAAGCAGGACCAGTGATTTCCCCTGCACCCAACTCCTGACGAAGGTGAAAAACAAAACAGATGGCGACTCCCGCCCCCACTCCCCTTACGTATATACTAGTGCAGATCGTCAGTCAAAGAGATAACACATTTTTATAAGTTAGAAATAGTTCTTTTCACTAATAGCAAAATATCTAACACCCACTAAATTTGGAAAACAAATGAAGAACTGGTGAGAACACTGT
Source organism: Styela clava (assembly GCF_013122585.1). NCBI lineage: Eukaryota > Metazoa > Chordata > Ascidiacea > Stolidobranchia > Styelidae > Styela > Styela clava. The sequence continues at coordinate 11,908,918 of NW_024102831.1, read as the reverse complement.
GCTGGTCCGATTTCCAAGGGAACGGAATTCATGATGCATGTCGATATAAACATTGCAGGCAGCTGGGAGGGAACTCAAGAACTCGTGCTTTGCAAAATTTTGCATGATGTCTTGCAGGCGGCATTTGGTTGAACTGTTTTACGATGTTCTGTCCCCATATAGCTATATTTCTTTTAAGTTACTGAATCAATGCAGCATGCAGTGGAAAAGTATGGATCTTCAGTTACGTCCGGTTCTTGTAGGCGGGATATTCAAGGAGATTGGAAATCAGGCTCCTCGCATACTTCCTATCAGGGGAAAGTAAGTGCTCAGGTTTCTTTCTATCTATCATATGGTTATTTTAATCAGCAAAAAAGGCAACTGTCTCAATTATCTGAGTTAATGGATGTTTTTTGTATTAGCGGTTTTATTTTTGTACATTTAGTTCCTCTTTCTCATTTTAGCGATCACCAGTCTACTGGTCACAGGGTTAGGAGAGGACATTTAAGTATTTATCATTTAAAGGTGATTTTTATTGTGTAGTGCGCCATGTTCCTTGTCTAGTTGCTAGATCCAGTATGGAATATTCAACTAATCAGTCAGTCGATCAAGCATTGCTGCATTAGAAACACAGGCATAAATCTCAAGCATTTGAAATGACTAACTGGTTTTGGTTATCTATTCTTATTCCGAACAAGAACTTGTAACCAGATGAGAGAACGTATGGCGTATATATTGATTTGCCTTATAGGCTTTCCTCTGCGATAAATATAAATTTCTGTCCTAAGTTGGAGTTGTGATGCTGGATTTGAGGGGCTCGAAACATGCTCCCCACATACGACGAAAGCAAGTACCGCATATTATATCTCAGTGCGCCGAATTTTTTCAATTTCAACTTACTGATTTCTCCGTTTTATAGTATTATGAGTAACTATAGTAGATTAATATTTATGCTACAATTTTGCTTGAATATCTAAAATTGAAAACAAGCTTGGCATAAGAAACATGAAATTACCAGGCTGAATTAATTGTATTTTCATGCTCCAGCTTATAGGCAGATTTTCTTAATCTAGTTTGGTCACAAGTCACAGAAACATTGCGGCCAAATTAAGACAAAGATAAAGACAATTTAAGCTATGAATCTCATGGGTATGCAAACCGCTGACTATAACAGTATATACAATTCCGACTTTCACGAGTCTAACACAGACTGACAGATTGGATTTAATGTGAGAAATTGTAACAGTGTACGTAGTATAAAAAATATACTTTTCTGGGATAAAGAGTTTTTAAGTTTTTCAATGCTGTCTAGTGTCTATATATGTTACGCATGCATAAAATTAGGTATACCGTATATGCTCGTTTTACCGACCGATCTTGATTAAGGGCCCGCTTGAATGACTGCCCGTGTGAACCGCACATAAAAATAAATAAGGGCCGGTGCTTGAATACCCGCCCGATGTAAAAGCTGATTTTTCAGTGGTAGAGAACAATAGGAAATAAGAAGCGCTCTTGTCACAACGCTGTTGAATTTTAAGCGCCGGTAGAAAACACTCACACCTTAGGCGTCCAAGTACATAACAGATAGCATTGATTACGTTACACCATGGTTCTCAAACTGGGCATCGCGACGCCCAAGTGTGTCGTTTCAATATTGATAGGGCGTCGCAAAACTTTTCTTCTGCGGATTTGTACCTGTGGTGAGTAGAAAAAGTACAAAACGAGCAAATACGGTATGTTTGAAAAATTTGTTTTTAAACTACAACTTGTGCTCCTCTCGTCTTCTTAAAATTGATTGAGTGCTTCTTTCGGTGTTCTCCCGGCCCGAAAAGTTGCTTATTAAGGTGAGTTCAGGAAATGTCCAACAGCTATTTTTGTCGTACAGTATTGTGTTTCAAATTGGAGGGGTGAATCTCCAACTTTGTTTCCGATGTATTCCATTATTTACTTGATTCCTGGTTCTCTTTTTAGCTCTTCCTTTGTCATCTGAAATTATTGATATAGGCCTACAGCTGTGTGGGATATTGTTGTGTCATTTAGTACTGAAAGTGGACATACTTACTCAATTGTTCTGTTCTATGTAGAGGTTTTACATTGCCATATTGTATGCTTTCTTTTGAGGACTGTATTTTCCGTCAAATAAGCTGATTTTCTGGAACACCAGTTTTGTTCCAATTTTCTGGGGGCAACTTTTTGGGCAGCGCTGCCTATCTTCAATCAATATTATTATGTGTAGTAAATGATGAAAACAAGTAGCTTTGGCACATGTACTGTAATGTAAACATGTTAAAGCAGTGGTTCTCAAACTTCTTGATATTGTGACGCTGATATATGATCAACTTGCGACTCCTCATGAAAACATCTTGATACCTTTTAATGAAGGGCCTCTTTTTTATTTAAATTATGCCTGAAGACTACTATCGTGGTGTCAATATTGAATCCTTCGAGTCAAGGCGTAGACGAAGTCCTGAACGTCGCTCAACAATGCTCGATATGCCCATGTTCATGAAAGGATTAAAAATGAATGACATGCATGGTTCGAGCTGACCTATCCTCAGTGTTTGTGTTGTCATAATTGGAACAGCAACAAATGATCCGTGACGTTAGCGATATATACGTTATATTGTCATCTCCAGTTCTCAAGTGTTATTTAAACGAGAATTTTAACTCTCCTACGAACCGCAGGTACAATTCCTCAAAAGCAGAACGCCCTAGCAAAATTGAAACGACACACACGCACACGCGACGCCCACTTTGAGAACCACGGTGTTAAAGGAAAGAAAGATAGCGCAATGGCAAGGAGCTGGGGAATATAAGTATAAATGAATAAAGCAAAATAGAATGCACATTGGTGTTGAACTTTCAAGCAGAGAAAAAAGTAATGCAGCTTTCCTGCCTCAGATTATTTGGTGATAATATAAAAAAATCCTTTTTTTATTGCTAAAAATCAGCGCTGTTTGTTTGCAGAGTCGACTTATTAGCCGTAACATACAGTACTTTGTTCAGTTTCTCTGACATTTTAGACTTGATATAAAGTTAGTGTTTTTGCAAAGGTTCACTCACAAAATGTATTTCAAGTTTTCATTCAATACCCTGTAGCTCTTATCACTTCAGTTGTTTTTTGTAACCTCACTCATTAGATTTACAGGATTCCTGAATAGGATTGGATTTTTGAATACCGTACTTGGAAGAAGAAAAGCCAATGCAATAACTCAATCATATAGTAATTGAATTGTCTATCCTTTCATAACCAGTCTATGGGTAGGGAACCAGTCAGTTAGTGCAGAACCATCTGTATATTATATATAAATATGGTTGTTTCAAATGACTGTGTAGCTGAATTATTGTAATTAATGAATGATTCGTTTTTTGTCAGAATAAATTGTTATTTCAATGTGGAAATCAGTATTTTTGAGAAATGTCTTTAAAGCGCCATTTGGTGGAATTGTTCTACGACGTTTTGTCACCCTATAGTTATATTTCTTTCAAATTGTTGAATCGGTGTAGCAAACAATGGAATACCATGAATCTTCAGCTTCGTCCTGTTCTCGTTGGTGGAATTTTCAAATCTGTTGAAATTCAGGAACCTTTGACCCATCCTACTAAAGGAAGGTGAGTGTAGATCACGTATGTCAGAGTGTCGAAGCCATTAAATAACAATACAAAAGAGAACATTCCTAAAATTTCGAATCTCATCACCGCCTTATGGGGCATTTATTTTTGACATATAGCGCAGGGGTGGTCAACCTGCTTTCAACCACGATCGACTAAAAACGTCGAAATAGCTTGCGATTGACTGATCCATACACAATAAGGCCATACACAAAAACGAACGAATACTGAATATACATGCACGCATACAAAAAATCCGCCGCTGCCAATCAGCTCGGTTCTTTTGGCACATTCTTAATGAAATCGGCACAAAATTTTTTCGCTGCTCAAACTTCCTAATTGACAATTTCTGCCGAGTCTGATCTTCGCTCGCTTGGAATTAAAAAAAATTAGGCATTCGGATGCCACCGCTATCGTTGCGAATAAAATTCATCACACTACTCATGGAGATGGAGGGATACAAAAACTTTCTCATACTGCAAAAATTGTTGTAGAATCGTTCGTCAGCCAAGGCACACGATATTTTGCAGGTTCATTTCTAAAACTTGGATGCAGCGAAACTTACATTTGTACACAATAATATGCTCTAACAGCCTTGCCCAGACTCAAATACTATATGCTTATATCGTATTTTGTCCATGCAAAGGCAAAGTGCTATGGTATTGCTGTTTTGAAACACACAAAATTCGCTGCATGAAACTGATTCAAGGCAATTTTGGGAGGTATGTTATCAAAATCAATCAACATCAGACAGTTCAACATTAGAGTTTAAAATTCAAAAATATATTGCCTAACTAAGATTTCGGCTTATATGCACATGACTAAAAATTATACACGCATAACTCTGTACTGGAAAGATCATACTTGGGAGTTTGACAGTGATAGTGAGGATGATTATGAGGAATGTTGAGACACTTCTTACCATTATTAATAAAAGTAAAACATAACGACTATGATTATCATTTCCATTACCCTACATTCTCGCATATATGTCGATCACGCATATAACCGACTCCCTAAAACAGTGTTAAGACGGCGATTATATGCATATAAGCCGACCCTACAAATCGTAACACGCCGTATCACAGTTAAGAATATCAAAGTATTCGAATACTTTTTCGGCTGATTTTTGAATAATAGCCACTTTTCGCCCTCATCACGGTGTTTCGTTGACAAGAAAAGTATTAAAACGAATTTTAGCGCTTTGCCACATATTGTAATGACAACGATAAATAAAATCGACACTTTGATTGTTTATCTTCTTTGCGACCCTGCACCTCATATTGTTGCGACACATTTGCATGGTTGTGCGGTTGGCATTGCCGCCATTTCTTTGCAAGGCTTCTTATTTTACATTTATATCCATTACGTCGCAAAATTGAACATTATACTGTTAAAAGTTGTAACTCTGTCCCGTAGAATGTAATAAGCCATTTCACGTATGGTCATGACTGAAAAGATATTATCGGCAATGTTCCCTCTAATTTTTTGTAGTATGTGTGCGCAGAAATATTGGTGTGTGCGCACTTTTTTGGAAATGACTAATATTTGTGCAAAAACCAATAAAAAAATTTTGGCGTTCTAACCGGGTAATAAGTGGGCCAACAACAAACTTTCTCAACCTGCCAACCGAGCACATTGTTACATTACATCCAAATACGTCTGTGCGCAGTAAATATATGCGTCTGTGTGCGCTCGCACACGCGCACACTTTAGAGGGAACACTGAATATCGGTAATAACATTTAAAGTGAGGGTTTTGCAGTTTAAGCGAGGAGAAAACGCTCGTTCTATAAATATAATCGAGTGGTATCTTTGTCCGGTAGAATGTAATAAGCCATGTCATGTATGGTCATGACTGAAAAGATATTATCGTTGATAACATTCTAAAGGAGGTTTTTGAAGTTTACACAATGCGAGGATATACGTATATATTATTTTAATAATAAATGAATTAAAGTATTGAATGGAAAAGAGTTTTTGAAATAAAATTCAGTACCATATTCCTTGACGAATAAGTCTACCCGACAAATAAGAAGAAACCTATTTTCAGCACTAAAAAAGACGGTTCTTCCATATAGCACTCCAATAAGACGGGACAGAAAAATAGCTTCTTTGTCGGTCAGCTAAACACCGATATGTATCCATAATTTTATATAGTTAGAACCAGGTTTTGCTTGTTTCAGGTAAAATAACTCACAGCATTAATTCTTACCAATAAAATGGTAGCTTTCATTGGCGGAAATTGTGTTTAGTTTGGTATAGTTGTTTATTTCAATTTTGTAGCTCAACTCTTTACTCCCTGACTATGCTCCCTATACTTATGTGTGATTGTATGACTGGAGCCGCGGGATCTCTCCCGGAGAGGTGGCGCATCGTGCTTAGCCTTGGGAATACGCTTGCGACCGCACCTCTGATTAAACTTCGAAGGTTTGCAGGTCCACATTCGAATCCCATACTAGGATAGTTATGTACGAAAGGATTGCTGAACTCTTTGCCGCCGTAGGGTTGTTCATGTAACCGCTGGTCGGGTGCTGTTTCAGACCCCATTCCACCCCACAACACTTTGGGCTCAGTTTCAATATCATTGAAATGATAGTTGGGAAGTTTAGTGGTTATTAATGATCAAATGAGTAAACTTATTTATTCAAACAATTCAATACAAAAATATGGATCAGTTGACTGTTGTTATTGGGTTGTAGGGTTGATATTTTGTAGGGTTGACAGTTTGTGATGATGATTTTGAATATTGTAATTAGCGGTGTGAAAATTATTAGTATTTCACTGCCGCTTTTTTCCTTTCAGTATCGACTTAATCTGGCATTTACTCAGGTGAGGCATTGCCATAGTTCTGCATGATTTAATTGATAGATATTGGAGTTTCAGGTCCGCGAAATGAGATTTAAATTTGGTTTAATCTTGTACATGCGAGTAATTCCAATCTCTTTGCGTTGCAAAGCCTCTAATTTATTATCTATGCCTATGGCATTACAATGCCCTAACAACTAGCTTGTCGTAAGATCAATAACCTAAATTTTTGCTCCTGCAACTACTAGAAAGCCTATGTTAAATGAAGGTTTGGTTCGTGGTTCCACCCAGTTTTTTGTATCTGGCTCCTCAGCCCTAGAGTAAAAATCATGAATTCAAACTTTCAATGATGATTATCGAAGTGAAAAAATTCTGACACTAAATCATATATTGTTTAGTTAAGTAAGCATTCTCAACAGACAATTAGCAAAGAATTGCATAGGACAAAAACTTTTTGCTTAGGCTAACGTTTTTTATTTCAAATATTGTTTTCTGAGATGGGGATGGAGTCAGAACTTTCTCCAGCATGGAGTCTATATTCCGAGTCAAAACTTTTGTTAACCAGAATTGGAGTTATTTTTAAAATTACTAGGAGTTGAGTCGGTTGAAAGTTTTTCAAGACCACATAACTCTCCTATCACTTAATATCTGGAATGGATTATTAACAATCATCATTCGTTCTCAGGTACATGTTTGAAGATCTTGACCGAATATCTGGATACTATCGCATTCCGTTCAAACTTCCGAAAAACATAGAACAGGATTTCTTTGCGAAAGGTTCTGTTAAAGCTCAGCGTCTGTTGACTTATGTACAGGAGGAATCACCGGAACTATTGAACGGAATTTCAGATGAGATTTTCAAAAGAATCTGGGTTGATAATGTTGACATATCTGAGAATAAAAGCTTACAAGAAGCGTGTGAAGCAGCTGGATTGTCCTCCACAGAATCTTCCAATGCTTTGAATGAAATAAATCATCAATCTGTCAAGGAAGGGCTGAAGAAAGCTACTTCATATGCTATTGAGTGCGGAGTGTTTGGCACTCCTACCTATATTTTACACAGAAATGGAAAGAAGGACATGTTGTTTGGAACTGATAGAATCTTCCTTCTTGCTCATTATTTGAATGAGCCTTGGCCAGTATTCCCATATGATGAATAATGACAGAAAATAACTGATTTCTCCAAGTCTATTGATAAATATGCATAAGGGACCTTCAATAGTATAAGTAGGCATTCTGTTCATATTGTGCATAGCTTATTGCTGACGTATCTACATAAAAATACAGATTGGAAATCTTCTTGAAAATAAACTATTTTCTCATCTTCGATTCGATTGGCTGGTCTATTATCCACATAACAAACTACAGATATCTCCTGTCACCTCTTTAACAATTAACTCTAAATTTATTGTTTGCAACACAGTATTTCATTAATGCTGTTGTTTAAATGTATAACACCTCTGTTTGATGTGCCTAAACCACTGCCATCTTAAGATGTGATCTATTGAAGATTCATGCCGTTTTTCACTGTAAAATAAGGGCCATTCCAAGCAAAAGTTGAATTCCCTCAATTTTTCAAAAAGTGTAGTGAAAGTAATTTTATTTTATTTTTGATATCAAAAGACATTGGAATTTTATTGGACTGCATTCATTTCATCGAACAATTTAAAATTTCCCCCAGGTTTTTGATGGTTTATAAAAAATGGCCTGAAATGTAGAAATTTTGGTATAATTGACATATTATGTGATGATTCCTGACACAAAGTGTTTGATTGTGTGGTACAGTTATTTCATATGGAATTGACGCACTGGGTTTAAGTTAATAAAGTTTAAATGTTTGCAGTGCTGTAGGACATTTCTTCACCCATTTAACGATTTATTACCAGAATTTTAAGAGATGATAGAGACCGCTATTCTGAAGTGGAAAAATGTCCTGTGGTTTCACGTCCTGTAGTGTCACATACAATATGCACATTATTGGCATGGATTTACAGTGTTACATTAAGTAACTTGAGCAACACATAGAGGGGTAGTTCAGCTACTGCACCAGAAAATATTATGGGCTCCTACTGTACCATCGCAAAAATTTACAGCACAACACAACGTACTGTTAGTGCACGGTGGATTTGTCGTCCTGTAGTGTCACACTATATTTTATTATTATTTTTTTATCTACTAAATAAGTCTTGGGTGTTACTATTGTGCAATTTTTTACATATTCAATAAAGCAACTGATTGGACAATGAAACAAGACATGCTGAAACATAGCTGAAAATGTGAAAATATATTGCATTCAACAACATGCAAAATTTCTGGAATTGTCCTGTAGTGTCACTCGGAATAGTCCATGAGACCTAGCCTGGAATTTTAAAATGATTTTAATGTAAGCCCTCCCTTTAAAAAAGGCCTAGTCGATAGCGGGAATTTTTTTGATCTAATCGATAACAAGAAATCTCTTCTACACAATTTACATGATTAATCTAAAACGTGGGAGCAGGAAAAAGGTTCAATGACCTGACTAATCTATGTTCAGCAGTTTTTTTCTAACAAAAACGTGTTATCGGTTTTCATATTTTGTATATTTGAAAATAATTAAAAGACACCCTCCAAAAATAAGCCCTGGTATTTTTTTTTCAAGGAAAATTGAATAAAGACCTTGTCTTATTTTTGGGGAAACACGACATGCTTCTTGTATTATATTATTTTGACTTTGTTGCACACCCTTTTTGTGCACTAATGTTCTCATAGAAAATTTCTTTTAAATGTTAAAATTGTAATCTGGGCATTTTTGTATTATTATTCATTTTATATTGCTCCCATATCATGTAAGATTATTGCATGCTTTGTCAGTGGCCACTACATTTGGATAAGTATTTTATTTCAAGTTTCATTCCAAGCGAAATTCCAATCAAACAGGTTCGAGAAACCCCCTTGCAATTGATTATATTTATTATCATAAAAGATGCCAATCGAAAAAATGTGAAATAACGATTTGACGCGAAACACTCGAAGATCACTCAACATTATTGAAACACACTTATTGTATAATTATATTATACCTGTGAATTTGATTATATTCTGACAACTCATGGACTGTACTGGGAACCTTATTTAAAAATCACTGTTCTTAATCAATGTCACAGATATGTGTTATAAACCACCTTGCACCTGCGAAGTAAGAGATTCTAACCTAAAAACTTGCAGTTTATCAGTAGTGCAATGGAAAGCTTGTTACGAACTCAACTATTAGTAGGGCTGTCCAAGCGAGACGAATATTCGAAATTGATTCTCAAATTTTTTGAATCAAATCGATTAAAGTGGAAAAACAAATTGACTACCTTTGTACATCAGTTTTCACTGGGCAAGCGGCAGTGCATCCTGCGACTCTCGCCTTTCACACACTTGTTTTCCTGATCTTTATCTCCCCTTTCATTTTGCGTTAAAAAATGCCCGGTGGCATGTTATTAGCAATGTCATGCATGGTTATAACTGAAAAGTTATTTTCGGTTCTGTGACTGACAAATCGATTTGTGAAAAATATTCGATTCCAATCATAAAAAATATTTGTTTTTAGACAGCCCTACCTATTAGCCAGTCAATTTAATTATATTTTATAAAAATGTAAGGCTTCACATTTCTCTGGTATACCCACAATCAGTGGGATCTTAATTCTGATATATGTAGCTTCAATTATAATCAGAATTTTCATGAAATGCTGTAAATTAAAATTCCTGACAACTATCAATATAAATGAATTTCAATATGTTTTAACCAATTGCTAAACTTCTCCAGGTTGCATGGACATATTTTAGTGAATATAAAGTAAATAGAGTAATAACTTGACAATGGCAAAGGTTTCGGATAATGAGTTTGATTTGGATATTGATGTGAATGAACACAATGCATTGATGATGGAAAAAATGCATAGTATGAGAATAGACGGACAACATTCTGACCTCGTCATCAAAGTAGGAAGTGAAGAGTTCCTGGTTCACAAAAACATGATGTCAGCTGGGTCTGATTATTTTGATGCGATGTTGTCACATGATAACTTGGAGACCAACACAGGAATTGTTAAAATGCAAGATGTTGATGTGGAATTTGTAAAAGTTTGCATTGATTATATTTACACTGGAAAAGCTTCAATTACTTTGGAGAAAAGTGAACAACTACTCCATGTTGCAACTTTGATGCAGTTGTCAGTACTTTGTGATAAGATAGCCGAGTTTCTCAAAGCTAAGTTGGATGTGAAGTCACTTCTCATCATTCAACAAATTGCTTCTAAGTTCACAATTCAAACATTAAAAACAGCTTGTGATTATTTTGCATTGACTAATATGGGTGCAATTTCTCAGGAAGAATACTTCAATCAATTGGATGTGGAATTCATCTCCCTCATGGTTGGATCGAAAAGTTTTGCCTATTCTGAAGATTCCAAACTTGCTGTTCTTCTGCAGTGGATCAAAGCTGATATTGACCAACGAAGGAAGCTTCTGGTTGAAATGATAAATTTAATAAACCTGAACAATGTTTCTTATCGATATGCAACATTCTTAGTGGAAAATGAAAGACTGTGTTCTGAATCACCTGTGATTTTGAAATTATTGTTTCTCAAAATGGCGGAGAAGATTGGCGTTGAAGGAGCATCTGCAGAAATCCCCGCTAGTGCATCTGAATTCAATGCTTTTGCTGTTTTTGACAAGACTTCCAAAACAATAAATTCATTCTATCCAGAAAAAAGTGAATGGCAGGAATTAAAAAATCTGCATGATAGTATGGTAAACAGCAATTACACTGCTGTCATGGTGAAGGATTTTATCTATGTTTTTATTGGTAATTGTTCAGTATATCGAATTAATATTTCTGAACCAGATTCAACTTGGAATAAAATTGCTGATCATCAATGTCACCATGGTCAATATTTACGAGCAGCAGTTTGTGATGGATTCATTTATTTGTGTGACAAGGAAACATTGGACGAGTACAATATCAGTCAAAACATGTGGACGGTGGTAAAAAGTGAAAAAATTACGCTATACAATTGTACTTTAGTTGGACTGCAGGAATCACTTTATGTAATAGGAGGTTTTTTAAATGGTAGTTCATCCTCAGTGAGTCGATATTCACAACAATCTTCTTGGTCTTCAGTCAAAGCGATGAATGTTTACAGGCAAAATCCTGCTGCTACTGTTTATGGAAATCGAATATTTGTAGCAGGCGGATTTCAAGGTGTATATTTATCTAGTACAGAGTTCTATAATCCACAGACAGATTCTTGGACAAATTTACCATCCATGACTGTTCCTCGGGGTGGTTTTTGTCTTTATGCTGTAGAAAACAAACTATTTGCAATTGGAGGTGATAGAGAGGGATCAAAATCAGTTGAGAAATACAATTTTGAATCAAGTCGTTGGGAGCATCTTATGAATTTTCCAGAAAATATGGATATTGCTCCACGAGCCAGTCTGGCATTTAAACTTCCACCATAGTCAATGATAAATTTATTGCATCAGCATTGAGATTATAAAACAGGCCACTATGAGTTCCACTTGTTTTTGAATGTTTCCATTTTATTGATTCGTATATTTTAAAAATGGGATAATGAAGGATAATATTTGTGAAGTGATTTTTGTGTTAGTGCTGAATTGTACTGACCCTTCCATCTCATCTTTGAGTTTGAGAAACTTAAACAATTTAAATCATGTATTAATATTAACCTCTCCTATACTCTCTATATCTATATAGAGTTTTATACTCTGTATTGTCCTAATTTGGTTCCTTAAATTTCATTTTTGTTCGTTACATGACTTACTGGTGTGAAACTGGCCACTGTCCTTATTCTCTCTTTTATTTGTCTGAGTTCTTTGAATGATTTTTCCAAGGTTCAATTATAGGAAGAAACTTCTTATTTTATATGTTTTGTGTGCGGCTGAACTCAAATTTTTCATTCATTGCAATTATTTTACATATTTAGCAACTTATTTGTATTTTGGCCAAGTTTCTAGTAATCTCAATTTATGTGAAGAATTCAGGTCTCAGTCCTAGAGAATATAATATATCCTATAATTGTTACTTTTTGTATTTGTGTATTTCTTATCTTACGGATGTTTATAAAAGCTTAATTTGGGAGTGAGAATGGACATTACACCTGTTACAGTTTCAAAATAAGATATAGTATTTCAATAATGAATATGACATGGTTGCTGGGTTCATGATACAGTTATCACTTAATTTTCTTCAATATTTTGTAAATCATTGAGATCACATGGAATTGAACTACGGTATGTTAGGATTACAGTTCAACATCTTAGATTCAAACCCCATGCCGACCACCTCACTTAGTACGACTTGTATCACAACTTAGATGGTCTAACTTTCTCATGCTGACCCATATATAACGATACTTTGCTTTCCTATATTCTTCATATAATAATTCTTATACTTGGCTAAATCGTGGAATCAGACTTGCGTTGTAGCATTTAGCAACCACTGTCAATGGCAATAAATTTTGAATCACCAACAGAGTTCGTTATTGTGCATTGCCAAACGAGATTTTTTAAAATAATTGTGTCTAGAAGATGGGAAAAAAAGTAAGGAGCTAGTTCTTCAAATATACTGTATGCTATGCATGGAACCTTTCACTGCATTTATTATTGTGTTGTATTATATTTAGTTTTATATTTAGTGAGTTGTCTAAATATTTTATTACAATGGAATTTGATCTTGGTATTGATGAAAATGAACACAAAAACATAATGATGACGAAACTTGATGATTTGAGAAAAAAGAAACGCCATTCCGATCTCACAATCAAAGTAGGAAGTGAAGAGTTCCTGGTTCACAAGAACATGATGTCAGCTGGTTCTGATTATTTTGATGCAATGTTGTCACATGATAACTTAGAGACCAACACAGGAATTGTTAAAATGTAAGATGTTGATGTGGAATCAGTAAAGGTTTGCATTGATTACATTTACACTGGAAAAGCTTCAATAACTTTGGAAAAAATTGAACAACTACTCCATGTTGCAACTTTGATGCAATTATCAGTACTTTGTGATAAGATAGCTGAGTTTCTGAAAGCTAAGTTGGATGTGAAATCATTTCTCATCATCAAACAAATTGCTTCTATGTTTGAAATTCCAACATTAAAAACAGCATGTGATGATTTTGCATTGACTAATATGGGAGCAATTTCTCAGGAAGAATACTTTAATGAATTGGATGTGGAATTCATCTCTTTCATGGTTGGATCCAAAAATTTAGCTTATTCTGAAGATTCCAAACTTGCTGTTCTTCTGCAGTGGATCAAAGCTGATATTGGCCAACGAAGGAAGCTTCTGGTTGAAATGATAAGTCTGATAAACCTGAACAATGTTACTTATCGATATGCAACATTCTTAGTGGGAAATGAAAGCCTGTGTTCTGAATCACCTGTGATCATGAAATTATTGTTTCTTAAAATGGTTGAAAAGTTTGGTGTTAAAGAAGCATCTGCAGAACTTCCTGCTTGTGCATCTGAATTCAATGCTTTGGCAGTTTTTGACAAGACTTCAAAAACAATAAAAACATTGGAGCCGAAAAAAAATGAATGGCAGGACCTGAAAAATTTGCATGATAGTATGGTAAACAGCTTTTACACTGCAGTCATGGTGAAGGATTTCATCTATGTTTTCATGGAAAATTGTTCAGTATATCGTATTAATATTTCTGAACCAGATTCAACTTGGAATAAAATGGCTGATCAACAATGTCACCATGGCCAGTGTTTACGAGCAGCAGTTTGTAATGAATTCATTTATCTGTGTGACAATGGTACATTGAAGGAATATGATATCAGCAAAAACGTGTGGAGTGTGGTAAAAAGTGAAAAGATTTTGTTAAAATATTGTACATTAGTTGGACTCCAGGAATCACTTTATGCGATTGGAGGATACTCGGGTCGTAGTTTATCATCAGTGAAGCGATATTCACTACCATCCTCTTGGTCTTCAGTCAACGCTATGAATGTTCCAAGGCGGCTTCCTGCAGCCACTGTTCACGGGAATCGAATATTTGTGGCAGGCAGATGGAATATTACATACTTGTCTAGTTCAGAGTTTTACGACCCACAAACAGAATGTTGGACAAATTTAGCATCTATGATCGTTCCTCGATATAGTTTTTGCCTTTCTACTGTTTGCGGTGAATTATTTGCAATAGGAGGTAAAGAAGACGGATCAAAATCAATTGAGAAAAACAGTTTTAGTTCAAGTCGTTGGGAGCATCTTATGAATATTCCAGAAAATATTGCTCGACTTGCCAGTCTGGCATGTAAACTTCCACCATAGTAAATGCTAAATTCATTGCATCAGCATTATGAATATATGAAACAGTCCACTATGAGTTCCACTTGGTTTTTGAATATTCGTCTTCAATTGATTTAGTTATTTTAATGTTATATGTAGCTAACAATGATGACAATTTTCTGTAATTAGGCCGAATTTTATTGATATGCTTCATCTCATTATTATGTTTGAGAAACTCAACCAATTCAAATCATGTATTAATATGTAGTTTTATTCCATAGTATATGTGTAGGTATATACCAGGGGCGGGCAATTACTTTTCTGAGTAGGCCAGTTACAGATTAGTTAGATTTGTTAATTGGGGCTCAAATCTCAATATGAAACTACTATGGATTAAAAACAGTTTATTTACAGCAGCTAGGTTAACTTTAATATAATAATAAGCACAGTTTTACAATCATGGTCAGTATGACATTATTTTCATCGATGTTTTCACTTGAAGACTATAGTCGTAATTTCAGCAGACACAAGTGGGCCAGATGAAACACTTCTGTAGGGCCGTAATTTGCCCACCCCTATTCTATATGTTGTATCGGTCAAATTTGGTTTGTTCCATTAATTCATTTTTATTCAAAACATATTTTGATGGTGTGAAACTGGCCTGTGATGTATGCAGTACGTATTGATTTACTGTTAATTATTACAAATATTGTTGTTGGTTTTTTATTTGTTACATTTATCTTTACATATTTTTCGGTTTAATATCTAAAAATCCCATTGACTTACAACATTTAATATTGGTTTATCGCGTCTCCCTTCACACTGAAATGCATTTTTTTTATCTTTTTTTATTCAATGTTTATTTTCGGCATGTTTAAAAATTAACTACTGATTACTGGTGGTTACAAAAGCTTAATTTGGGAGTGAGAAGGGGACATTACACCCATTACAGTTTCAAGAAAAACATATTTCAATGACAAATATGACATGGTTACTGGGTTCATGATACAGTGGCTCTTGTTTTTCTATTATCCTGTATAACATTGTGAGCACATATATGATCGAACATCTTAGATTCAAATCCCATGGCTGCCACCTAAATTAGTACGACTTTTATATCACAACCTAGATGATGTAAATACCATTTGTTAGCTTTTTATACTTTGCTTTCTTATATTCTTCATTTAATATTTCTTATACTTAGCTAATTCATTGAATCAGACATATGCATCGATGACAATAAAATTTTGAGTCACCAACAAAATTTGTTATTGTGCATTCCCAGATAAGGTTTTTATAATTTTAGATAATTGTGTTAAGAAGTTGGAATAAAAATTAATCAGGAATTTCTTCAAATATATTGTATGAAATGCTATGCATGTTACATTTTACTGCATTTAATATTGTTGTATCATATTTAGTTTTAAATCTAGTGAGTTGTCTAAAGATCGGTGATATGTAATTATCGGTTCGGTAATAAACGCAGATTCGAGGAAAATATTCGATTTGAATCATAAAAAATATTCGATCTTGGACATCCCTACCTATTAGCCAGTCATTTAATTATATTTTATAAACATGCAAGACTTTACCTGCCTCTTGTATACCCACAATTAGTGGAACCTTAATTAGGATATATGTAGCTTCAATTAGAATCAAAATTTTCATGAAATGCTGTAAATGAAAATTCCTGACAACTATCAATATAAACCTAATGAATTTCAATATTGTTTTTAACCAATTGCTAAACTTCTCCAGGTTGCATCGTCATATTTTAGTGAAAATAAGTTAAATACAGTGATAATTTGATGGCTAAGGTTTCGGATGACGAGTTTGATTTGGATATTGATGTAAATGAACACAATGCATTGATGATGGGAAAAATGCATAGTATGAAAAAAGACGGACAACATTCTGACCTCGTCATCAAAGTAGGTAGTGAAGAGTTCCTGGTTCACAAGAACATGATGTCAGCTGGTTCAGATTATTTTGATGCAATGTTGTCACATGATAACTTGGAAACCAACACAGGAATTGTTAACATGCAAGATGTTGATGTGGAATCAGTAAAGGTTTGCATTGATTACATTTACACTGGAAAAGCTTCAATTACTTTGGAAAAAAGTGAACAAATACTCCATGTTGCAACTTTGATGCAATTATCAGTACTTTGTGAGAATATAGCTGAGTTTCTCAAAGCTAAGTTGAATGTGAAATCACTTCTCATCATCAAACAAATTGCTTCTATGTTTGAAATTCAAACATTAAAAACAGCATGTGATGATTTTGCATTGACTAATATGGGAGCAATTTCTCAGGAAGAATACTTCAATGAATTGGATGTGGAATTCATCTCTTTCATGGTTGGATCGAAAAGTTTTGCCTATTCTGAAGATTCCAAACTTGCTGTTCTTCTGCAGTGGATCAAAGCTGATATTGACCAACGAAGGAAGCTTCTGGTTGAAATGATAAATTTAATAAACCTGAACAATGTTTCTTATCGATATGCAACATTCTTAGTGGAAAATGAAAGACTGTGTTCTGAATCACCTGTGATTTTGAAATTATTGTTTCTCAAAATGGCGGAGAAGTTTGGCGTTGAAGGAGCATCTGCAGAAATCCCCGCTAGTGCATCTGAATTCAATGCTTTTGCTGTTTTTGACAAGACTTCCAAAACAATAAATTCATTCTATCCAGAAAAAAGTGAATGGCAGGAATTAAAAAATCTGCATGATAGTATGGTAAACAGCAATTACACTGCTGTCATGGTGAAGGATTTTATCTATGTTTTCATGGAAAATTATTCAGTATATCGTATTAATATTTCTGAACCAGATTCAACTTGGAATAAAATTGCTGATCATCAATGTCACCATGGTCAATATTTACGAGCAGCAGTTTGTGATGGATTCATTTATTTGTGTGACAAGGAAACATTGGACGAGTACAATATCAGTCAAAACATGTGGACGGTGGTAAAAAGTGAAAAAATTACGCTATACAATTGTACTTTAGTTGGACTGCAGGAATCACTTTATGTAATAGGAGGTTTTTTAAATGGTAGTTCATCCTCAGTGAGTCGATATTCACAACAATCTTCTTGGTCTTCAGTCAAAGCGATGAATGTTTACAGGCAAAATCCTGCTGCTACTGTTTATGGAAATCGAATATTTGTAGCAGGCGGATTTGAAGGTGTATATTTATCTAGTACGGAGTTCTATAATCCACAAACAGATTCTTGGACAAATTTATCATCCATGACTGTTCCTCGGGGTAATTTTTGTCTTTATGCTGTAGAAAACAAACTATTTGCAATTGGAGGTAATAGAGAGGGATCAAAATCAATTGAGAAATACAATTTTGAATCAAGTCGTTGGGAGCATCTTATGAATTTTCCAGAAAATATGGATATTGCTCCACGAGCCAGTCTGGCATTTAAACTTCCACCATAGTCAATGATAAATTTATTGCATCAGCATTGAGATTATAAAACAGGCCACTATGAGTTCCACTTGTTTTTGAATGTTTCCATTTTATTGATTCGTATATTTTAAAAATGGGATAATGAAGGATAATATTTGTGAAGTGATTTTTGTGTTAGTGCTGAATTGTACTGACCCTTCCATCTCATCTTTGAGCTTGAGAAACTTAAACAATTTAAATCATGTATTAATATTAACCTCTCCTATACTCTCTATATCTATATAGAGTTTTATACTCTGTATTGTCCTAATTTGGTTCCTTAAATTTCATTTTTGTTCGTTACATGACTTAATGGTGTGAAACTGGCCACTGTTCTTATTCTCTCTTTTATTTGTCTTTACTGGCTCTATAGCTGAAGCAATGAGTTCTATGAATGATTTTTCCGAGGTTTAATTATAGGAAGAAACTTCTTATTTATAAGTTTTGTGTGCGGCTGAACTCAAATTTTTCATTCATTGCAATTATTTTACATATTTAGCAACTTATTTGTATTTTGGCCAAGTTTCTAGTAATCTCAATTTATGTGAGAAATTTAGGTCTCACTCCTAGTGAACTATATCCTATAATTGTTACTTTTTGTATTTGTGTATTTCTTATCTTACGAGTGTTATAAAAAGCTTAATTTGGGAGTGAGAATGGACATTACACCTGTTACGGTTTCAAAATAACATATAGTATTTCAATAATGAATATGACATGGTTGCTGGGTTCATGATACAGTTATCACTTAATTTTCTTCAATATTTTGTAAATCATTGAGATCACATGGAATTGAACTACGGTATGTTAGGATTACAGTTCAACATCTTAGATTCAAACCCCATGCCGACCACCTCACTTAGTACGACTTGTATCACAACTTAGATGGTCTAACTTTCTCAAGCTGACCCATATATACTTTGCTTTCCTATATTATTCATATAATAATTCCTATACTTGGCTAAATCGTGGAATCAGACTTGTGTTGTAGCATTTAGCAACCACTGTCAATGGCAATAACTTTTGAATCACCAACAGAGTTCGTTATTGTGCATTGCCAAACGAGATTTTTATAATATCTGTGTCGAAAAGTTGGAATAAAAATCATTCAACAATTTCTTCACATATATTGTATGCTATGCATGGAACTTCCACTGCATTTAATATTGTGTTGTATTATATTTAGTTTTAAATCTAGTGTATATCTAGATGATGTAACTTTCTTTTGTTGTGGAGTCAGTTGAAAGTTTTTCAGGACCTTATAACTCTCCTATCAATAAACATCTGGAATGAAAAATAAACAATTATCATTCGGTACATGTTTGAATTTCTTGACCGAATATCTGAATACTATCATGTTCCGTTCCAACTTCCGAAAAACATAGAACAAGATTTCTTTGTGAAAGGTTCAGTTAAAGCTCAGCGTCTTGACATTTCTGTAAATAGAAGTTTACAAGAAGCATGTGAAGCAGTTTGTCTTCCACGGAATCTTCCAATGCTTTGGTACTTCATATGCTATATTACACAAAAATGGAAGGACATGTTGTTTGGTACTGATAGAATCTTCCTTCTTGCTCATTATTTGAATGAGCCATGGCCAGTGTTCCCGAAATAATGATTGAATATGAACTGATAAGTAAATTGAACTCGGTTTTCATATTTTGCATATTTAAAAATCTTTTAATTCTTTACTGTGTAATTTTGTTTTTGATGAATGAAAATAAAAAATCCTCTAAAAATAAGCCCTTGTGTTATTTTTTGAAAGAAAATTGAAATAAGACCCGGTCTAATTTTTGAGAAAACACGGTATACTTCTTGTATTATATTATTTTGACTTTGTAGCACACCCATTTTGTGCACCAATGTTGTCATAAAAATTTTATTGGGTTATTTTTAAATTATTCATTTTGTATTGCTTTCATATCATGTAAGATTATTGCATACTTTGTCAATGGCCACATTTAAATTTACATTTTGATGAAAATTTTGAGTTAAGTTCCATTTGTCTTTGAATGTGATCATATTTTTTGTTCATTTGCTCGGAACAAGGCTTTAGACAAATTATAGCAAAAATATATTTGTTGTTGAACCGATTAATCATCATTAGTTAGTATAATAGAAAAAGCCCTTTCATATTCATCCCATAAGGAGTGAAAATCAATACCATAGCTTAGTCATATAGTGAACTACTTACTGCCTCTTATTCAATTACCAGACCAAGAGGTATATTTTCTCTGGTTATTCAGCCTAGATCAGTGGTTTTGAACCTTTTTGGTGTAGCGAAATATTGCCCTTCGCATAACTGGTTTCTCAATATTTCTCTCACCTTCATTTTGTGTTGAAAAAAATGCCTAGTAGCCTGTTATCAGCAATTTCATGCATGTTCATAACTGAAAGATTCAGTGATAAACACCGATTAGAGAAAAATATTCGATTCAAGTCGAAAAATTATTCGATTTTGGACAGTCCTACCTATTAGCCAGTCAATTGAACCATATTTTATAAACATGCAAGACTTTACATGCCCCTTGTATACCAACAATTAGTGGTAGCTTAATTTTGAAGCATGTAGCTTCAATTGGAATCAAAATTTTCATGAAATGCTCCATTTGATGATTTCTAGTAGCTATCAACATAAACCCAACCCAATAAATTCCAGTAATATTTTTTAACCAGTTGCTAAACTTCTCCAGGTTGCATGGTCATATTTTTTGTGAATATAAGTTAAATACAGTAATAACTTGACAATGGCAAAGGTTTCAGATGATGAGTTTGATTTGGATATTGATGTAAATGAACACAATGCATTGATGATGGAAAAAATGCATAGTATGAGAAAAGATGGACAGCATTCTGACCTCGTCATCAAAGTAGGAAGTGAAGAGTTCCTGGTTCACAAGAACATGATGTCAGCAGGTTCTGATTATTTTGATGCCATGTTATCACATGATAACTTAGAGACCAACACAGGAATTGTTAAAATGCAAGATGTTGATGTGGAATCAGTAAAGGTTTGCATTGATTACATTTACACTGGAAAAGCTTCAATTACTTCGGAGAAAAGTGAACGACTACTCCATGTTGCAACTTTGATGCAGTTATCAGTACTTTGTGATAAGATAGCCGAGTTTCTCAAAGCTAAGTTGGACGTGAAAACACTTCCCTTTATCAAACAAACTGCTTCTATGTTTGAAATCCAAACATTAATAACAGCTTGTGATGATTTTGCACTGTCTAATATGGGAGCAATTTCTCAGGAAGAATACTTCAATGAATTGGATGTGGAATTCATCTCTTTCATGGTTGGATCGAAAAATTTATCTTATTCTGAAGATTCTAAACTTGCTGTTCTTCTGCAGTGGATCAAAGCTGATATTGACCAACGAAGGAAGCTTCTGGTTGAAATGATAAATCTGATAAACCTGAACAATCTTTCTTCTCCATATGCAACATCCTTGGTGGAAAATGAAAGCCTATGTTCTGAATCACCTGTAATCATGAAATTATTGTTTCTCAAAATAGCTGAGAAAATTGGTGTTAAAGGAGAATTTGTACAAATTCCTGCTAATTCCTTTGAATTCGATGTCTTTGCTGTTTTTGACAAGTTTTCGAGGAAAATCAAAACATTCCAGTCGGAAACAAATGAATGGCAGGATCTAAAAAATCTGCATGATAGTATGGTAAATAGCTATTACACTGCAGTCATGGTGAAGGATTTTATCTACGTTTTCATGGAAAATTGTTCAGTATATCGAGTTAATATTTTTGACACCGATTCAACTTGGGAATAAAATGGCTGATCATCAATGTCACCATGGCCAATATTTACGAACAGCAGTTTGTAATGGATTCATTTATTTGTGTGACAATGAAACATTGGCGGGATACAATATCAGAAAAAATATCTGGCGTGTGATCAAAAGTGAAAAAGTTATGTTGAAGTTTTGTGCATTAGTTGGACTGCAAGAATCAATTTATGTGTTAGGGGGTTATTTTGAAGGTCGGAGTTTATCATCAGTGAATCGATATTCCCAAGTGTCCCTTTGGTCCGCAATCAAAGCGATGAATGTTGCTAGACAGGTTCCTGCTGCTACTGCTTATGGGAATCGAATATTTGTGGCAGGCGGATTTGACAATGGATCCTTAGCCAGTTCAGAGTTTTATGATCCACTGATAGATTCTTGGACAAATTTAGCTTCTATGACTGTTCCTCGGTATAGTTTTTGCCTTTCTACTGCTTGCAGTGAATTATTTGCAATAGGGGGTAAAGAAGACAGAACAAGATCAATTGAGAAATACAATTTTGAATCAAGTCGTTGGGAGCATCTTTTGAATTTTCCAAGAAATATGAATATTGCTCGAGTTGCCAGTCTGGCATTCAAACTTCCACAATAGTAAATGCTATATTTATTGCATCTGCATTAAGAGTGTATGAAACAGACCACTATGAGTTCCACTTGATTGTTAAGCATTTCAATTATTTGAATTATCTATTTTGATAATATATGTAGCAAACATAGAATGATTATTATAGGACAATTTCAGTATACAGTGGTATACTGAAGCATACATTCAGTATACAAGTGGGCCAGATGAAATACTTACCGTAAGTGGGCCATAATTTGCCCACTCCTGTTCTATACTCTGTATCGTTTAAATTTGGTTTGTTCCTCAAATTTATTTTTCTTTAAAACATAACTTGATGGTGTGAAACTGGCACCTGTTTTTTTATGCCTGTTTTGCTTTTTTTCCTGAATGACAAGGCTGTTGAGGAAATGAGATTTATTAAATTTCTTTTCAATACGATTTCAATTTAAGGAAGAAGCTCCCACCCTTGATGAGCCTAATTTGTGGCTGAATTCAAAAGATATATGCACTGATTTACTGTTTATTATTATAAATATTTATATATATTGTATTTTGTTTTTTATTTACCGGTATCACATTTATAACTATATATTTTTTAGCCAAGTTTCTGAAAATCTTCTTTTATGGGTAAATTTTTGGTTCCATTGTAAGTGAATTATATCTTATAATTGTTACCTTTTGTATTTGTATTTTTCTTCAGCTTGCTGGTGGGTGCAAAAGCCTAATTTGGGATTGAGATGAGACTTTACACTCATCATAGTTAGAGAAAATAATTAATTTGACAATGTATGCTAATAAAAAGGCATGGTTACTGGGTTCATCATACAGTGGTTATTTGATTTTTGTATTGTTCTGTATAACATTGTAATCACATATGATCGAACTATGTGAGGATCATAGTTTAGGATCTTGGATTGAAACGCCATGCCCACTGCCTCACCTAGTACTAATTGTATATCACAACTTAGATGATGTAACTTTTTGTTGTTGACCCATATATACATTTCTTACCTCTATTTTTTATTTACATTAATAAATCGTGGCGGTGTGGCTCATCCGGCTAAGCGTCGAATCCCATGCAGGGATAGTTATGTGTGAGAGGATTGCTGGGCTCCTCGCCGCCATATGGTGGTTTAGTAACCGCCGGTCAGTTACGGCATCCTCCATCAAGTCTATGCTTCCGAAAACAGATAACTAACTAATTCCATGCCCGACATAAGGTTAAGTTGTGTTGTCGACTTTCCTCTCCCCCGGGATAAATATGTAAATCCTAATCTCATACTTGGTTAAATCGAGAATAAGACATGTCTTGCAGCATTGAGCAAGCACTGCCAATGGCAAAAAAATTCAGAGTCATCTACAGAATTTGTAATTATGCATTCCCAATCGAGATTTTTATAATAATTGTGTTGAGAAGCTGGAGTGAAAATTTATCAGCAATTTCCTCAAATATTTTGTATGAAATGCTATACATGGAACACTTTACTGGCTGCATTTAATATTGTGTTGTATTATATTTAGTTTTATATCTAGTGAGTTGTCCAAATATTTTATTACAATGGAATTTGATCTTGGTATTGTTGAGAATGAACACAAGAACATAATGATGAACATGATGATGACGAAAGATGATGATCTGAGAAAGAGGAAACGTCATTCTGATCTCACAATTAAAGTAGGAAATGGAGTTATCATTCATTTGATTATCAATGTTGATGCTCAGATTCGATTAGAAAATTGCAGAACCCCTGTACTGTATTGGAGGCACCCTTAGAAATGTCACAGATATAGATAATGAATACCTTGCACCTGCGAAATATCAAGCGTTCCTGTCACTTATGATCATCTCACGATATTCTAACTTGCATGTTATCAGCATTGCAATGGCAAGCTTGTTCCAAAATTACCTATTAGTAGGGCTGTCCAAGCGAACAGAGTATTCAAAATCAAATCGCAAGTTTTTCGAATCATTTTTGGGCTGATTTGCAAATCGCGAAAATTTGGTACATAAAGCGAAAAAAGCCTATTGACTACCTTTGCACAGCGTTTTTCTACCTTTGCACAGCGTTTTTCACTGAGCAACCGGCAGCGCCTTGTGCTTAGATGACTCTCGTCTTTCGCATAACTGGTTTCCCGATATTTCTCTCTCCTACATATTTCGTTAGAAAAGAATGCCTGGTGGTACGTTATTAGCAATTTCATGCATGTTCATAATTGAAAAGTCATTATCGATTCGAATCAAAAAACAATTCGATTTTGGAAAGCCCTACCTATTAGCCAGTCAATTTATATATCTTATAAACATGCAAGACTCTACATTCCTCTAGTATACCAACAATTGGTTGCACCTCAATTATGAAGCATGTAGTTTCAATTAGAATCAGAATTTTTACGTAATGCTGTATTCGCAGTCTCTATCAACATAAACCTAATCTAATGGATTCCAGTAATATTTTTTAACCAATTGCTAAACTTCTCCAGGTTGCATGGTTATATTTATTGTGAATATAAGTTAAAGTAATAACTTGACGATGGCAAAGGTTTCAGATGATGAGTTTGATTTGAATATTAATGTGAATGAACACAATGCATTGATGATGGCAAAATTGCATAGTATGAAAAAAGATGGACAACATTCTGACCTCGTCATCAAAGTAGGAAGTGAGGAATTCCTGGTTCACAAGAACATGATGTCAGCGGGTTCTGATTATTTCGATGCGATGTTGTCACATGATAACTTGGAGACCAACACAGGAATTGTTGAAATGCAAGATGTTGATGTGGAATCTGTAAAAGTTTGCATTGATTACATTTACACTGGGAAAGCTTCAATTAGTTTGAAGAAAAGTGAACAACTACTCCATGTTGCAACTTTGATGCAATTATCAGTACTTTGTGATAAGATAGCTGAGTTTCTCAAAGCTAAGTTGGATGTGAAATCATTTCTCATCATCAAACAAATTGCTTCTATGTTTGAAATTCCAACATTAAAAACAGCATGTGATGATTTTGCATTGACTAATATGGGAGCAATTTCTCAGGAAGAATACTTCAATGAATTAGATGTGGAATTCATCTCTTTCATGGTTGGATCGAAAAATTCAGCTTATTCTGAGGATTCTAAACTTGCTGTTCTTCTTCAGTGGATCAAAGCTGATATTGGCCAACGAAGGAAGCTTCTGGTTGAAATGATGAATCTGATAAACCTGAACAATGTTTCTTTTCAATATGCGACGTTCTTGGTGGGGCATGAAAGCCTGTGTTCCGAATCACTTGTAATCGTGAAATTATTGTTTCTCAAAATGGCTGAGAAGTCTGGTGTTAAAGAAGCATCTGCAGAAATCCCCACTTGTGCATCTGAATTCAATGCCATTGCTGTTTTTGACAAGACATCGAGAAAAATCAAAACATCCCAGCCAGCGAAAAATGAATGGCAGGAACTAAAACATTTGCACGATAATATGGTGAGAAGCTTTTTCACTGCAGTCAAGGTGAAGGATATCATCTATGTTTTTATGGAAAATCGTTCAGTATATTGTATTGATATTTCTAGAACAGATTCAACTTGGAATAAAATGGCTGATTCTCAATTTAACCATGGCATGTTTCTACGAACAGCAGTTTGTAATGAATTTATTTATTTGTGTGGCAAAGAAAAATTGGAAAAGTACGATATAGTCGAAAATATGTGGAGTGTGGTGAAAACTGATAGAATTACACTACGCAGCTGTGCATTAGCTGGATTCCAGCAATCAATTTACATACTAGGAGGTTCTAATAATGGTAGTTTATCATCGGTGAATCGATATTCACTGCCATCCACTTGGTCTTTATGCAAAGCCATGAATGTTCCTCGGGAGCTTCCTGCTGCCACTGTTTATAGGAATCGACTATTTGTGGCTGGAGGATTAAATAATGTAAACTTATCAAGTTCAGAGTTTTATGATTCTCAAACAGATTCTTGGACAAATTTATCATCTATGACTGTTCCTCGGTATATTTTTTGCCTTTGCACTGTTGGTGATGAATTATTTGCAATAGGAGGTAAAAAAGACGGATCAAAATCAATTGAGAAATACAATTTTGAATCAAGTAGTTGGGAACATTTTATGAATTTTCAAGAAAATATGAATATTGCTCCACTTGCCTGTCTGGCTTTTAAACTACCACTATAGTTAATTTTCTATCTATTGCATCAACATTGAAGATGTCTGAAACACTCTAATTTTTTAATTGTTCCTATTTCATTAATTTATATACCGGTATTTTAATATTGGGATAATAATTGTGAAATGATTTTTGTGTTCGTGCCTAAATTGTACTGACTTGTTCCATCTCATCTTTGAGTTGAGAAACTCACAACAATTTAAATCATGTGTTAATATGAAATTTTTCTTATACTCTTCCTATACTCTTTATATCCTGATGCAATAATATTGTGTAATTACGGTAAATACTCTGTATTGCTCTCATCAGATTTGTCCCATAAACTTAATTTCTGTCCGGTACACGGCTTACTGGTGTGAAACTGACAACTGTTCTTTATTCTCTGAAGAAATGAGTTCTATGAAATTTTTTACCAAGGTTTAATTTTTGGAAGAAACTTCTTATCTTATAAGTTTTTTTTGTTGCCAAACTCAAAGGGATTTGTACTGTTTGCTTTGTATTAGTATAAACATTGTACAAAGTTTATAATTTATTGCAATTATTTATATATTTTTCAGCTTATTTGTATTTTGGCCAAGTTTTTATTAATCTCAATTTTTGTGAGGAATTTCAGGTCTCAGTGCTAGTAAACTATATCCTATAATTATTACTTTTCTTTATTTGTTCATGTTTTTAGCTTACATGTTGTTACGAAAGCTTAATATAGGATTGAAATGAGACATTTCACCCTTATCAGTTTAAAGAAAAACACATTTCAATGCATGCAAATAAAGAAGTCATGGTTACTGGGTTCACAATACAGTGGCTACTTGATTTTCTATTGTTTTGTAAATTATTGTGAACACATAATATGTTCGAAATGTGTTAGAATCACAGTTTAGGATATTGGATTGAAACCTCATGCCCACAGCCTCGTCTAGTACGACTTGTATATTACAACCTAGATCAGCGGTTCCACTGGTGGGTCGCAAAAGGAATCTTAGTGGGTCATGAAATGATGTAGAAAGCTTTGATTTAATATACTGGGTATTAGGATCGGTATCGACTCTAATATCTAAATCAACAGAAAAAAAAAAATTAAAATTTTAATCTGTAAAGGTTTCCTTTTTACGATCTTCTCAAATGAATAAAAATTTGCTTTATAAAGACTGAGTATTTGGCTTTTTTTTACGCATAGCAGTTTTGTACACTGTACAGCACTTCTTACCATGTTTAGATAGGATTTAGATTTATTTTCTTTTGAAAAATAACACTATGTTTTTTTTTTGGAAGAGGTCTTTTGTGTTCATTTATCAAAAATAAAATTACATTGTAGAAAATCACAAGATTTTTCAATAAACATTATATAACAACCGGCATCCATTGTTTTTATTTGTATTTACTATACAAAAATCAAGTGACAAATATCATAATTGTGATTGTGACATCACACAATCTTGAATAGTGGTGTTATCTCTTATCTGACCCATATTTTCTTATATTTTTCATTTAATAATTCTCATACTTGGCTGAATCGCTGAATCAGACTTGCGTTGTGGCATTGAGAAAGCACTGTCAATTGCAATAAAATTTGGAGTCACCAACAGAGTTTGTTATTGTGCATTCCCAGATAAGGGTTTTATAATTTTAAATAATTGTGTTAAGAAGGAATAAAAGTTAATCAGCACTTGCTTCAAATATATTGTATGCAATGCTATGCATGGAATAATTTATCGCATTTAATGTTGTGTTGTATTATATTTTGTTTTATATCTAGTGAGTTTTCTAAATATTTGATTACAATGGAATTTGATCTTGGTATTGATGAAAATGAACACAAGAACATAATGATGATGAAACTTGATGATTTGAGAATAAAGAAACGCCATTCTGATCTCACAATCAAAGTAGGAAGTGAAAAGTTCCTGGTTCACAAGAACATGATGTCAGCTGGTTCTGATTACTTCCATGCGATGTTGTCACATGATAACTTGGAGACTAACACAGGAATTGTTGACATGCAAGATGTTGATGTGGAATCGGTAAAAATTTGCATTGATTACATTTACACTGGAAAAGCTTCAATTACTTTGGAAAAAAGTGAACAACTACTCCGTGTTGCAACTTTGATGCAGTTATCAGTACTTTGTGAGAAGATAGCTGAATTTCTGAAAGCTCACATAAATTCGAAATCCTTCTTTAACATTAAACAACTTGCAACATTGTTTGATAATGCCAATTTGGAAACAATCTGCGACAATTATGCTGTATCAAACATGGGCGCAATCATGCTAGAAAACGAATTTAAACTTCTTGATATGGACTATATTTTGTTCCTAATAAGTACCAAGAATCAGTCATATTCCGAAGATTCTAAGCTTGCGGCATTGTTGATCTGGGTCAAAGCAGATGTTGAGAACCGACGTGAGAACTTCGTTACAATGTTGCAGCAGCTTAATCAGCATAATATTTCATCAAATTACATTAGATATCTCACTGAAAATGAGAGTTTATGCTTTGAATCAGCAGAGTGCATGAAACTGTTTGTAACGATTATGGTGAGTGAGTCGACAAGTATTCCTACCAGTGTCCCGCAACACTCAAATTCGATACGAAATGCTCTAGCGGTTTTCGATAAATCATCCTCAACACTGCGTACATATAAACCTGCAGAAAATAAGTGGGCAGAATTTTGCAAACTTGAGGCTGATAGAGTGACAGGAAATTTTACTTCTGTCTTGTTGCATGATTACTTATACTTAATCAAACAGGATCGCAAAGTTTACAGAATTAATATGAATAAGGAGGATTCGTCTTGGGATAAACTTGCAAGTTTAATAGGAAACCATGGAGGTTTCATTACTGCAACTGTTCATAACGGTGTTGTTTACGTCGGAGGTGAGAATGCGATAGAGCAATACAGCTACAGAAGAAACGAATGGATCGAACTTCTGAAATACGATGTTGTGAGAACACAGTACACTTTGATTGGAAGCCTGGATCATATATATTGTTTGGGTGGCCACTCGAAAGTAAGTCTGAAAAATGTAACGAAGTACTGTACTGAGACAGGTATTTGGTCATCAGTGAATCCCATGAGGTTTGCAAGACGAACTCCTGCTGTTGCTGTATACGCAGATAGTCTTTATGCAGCGGGTGGATATAATGAGGGTAGAGTAACTCATACAGAATGTTTTGATTTGAAAACACAGACATGGGTTACTCTGAAACCAATGACTATTCCCCGTACCTGCTTTCGACTCTGTGTTATTGGAAGTGAATTGTTTGCAGTTGGAGGGGAAGAAACAGGCACTAACTCAATTGAAAAGTTCAGTTTGTCAGAGAAGACATGGCATCATGTAACAAATCCTACTGGAATGGATATAAGATCAATGGCAACAGAATCAGTGCGGATTAATGATTGAGATTTAAAACTTGAAGCGTTTTCTGACTGGCTTTCAGTATAATGACCTGATTTCTGATATTTGCCTAAAATGTGGAAAGACGCCTGATGGGTATTCTTCAAAGAAAACTTTTTTCATTGCATTCATCAGAAAATCTGATTTCATTCACATTAGCGCTGAACGAACTTCATTCGGCGTGAACCATGAGTCCGGTTAAAGTGCAATGGCCAGAGCATAAAAGTTTGACCTTATCTATCATCTATTCATGGTTATTTATGGTGAATTGTTTTTTGATATGGTCTTTCAATTCTTAAATGCACGACGGTTGGTGCATCGCGCTTGCTATCGCATATTGGTCCTCTGCGTTTTGTCACTTTTGTGTTTGTTCGTTTGTTGTTTTCTTGTTTTATAGCAGAGCGACCGAAATAAAATTGATTGATTGATTGATCTGTTGACCCTGCGTGAATCTGCAGGTTTAAATCCTGTGGGGATAATTAACTCCTTGCCACTGTAGGGTGGTTCACGTAGCCGCTGGTCAGTTACGATTTCCTCTGCCATCAAGTTCATGCCTAATTAGTGTCCACTAGATACAATTAAATTGTAAAAACATGCACTAATTTTAACTTTTTTACCAGGGAAATTCTGCATTCAATTTGTATTTTCTTTTCTTTATTCTTATTAATTGTAACTGTTCATTCATTGCGTTATACTTTTATAATGTAGAATTGCCTAAGGAATTCAGTTTAATCATGATAAGAATTTGATGAAAACTGGATTCACATAACTTATAGAATAGGGATACAGAGTGTTTGGGGGTGCCATGTAATGTTGCAAAAACATACAATATTTAGGTGATAAAACAATTTGTAATTAGACCGGCCTTACTTCAATCGTACTATAAGTGAATTGTATAGTATTTCCATATAAGATTTGCGATAGCATTGATATTGCTTTTTGATTCTTATATTCAAACGAATCCATGTTTTTATACATGAAATGGAGTATAAGAAACCGCTTTAGTCCTGACATAAAGCTCATAACTGGGCAATGCCAATCGAAGATTATAAGATTTGCGGAAAACATGTAACAGCAAGTTCCTCACTGCTGCAGATGTATGGGCATATTCAATAGATAAATAGGCAAATCTTCTTTGCTTCCATATTTAGAATAGTGAGAGACCCATTTAGTAAAAATGTGCCATGCCTGTTCTAAAATATATAATTTTAAACAACACTATCACTGAACTGACAATTTTATTGTTCGTGATAGCAGCTAAATGCAGTTTATATCACAGATGCGAGTTTATCAAATCAAAAAAATACCGATAATATAATCATTTTAGGTGAATGAACACGTACCACCACTTCATGGCAAAGCCTTCCATATTATATTCTGTATGTTTTAAAAATATATCTATGGTTTTGTTTGCTCCTGATTTCATAATCAGTTTTTATTGATTTATTTTTATCGATCATTTCATTGCCTTTCATGCTGATTATAGAGTGGAACTAAACTTATACTCATTTAAAAAAATATTTTCCAGTGTTTTCATTAATCTGAGATAGTGAATTAGTGAAAGTAACTAAAAATGAATGTTGATCTTGGTATCAATAAGGCAGAGCATAATGAACTGCTATTAAAGAAGCTTGATCGTATAAGAAGAAAAAATCAGCATTCTGATCTCACAATTAAAGTAGGAAGTGAAGAGTTCCTGGTTCACAAAAATATAATGTCAGCGGGTTCTGATTATTTTGATGCAATGTTGTCTCATGATAATGTGGAAAGCAAATCTGGAATTGTTGACATGCAAGATGTTGATGTAGAATCGGTGAAGCTTGGTATTAATTACATTTACACCGGAGAGGCTTCAGTCACTGGTACCCTTGATAAATGTGAGAAACTACTTCATGTAGCATGCATGATGCAGTTATCAATTCTTTGTGATAAAATTGCAGATTTTCTGCAATCTCAACTCAGCCCCCAGTCATTCTGTAACATAAAGAGAATTGCGGATAAGTATGATTGTAAAAACTTGTCTGAGTTTTGCCAAATATATGCATCTGAAAATCTGGGTATGGTTGCCAGAGAGGCGGAATTCAATAGTCTTGACTTTGACTATATATCTTTATTAATTGGTTCAACAGTTGTGAAACATCCGGAAGATTCAAAACTTGCTATAGTTTTGCAATGGATTAAAGCTGATATCATAAATCGCCAAAAAAATCTCTATGGTTTGATGTCTAAACTGGATCTTGGGAATATTTCATCTACGTATTTGAAATTTCTTTTGGAAAATGAAAGAGTTTTTTATGAATCACCAGAATGTATGAAAATGTTGTTTTTGACACAGCTGAGTGATGCTGATATTGAAAGCCTAACACCAGAGTCTGCACACTCGTCTCCAAGAATGGCAAATGCTCTTCTTGTACTTGATACTAATTCTCAATCTCTTCAAGCGTTTGTAGCAGAAAAAAAGGTTTGGACAAAGCTTCAATCCTTGCCTGAATTTATGCTTTATAACAGATTTGCGATCGTTATTTTGACAGGATTTCTATATGTTTTGATGGATACCAAGGTTTATCGGCTGAATTTAACCTCTAGGAAGCCTAGCTGGACAATTATGCGTAGTATGAAACACAAACATGGATGTAACATTCGGGCAGCGATTTATAATAATTGTATTTATGTCACTGGTGATGGTAGAATGGAAAAATACAATCCTAAAAACTATGGTTGGCAGGATGTGAATTGTAATGGAACCCCTGTAACAAGTTGTGCTCTGGCCAGTGCTTTTGGTTTTCTATATACAATTGGTGGCGAAGAAAATGATGAAAATGAAAAAGACTGTGAAAATGAAGACGATGGTGAAAATAATGAAGAAGAGTCCTCATATGTACTTCCATTAGCAGATGTTAACTGTTATTCCTATTCATCAGGTTGGTCTCCTGTTCCTCCAATGAATGTTGGCAGATATACTCCTGCAGCAAGTGAATTCTGTGGTAAGTTATATGTTGCGGGAGGGGCAAGTACTAAACGATTGAATGATGTTGAGTGCTTTGATCCAAAAACCAATATTTGGACAGTTCTTGCTCCCATGGAAAAGCGTCGAGATGAATTCATTCTTTGTATTATTGATCATAAATTATTTGCTGTCGGTGGTGAATGGGGCAGTGACCAATTTGATGGACATGACATGGAAACTTATGATGAGGACACAGAAGAATGGAGTATTCTTGAAAACTTGGAGGGTTGCAGATTCGATTCACTTTGTAGTGTTGCCCACTGTTTTGAATTAGATGAACTGAATGCCTTGGAAAAATGATATATGTAATCTGTATGCAGCTGCATATTCATTTTTAAATTCTGGAATAATATGTTTTTATAATAACTTTAACAGGCTAATTTCACATGTGACATTGTTTGATTTGGCTTTTTGCAATTAATTTTCTGCCATATAATTTTCCACACCTGATTTAGATATTTCATCCCAATCTTTCCAGTTTGAATTAACTGACCACCAGTTATGACAATCGTACAGCAATTTTGAGGATGCTGACATTAATAGTTGTGGGGGTGTTACTTTGAAATGTTCAAAGGTTTTGGTATGGTGGTTGGAAAGTTTTTCCTATGTCTGGGCATTTTATTGTTAATAAGATGTTGTTATTATGTGAGCTATGCAGTATGTGTGAAGTAATCAAACTCAATACTGACCCCAATTCTTGACCAAAGAAGAGGTAATTTTTCTTGATTTTATCTTTTATTACTCCCGCTTATGATGTGAACTTTGATAAACACTATATTTGATTTAAAAACAAAGCATAATTGCAGACTTTCAATGGTAAAAATCGGAGTCAAAATTTTTCAGTATTAAAGAAGACTTACATATACAGATTTTTTATTTCTTAGGAGTCAAAAATGGGGACAAATTTCTTCACAGCTTAGCTGCTTAATGAATGAACACTTATGTTTTCAGTATATGATATTATATTGATTATGCTGTACTAAGTAAGGGCCACCTATGTTATTTCATCTTCTCACAAATACATTGCTCTTCTAATTCTTTCAAGCCACGGACTCGCAACTCGAACCTGTTCCATACTGGATAGGATTTACATATTTATCCCGGAAAGAGGAAAACCAGTAAGACAGCTTAATTACATGGCGAACTGCGGCCTCTCACCAATCCAGGTCGGGTATGGGATTAGTTAGTTGGAATCAGTTAATTGTCTCAAATGCATGGACTCAATGTTGAGGCCGTAACCGACCAGTGGTTACAGTTAAATGAACTGTCTTACGGTGACGAGGACTCCAGCAATCCTCCCACACAGGATTGGCGCTCCAGAAGTATGTGTTCCAATATGGAGGTAACTAATTTTGTTCGCCTACTTCACGTCAAGTCGTGTAAAGAAACGGAAGCCTATGGGCAGGGGGTATATTCACTTGGCTAACACAAACAGCCCTCAAACTCGTAATAGAACTCAAATAAGGAAAATCGATCAGATCAAACCGTAAGATGATATACATAGCTTAGTGATATGATTTATGATGTCTATGTTATGTCCATAATATACCATTTAAGCATCCTGTGTGTTTGCCCACAAACAGCCAGAAATGACCAATCAAATACCAACCAAATATTTCAAAATCTTCACCTTGTAATTCTTATAATAAACTACTGCATTAAAAGCTTCCGCTCTCACATAGCACTTGGCTGAAAATTAATACAACGCTGTTAAGTTTTTCGTATTTATTACAACTAAGGCTAAAACAGTGATTCTTATTCATAGGATGTGCATATATTAATCACAAAATCAAGCAAACACTTGTGGATATAATGATTCATCCAAATTTGGATAATCACAAAATTATTTAAAATGAATCTACTGATAAATCACATTATGGTATATAGTGATAACAATACAAAAATGATTGTAAAATTGAACGATTTCACAAACAGGATTAGCTGCTTTCTTTTAGAGCAGGTAATTATTCCTAACCGGGAGCCACAATCCTAGGCACCAAGTGGGATTTGCAAAATAAAACACTCTAAATGACTCTGTGAACCTTTGTAGTCAACAGATAACGGTCAAACTTAGTTAGTCTATACAGACTCGCTATTGTAAACGTAATAATATGTAGAGAAAAATGTTAAAATTTCTATTGCCCAAGAATGACAGTTAAGTTTAATAAGTTACCTTAATTAACCAAGGTAAATCGAGACAGTCTGGAACGTGCATAATTCTTGTATTCGTGGAATGGTGAAGCCCATGAGTACTAATAAAACCCTATGGAAAGGGGCTGGGAACCACAGTTTTAGAGCATGCTTCCATGTTTGACCATATTAGGAGATGGATTAAATATAAAAATCAAAATAACTCCACGATAAGAGGTACAAATGCAAAAAATCCAATTATTATAGTTTCGATCCAGGCATTTTTTCACCTAGATAATGCGCTAGAAGAAATAGTCTATCAGTACCAAAAAGCAGTTGGGGTTTACCATTATGCTTCACTACATATGATGGCAACCCAAACGCACCATAGCTTACAGCCTCATTAGTTGTTTTCTTCAAAGCTTCTTTGATCTCTGGATCAGATGTCATGGCAACCAGTTTATTTGCAGTTTCATAGGACAGATTTGCCGCAAGACAGGCTTCTCTGAGACTACTGTCCTCTGTGATATCTTGATCATTGAAGTATATTCTTGAATACAATTGTGTTGATACATTGACAAGGTGTTCAGGACATTCTTGTTTTACCGCTGTAAGCAACCTCTGAGCTTTCATGGATCCTTTGACAATCATTACGTTCATCACATCCGATGGAAATTTGAACTTTATGTCATAGTATTCCGCAAGTCGATAGAGGTCTTTTGTCATGTAACTAGAAAATATAAGTAGTAGATGAGTATTAAAATAATCCCAGATTCAAACACTCAATCGATATCTATTACTACCGTGTTTCCCCGAAAATAAGACCTAGCCTGAATTTTTAATTTTTGAATATATGTTTAGCAGTTTTTTTAAATAAAAATGTGTTATTTATGAAAATGGATAAGTAAAGTACTAAGTAAATGGATATCGGTTTTCATATTTCGTTTATTTGAAAATCTCGTAATTCACTACTTGTAATATTGTTTTTGATAAATGAAAATAAAAGACATCCAAAACTAGGCCCTAGTGGTCTTTTTTAAAAGAAAATTTCCGGGGAAACACGGCACTAGGATATTGAGTATTGAACTACAGACCCTATCTACTGTCTTCTTCCTACCATGGATTGGTATGCCACAAGCACACTTGACCGATATAGTATCGAAGTGATAAATTTAAATGTAACATGATCTCTTTTCACAATATAGCAAGTAGATTTATTAGCTCTCATTGGTTGCTTGCTTCCGTGGAGAGAGATTATGTTATTCTTATTAGCAATGGTTGTTAAAATATGAAGTTTATCTTAGCGAAATACTTTGAGACTAGTCACAATATACTCGAGTATTTGATGATCAGCAAAGTAAATTGACTATCATTGTGTTAAATAAAGAATATGGCTCCTAGTGTGCCAAATCATAAATGTGTGTGTACATAGTTTAATGGCCGAATTATCCTCTTTGATATTCCGCTCACAATTAGCCAATTCCATGAACCATAGATGAAGATGGAATTCACCCTTCTGCTGAATAAGAATAGTCTAGAACAGGGTGGTCCAAACCCAGGCCCGCGGGCCATATGTGGCCCGCTGCTTCATTATCTGTGGCCCGCGTCACACTCGAAGAGTAATCAAAAAATCGCATTTCGTGTGGTTTCGTCATAAAATTAATAATCAGAAAAATCTTTTGACATATTGTCGCCACTAATGTCACTGAATTAAATAGTGTTATGGCTAACTGAGGCAACTAGCGAAGTTAAATAATGTGCTTGTTAGTCTAAATTGTTATCTGGTTTTCTAACTTTTTGGTCGGAAATATATGCTAACAATATAGGCATCAGAGAAAACTAAAAATCGAATGCGGCTTCTATTAGCCTAGAATGGCTATGCCTGAAAACTATGTGTTTGCACAATAAAAGTGTTTGTTTTGTATTGCACTGTTTACCTATTCTTGGCTTTATTGTGGCCCGCGAACAATGCAAAAATAATTTTGTGGCCCGCTGAGCCGACAACCTTGGACCACCCTGGTCTAGAAGGAAGTGTATTACAAAGTAGCTGATATAGATCATAATAACCATCAAGGTGACCAAATCCTATTAGTCTATATACCTTGCTCTAGCAGGCAGCATTCCTGGTGGTTGGTTCCCAGTGCTTTGCATGATTCCAGCAATAAGGGCAGGTTTGAGTTGCAAATCCATTTTTGTCCATTGTTCACTCATTCGAGTTAAAACATGGAATGCTATGCAAGCATATGGAGATAAAACATCATAGAATAGTTGAACGGTCTTCTTAGGAACTGACATTTTAGTAACAGGCCTAAGTGCCTGATAGAAACATAGAACAGTAGAATGGCATGACAATAAATTTTTTAAACAAAGCCTCAGCCTGGTCAAAAATGAAACCCTTCCCTGGTCCCCCAAATCCTGTGCTTACAAGAGGCGAACTCATAAAAATCCAAGGTACTAGATTATCATGATTTGACAAGTTTCTTATTCCAATTCATGAAGTGTAGAAGTGACCTTCCCTGGAGTTGTGGACTAGACAATTTATTGATTAGAATAGGATTTACATATTCATTCCGGGGGAGAGAAAAGTCAATAAGACGGCTTACCCATATGGCGAACCACGGCCTCTTGCCCGGTTACCATACCATGTCAGGTATGGGATTGATTAGTTAGTTATTTGTTTTCGGTAGCATGGACTCAATGGTCATGGTGGAGGAAGCCTACATAAACCACCCTATGGCGGGTCCAGTAATCCTCTCGCACATCAATATCCTCGCATGGGATTCAAACCCAAGTGCAGTTTCAAGTATTCTGTGGCGTCTGCAGCTGCCGCAAAACCATGGTGGTATTTCCATACCATGGCCGCTACGGCCAAACCTATGGCGACTGACAGCTGCAGCTGCCACAAAGGGGCAGCAAATTGAAAACCAATGGCAGGTAAAATTTTGCTGCCGTAACCACGGCAGGTGGGCGGTAAAGACAGGGATGTCCCTTATGGTAATAAATATTGGGTAAGTTGGAACGTTTTTCGTATGGATACAGTTTTGATGGATTTGGGGTTAGGGTTCAAGTAGATATAATTCCGCATGATCAATTGGAATCGGGTACATTAATTTTGAATATACTGTCAATACTGATTACTGAATAGCGCTATAAAACCATGGCAAGAGCTGCCGCGGTTCGTTCGTTGCAGGAGCTGCCATGGAATGGTAAGAACTGCGCCTCTTCAAACCTGCGATCCCACGCAGAGTAATCAGAGATGCGCTGGCGAGCATATTTATACAGTCTTGACTCTTAACGCTTAGCAGGGTGAGCCACGGCTCGGCGGTGTGGCGCATCGTGCTAAGCGTAAGGAATATGCTCGCCACCGCATCTCTGATTACCCTTCGTGAGATCGCAGGTTCGAATCCCATGCGGAGATGATCATGTGCGAGAGGATTGCTGGACTCCTCGCCGCCTTAGGGTGGTTCATGTAACCGCTGGTCGGTTACGGCTTCCTCTACCATCAAGTCCATGCTTCCGAAAACAAATAACTGGCTAACTAATCCCATACTCGACCTGGACTGGTACCGGTAAAACCGGCTAACTTCGGATGATTTCACTATATTTTGAACAATATCTCCGCCGCATGTTGTTCAACTGAAGCCAAATTTGGAATATAATACATTGTGGCTATTCTCGTCTTGATAAAGTCGGTTCCATATCCATCAAAGCCTTTTTTCATTGAAATTATTGTCTTTATTCGTCTATTCTAAAATTATCTAACTTCGGATGGCCACTTTTCTCTTTGCGTCAACTCGTCGTGAGAGAGAAATGTCTGCGTAAGCAATGACGCGTGACAACGTCGCTGAATAGACCTTACGCCGCCACGACCTGTCTTGCGTGTTGAATACTGACGTTTGTACGTGACGTTACTCTTGCCGCTTCGCGAAGCCTAACTATTTATTCTTGTGTCCTTTATTATAACTCGTATATATTTCACTAACTACTCCTAATTTATTGCAAAATGCTAGTTCGTTCTTTTATGATCGTTTATTTTCAATGCAAGAAAAGGATTAACAAAAAAAAAAAACGGAAGAATTGAAAGTACCTAACACTGGTGTAGGTTGAAATTGAAATGCAATATGGAACAAGTAAAGAATGAACAAAAATTAGACAATTAAAAATAAACGGATGAATCGAATGAAACACTGGCAAAAGTAAAAATTGAAATCAAAAAGCAATATGGAACAAGTAAGGTATGAACAAAAATTCGACAGTTAAAAATAAACAGATGAATTGAAGGAAACGCTGGCAAAATCAAGAATTGTAATCATTTCCACATGGGTTAGACGGGTCTTTGCAACAGTTCTTGTGGAACCAATGTGTTTCGCTGCAGCTTTCGCAATCGACCCATTCCACCTCAATTTCCGTACTTCCATTTGGATCATTCCATAATCCACAAGCAGAGCAGGTTTCGTCTTGATTATCACTTTTCATATTTTCTGATTTTCTCAGAGCTCCCCGTTGATCGGCTCGGCAGAGGTTCCTGCCCGGTGTGACTTTCGATCCTCGCTTTCGTTTCACTTAATAAAGTCAAATGACAATAAACGGATAAAAACGGCAAAAAGAAACTTTGCCACTTTTTTTCATTTTGCGCCTCACCTGTATGTGGTCCAACCTCCTGCTGTGTGCATGTATGTAGAGTTCTACGCTCACCTGTTAAAGATATTATTATCATCTGCCGACATATCTAATCTACAGACATATCTAATCATTATGATCGTATAGATACATGTTTCAGGCCTAACGTATTACCAATTGCTACGGTATCTATCGGTGTCGGAGGAAGTATGCAAAAACAAAAATCGACAAATTTCATATGCATTAAGCGTATGCATACCCATATTTTTAAATAAACAACATATGACTGAGACGATAGTGATGTTTTTGTAGGATTTAGTGACTAGGATCATGGATAAGCATAATTTTTAAATTTCACAAAACTGGGCGCCGCGATGTCTGGCGTTCAAATGTCGCAGCGAGTAACGCACGAGCTACGCAAAGTGACGTCGGCTACGAAGAGAGAGAACGGGATTTGCGTCGTTGACGTCACGCTGTACGTAATCATCAAAACGTCGATATTTTGATGTAATTTTTAAATCAAAATAATCGATTTCACTCGAATCTCGTACGACACCTTGTGATCACTGTATTTTTTTGTATACATTGTGTTCGCTCTCTAGCGCTTGGCGGTGATTTGACGAAGGTAGCGTCTGTAGAAGTCACGATTTGAGCCGCTCGAAAAAACGGTGTAATTTTTTTGGTAAAATATGATTTTTTGAATGATAAAAAATAAAATCGAGCGATTGGAGGCTACGGCAGATTCAGATATGTAAGGCCTTACTATAGAAACCGACAGAAGCGCAATACAACGAAATTTAGTTG
This sequence comes from Styela clava, assembly GCF_013122585.1. Classification (NCBI taxonomy): domain Eukaryota; kingdom Metazoa; phylum Chordata; class Ascidiacea; order Stolidobranchia; family Styelidae; genus Styela; species Styela clava. The sequence continues at coordinate 11,868,276 of NW_024102831.1, read as the reverse complement.
AGATATGAATGATTGAAAATTTCATCCGAAGTTACAAGGCATCCGAAGTTAGCCGGTTTTACGGTACGGTAAATGAACGAGAGGCCATGGTTTGCCATATGATTAAGTCATCTTATCGGCTTTCCTCTCCCCAGGATGAATATGTAAATCCTATCCTATCCACATCGCTAACATTGTAAATGAGAAACAGGAAACTCAGGTGGTAGGCTATGGATCTCTGTTTACAGGTTTAGTTTGTACACTATAAAATACCGCATTGCCTCACACAGCTGATTTACCGGTACCGGTACCGTACCGCGTACCGGTACCTTTCTGCCTTCGGAGAAGGCTACGGTACGGTATTCATTCTGTCATTTACCGTACGATACCGTACAGCCGTAGCATGCAGCTGCACATTGCTGCATTGACACGAATTGGTTCTCCACCTACACTACATGGCCAGACTACTGCTTTATAAATATGATTAAGTCATGTTGTTGCGGTACCGGTACTTTTTCTTTCTAAATGGATAAATATAGCCTAGATAAAAGTTAAAGCGCTGAGAGACGGACGTATTTTCTCTTCTCTCGTTTGTACAATTAATGAGTTGCTAAAGCGCCGCTAGTCTAGATCAAAGTGACTATAACCCTTGGTCTAGATCAGTCTAGATCAGTGATTTTCAACCAACCGCGAAACACTTTTTTTAATCTGAAATTGTGGCGGAACATCAAACGAAATTTTTGTAAATAAACTATATTATGCAATTAACTGACGTCGATCATTTCGGCATGAAAATAAAATAACGAAATCAATAATATAGCTTGTCAACTTTAGGAAAAGACGTGACACATTCCGATTCAGAGCTACAAGAGCTAAAATAAGAGTGGAAGTGGTGACTCCTCTACGGCCCATGGGCCCATCAAGTTGTGTAAAGGGATAAAATAATAAAGACTAATAAATTTGTAAATCCTACCCAACCCCCGAACTCATAATAGAACTATAATGTGAAAAATATGAACAAAATTTTGTCCTAACCCTAACCTGGTACACATACTTCAGGTGTATCCTTTTCTGTAGCTTGGTATTTTGCTTTATTTTTATGTAAAGGCTTATCGTAAGAAAAAGGTTCGGTGGCATCCCGCGATTTTTTTTGGTTCGAATATTGACAATTTTGTAAAAATTGAAAATTTTGGTGAGATAATTGAATTTTTTCTGATGGACCGCGACCCATAGCTTGATGGGCCACGGCCCATGTGGCCAAATTAGATGGGCCGTGGCCCCGGCCCATGGGCCGTAGAGGAGTCACCACCCCTGTAGTAAAATAAGGTACAAATATATGTTTTTGCTAGTTTGCTTATGAATACTATGATTACGGTAGCTAGAAACAGAAATGGTATTTTAGTGGGATATTTGGGTCTGTTTCGATTAGTTTCAAATATTTATTCTGTAATCGAGGAGAGACAAATACGCAGCTCATTCTCAACGGCTCTCTATTCCTCGCGTTTTTTTTTATATACGCAACAGGAGTCCAGAAGGTCGGAGGTCGATTTGGAAATTAATAAAAACATTGGAAATTGGAAGCAAAGCGATTTTTACTGTTTAATTTCGCCATAATCGCTACTTTTTTTGCCCCCTGAACGTTTTCATATTACCGCCTTTGTTCTTGTGCGCAAGTATTAATTCTTGCCGATCGGCGGAGATCGAAGTTTCATATTTTGGTATAACTATATGTAGGGTTACCATATTTTTGTGACTTCAAAGCGGGATGGGACGCCTCAAAAGACAACGACCCCTTGGCTGTGATTTTGTAACTTTACATTTTCCGATTTTACTACATAGGCCTACATTCCTACATTTAAAGCTGTCTTTATTGACCATATTGTTATCGAAATTTCATGCGCATATCTTCTGTCCAAATATCGGGTTCGGCGCGGCGGTAGGCTCAACGGGCTAAGCGTTAGGAATACGCTCGCCACCGCACCTCTAATTACTCTGCGTGGGTTCGCAGGTTCGAATCCCATGCAGGGATGGTTATGTGCGAGAGGATTGCTGGACTCCTCGCCGTCGTTGGGTGGTTCACGTAACCGCTGGTCGGTTACGGCTTCCTCCACCACGAAGTCCATGCTTCCGAAAACAAACAATACAGTAAAACTAATCCCATACCCGACTTGGAATGGTAACCGGACAAGAGGCCGTGGTTCGCCATATGGATAAGCCGTCTTATCGGCTTTCCTCTCGCCCGGGATAAATATGTAAATCCTATCCTATCCTATCCAGTTCGAAAATAGAAAGGAATTGACGGTAACGATACCGGTACAACTAATTCGAATTTGGACTAATTAGTATTGGTTTTACATACGTCTGCTATCAATGAGAATCAGCGGAAAACAAACGCATTCACCTCCAGTAAGTAGGCTAGCGTTGCGCAACACAGAAACAACATTAACGAGAACATGTTCGTGTATTATGCTGGATGGCTGAACGCAAAAGCGGGACATTTGGCTGACTTGTCGGGACGGCGGGACAAGACGCCAAAAAGCGGGACTGTCCCGCCTAAAGCCGGACGTATGGTAAGCCTAACTATATGCGTTCACATCGGCATTTCTTTTCCAACAAAACAATACTGCGACCATTATCATAGCTAAAATCGTTACCTACAAATTCACAATTTTATTTACGGAATTTGCAAATTCAACACTTCACTTGACGATTTTGATGATGCCACGCCCTAATTATTACTGCAAGAAAAGCTTCAAAATGCAACGAATGTAATCAACTCCTATGATGACTCCATTCATGGTCGAGTATAATGTTCACATTTTTGAAACATTATTTGGTCAAGAATGGAATGGATCACTAAAAATACACGCCGAGATAAGGTCTATTAAAAGGGAATATGGCCTGTCATTTCTTATCTGGTTACAAGTTTTTTATACCGACTTTCCAAAACTCTGACTCGCCGTTTTCAAATCAACTCTATTTACATTATTCGAATGACGTCATATTACTTCGAAAAGGCATTTTTTCGCGGAACACCTGGAGGTCTTTCACCGGTCGAAATTGAATTACCGGTCGAAAATCACTGGTCTAGATCAGGGCTTCCCAAACTTTTGAGCTCGCGGCCCCTTTTGATATATTAAAAATTTTCGCGGCCCTTGTTCACGATAATAATGCTAAACAGTTCAAAATTTGCATTTTTGATATTTTATTGACACAGCTAATTTTCAACTTTTAATAGGGCTACTCAATAACAAAAACATATTTACTCAGATTATTCAATGTTATGGGTGCGAATGCTTCTTGCTGCATAGCAAGTTCAGCCGTGGCGCAATGTTTGTTTATGCAGGCCTAATGATGAATTACGATGTCTGCCCACCGACGACCTGGTTCTAATACGGAATTGTTCACTCTTATTGATCAAACTCAGCATAAAGCAGTGGTTTAATATATCAAACATACCTTTGCATTAAAAATTTTATTCAAATTAATAATCGGAAAAATTTAAAAAAATTTTAGGAATAATTTACAATGTTTAGTGAAATTTAATAAGCTGATTTTCATTTATTTTAAATTTGGCATACGACTCGATCTCTCTGCATAGAGAGATTTTGTTAATTTTAGTCGCTCTATGCAGAGTGATCCCAGTCGTACGTCAAATTTAAATTAAATCACAATCACATTGCACGATTACATAAAACATGTTTTTCCATGTCATTTCTATGCATATTCAAGTAACATAAAATGTTAGAAATAAGAATAAAATTATTTGACACTATTTGAGGACATGGAAATTTTCTTGAAACAAATTCAACTAACTGTAAAATATTCTGTTATTCGTTTTTCATATCTTGTTTTAAAGCTCCCGACGAACACAAACGCATTTCAGACAACATTGTACTACAAGATAATAAATATGCAGATGTATTTCATAACGTTGGGTGCCTCCGTTTTTGACTTTTTGAATTTCATTGAATGTTACATCTGGGGCGCGGAGTTCCGAGAGAAGATTGTTCCTTTGAGCGTAGGCTGTTTTTACAATACGGCGTTTTTACAATATTTCCTGGCGTCACTACCGGTATACCATCACATCTTTATTTAGGTTGATAGTAACAGAGGCTCAATTGCTACAATAAACATATAAATACTCATTTTCATTCGAATTTCATTTTCAAATTTTAGTGATCTTTGATTTCATCCAGCTCGCTGTCACAGACTGCGTACCGGCACCCTACTGCCAGATTTACGGTAATTTGACACGTTCTGTCATATTTTGCCATCTACATTCTGACACGCCTCGCAACGATCTGACACCACGCACCGACCGTATTTCGCCACCCCTAACTTGGCTCGACGACCCTATTTCGTCACACCCATTTTGACACACAACGACCGCATTTCGTCACCCCTATGCTTGCTTTAAATGTATTAGACGTCCAATATCGCTGTATTATCTATCTAAAAAGTAAAAAGATAATGGTGGTAAATTAAGTCCAAATAGAAAACCACTTTTAACTATGATACATATATATATTTTTTTTTCATAACATTACCGGAATATACGCTATGTTTGGTATTATATAGGTCCAGTTCAAAACGTGATGCTACTATTCTGACACGCGGAAATCAAATCATTGAGGTTTCTTCGCAACGACCGTATTTTGTCACCCCTAACCTGACACCACGCAACGACCGTTTTTCGTCACCCCCAATCTGACATTCCGCCGTCCAAACCGTATCAGAGATTTGAGATGTATGTAGAATGTAGAGAGGACTCTGGATACAAGTCTCAAACTCAAATATCCTGGCGACATTGATACAACACATATTCTACTAAAGGACTTTAAAGGAAATGTACCGATCATTGTTAAATTTGTTCGTCGAAGCGTGAAACACCAAATTTATACTGCTAAACAAAGACTCCGCGGAACCGGCCTTTCCATCACCGAATCTCTACCGAATGACGCCGCATCTTATTGACTGACGCCCGGAAACGACTATCCTTCGACAGTGTATGGACGATGAACGGCGAGATATATGGTAACACAATGGCGAAAGGCGAGTATTTAAATCAATTGATGATATAGTAAAATTAAACTAAGTTTTAAATTAGTGCAACGGTTCAGATGTTTAATATAGGAGTTGTGTCAGCTAGACATAATATGCGCATAACTAGCAACCCCGTAAGCGTATTAGCATCGTAGTACACCGGTTAAATAGTCACCGGTTAATTAGAAGGTATTAATTAATTACTAGAAAAAATAATAATAATACTTTATCATACCATGGTTGTAGTGAAATTATAAAAGATAACGAATATATTATTTTTTGCGACCACTGTTCACATTGGATCCATTTAAAATGCAGTGGGTTATCCCAAAGTGAATACAAGAGATTAGAAAAGGAACCCGACTGTTTCCCTGGTGCTGTAGACAGCATCTTAATATTAGCCTGCTCTTCTGACAGTTATCGAGATCAGAAGTGATTACTTTATTTAAAACAACTCCTATTCCAGGTGGGGTAAGCACCCTAGACTCATTAGCCTTAAATGACCTTTTCATCTCTGATATCATCGACGGCGACTGTCAATATATAAGTACAAACGATATTGAAGAGATTTGTCCAAGCTCAAAGCGAAATGGTTATCTTTTCACCATGTGCGCAAATATGCGTTTGCTAGCTAATCCCAAAAATTTTGCCAAACTGGAAGTTTTGTTAGATTCAATGACGAGTCGGCCCGATATAATTGCGGTTAACGAAACCTGGCCCAAACCTGCATGACCAAGTTGGCGCGCATATAAATTTACGAGATTACAGATTCTTTAAAATACAAGAAGCAACCATAAGGGATGGTATTACCTTTAAAATCAGACCGGAATTGTCCATAATGGAGGAGAAAACGTTTCAATCGTTATTTATTGACATTTATCTCAAAGACTGAATTGTAACTTGTGGTACTATTTACCGATCGCCGCTGTCCGATAATTCTAAACCAGGGAAGTTTTTAGTCGCCTCAACATTGTTTTGCCCTCACTTTCAAGACAAAGTATACTAATGGATGATCTTAATTATGATCTGATCGATGGACACATCGCACCATTTTGTCAACGAACTGACTGAGCTAATGAACCAATATTCCTTTTATCCCACATTCCCACTGTTACCAAACCGACCAGAATAACTGAAAATAGCGCAACAATTCTTGATATATGGACGAACATATACAATCGAAAACCCGTCAGCGCTATTCTAACCGATGCAATCTCTGATCATCCACCTGTAATGCAGTGTGTGCCGATAGAGCAAAAAACATTTAAACACGAGGAAAACAGTTTTTCTCGATCATTTAATCCCAACAGTAGGGCCAATTTTAAAACGGCGTAAGTATGTATCGATCTCTCTGTGGTGTAAGAAGAATCGGACCCGAACAATGCCTTCAAAAAATTTTCTTGTCATGCTATGCCAGTTTTTGATCGCTATTTCCCTCCCATTTGACTAAAAAAACTAACAAGAAGTGGTTTGATAAAGAATTAACAAAACTTCATGAGAAAAAACAGAAACATTACATATTATCTCTCATCGAGAAATCGCAGTGTTCCAGGATTAAATACTTAGAAATTAAGAAAACTTTGAAAAAATAATACTGGCCAAGAAGCATTCGTACTACAGATCGCTTCTGAATAAAATTGAAAACAATCTGAAAAAGTCGTGAAAAACGATGAATACCCTGCTAGGTCGATGCATACCATAATCACAAAAAAAAGAATAAAAGTTCGATAAAATATTTGAGTTTAGAATCAGGGAATAAACAAAACCAGAGATAAGGATTAGAGCGCACATGGCGAGAGGAACGTGTATTGCCAAAAGTTTTCCTTTTCTTAAGGTTTCAAAATTACTTCTACGCCTAATTTAACTTTCCATTGTCAGATTTGGGTGCACTTATTACCTTGAGGTCTACTAAATACTAATATAAATATATATATATATATATAGACTTGAGGTTATTTCTTAAATATCTTTGCACATATTTATAAATGTTATGTACTTCAATCGATTGTGGACGCCAGCATACTCGATGCTTTTCTTACGAAATGATATTTTGAACATTCGCCACAACCTTTGCAGACAATTACAAGGTTCATTTCGCAATTCTCAATCAAAAGTAGAAAACCTGAAACACTAGAAAGATATCAGATATTTCACCGATTGCGTATAAAGCCAGACGTCAAATTACAAGAGACTTTTCTCCAAAATCTAGAAGGCTAGAATCTAGTATTATAGATTGTGGTCCACCGATGACTTTCTCTCACGCAACAGCAGCACCTAAAATTAGAGGTGGATGGAAACTCGAAAAACACTACTGAAACACATCCTAAAATACTTGCGATATAAGAAATGCATTGTGTGACGTCATAATTACCTTTTAAAAATATTTCGATACTTCCAATATTTCAAATTTATATGATTTTTGACGCCGACGACGAAATACCGAATCAAGTTTACCAAGGCCGGATTTCATAAAATCCGTATAACTATGTTCTCTGCAAGAAAATCGTGCGACATGGCACGCGGATATATTCCTAATATAAACGCAATTTACGAGGTACGATTTTTGATGTATTTTTATTTAAAAACGATGATTTACGTCGATTCAACCTAAATCGATGGTGTTTAGTCTTGAGTGATATCCTGAGCAGCCACTAACATTATTTTAGATATTTATCATAAACCTACTAATACGTACAATACTTTCGGATGTCTGGGGAATATCTATGCTGAATTAGAAGCATTTTCACGAGATCGCGATGTAGTAAACTGTGAATCACTTTAGCGAGTTGTTTTTCGGTAACGATTTATTTTAAACCATCTATTCGAATTCACTATTTCTATGTGACTGTATTACTAAGTTTCAGATTCTCGAATTGTCCTCAATTTTCAATATGGTTTGATAAGAGCCATTGAAGTCACTCGTTTTTTAAGAGTTTACCCAGAACAACGCCCCTAATTGAAAGTAGAAACACTGCAGGTGCGCTAAAATATCGGCTGGGGCTGGTACGAGCATAGGAGCAATTGGCGAAAAAAATTTGTTGACCAGTGATAAAAAAAAACAAAAACAGTTCAATTGTTAGAATTAATGGTCAAACGGTTCCCAATCGAAAACGTCATATTACATATGGGTTTGTGGGCTTTGGGTTCGTAATTTTAAAAGTTTTTAAGACTGTATGGACACCCTATTTATCCATATATCATCTATACCTGGTTGAAATCGTTGGCAATAAATCGAGGATAAACAAGTGATAAGGTTGAGGACAGCCATTTATTAATATTTATGTGGCGTATATGAAGGCGTGTCGAGTATATAATAAAACATTACCTCAAAAACTAAACTATAGGAACAGAGACAAACTAATTTTATTCAATACATATGGGAGTGTATTCCGCGCCCAGTTTGTCCATTAGTGAGCCGACACCACTTTCTCGCTCAACATTTTGTCTACATCGAATATAATTGTATTCTGTATCAACTGTTTAGGTACGCTATTGTTCGGAGTAGTATTACTGTGGTCTGACTCGATTGTAACAAGGCGTTTTTGTTTGATGAATAGCCTCCGACAAACCGCCCGGTAGTAACAGCTTTCACGATTACCCACAGTAAACAACTTTCGATTTCTTATTGTTGAAAGACGCGTGGAAAATATTTTCACTATTTGTTGCGAGCCGGAACGGCCCAATTGTGATCGCAGGTTAATTCGACAAACCATACATGGTAGTATGAAAATGACGTATGCTGCTTTAAAAAATATAATTGTTAAAATCTGTTTTTGATTCGTGGATTCATGAAGTGGGCAGGAGAAGTCGGCGGGGTGACAGCGAAAGCAGTAACGGTTTTCTCAAAATAACATATAGTATTGCTCTATTATTCTCGAACAATAATGTCCTGCTGCACACTAACACGAATGTATTTCTGTAACGTTTTGTCCGATCAAAGACTTCCTCAGACAAGCATTTTACAAAATTTTGTAAAATACTTGTCTTTCTTATCTTTTTTTATTTATTTGGTTTATCGTAGGTCAGGATAAGATAGTTTATTGCCCAATATAGGTTCTAACGCAAAGATAAACAGAATAAAAAATAACGGAGAGTAGCGAGACAATAACAAGATAGTACCAAATATATATTTTTAAAATTGATCTTTATCTAACGCTATGATTTATTAGCAATACACATACTTGTCACCAAACAGATAGATTTGTATTTATTCCAGCTCTCGTCAACTGAATTTTTATGTCGAAATTTTACGCCATTGAAGTCGTTTTCTGCAGTTCCGATATAGGGAAAAGTAGAGAAAATGGAAAAGTAATTTAATTTAGAAGACAAAAAGTTTTTAATATTTTTCTGTAAACTTAGCTGAAATTTCAAATTTACCACATTAATAACGTTCTCTAAATGCGAGAAATGTTTCAATCAAAATTACCAGTTTCCACGAACAATATGAGCTTGGAAATCGTGGTCAGTTCCTTTGTGCAGCCCACATCGCTCTCTTATTATTGATGCCTCACTCAAGAGTATCGAGTGGCAATTCAGAATTCAAGTAGTAAAGCGTCATACGGGACAATTGATACTCGTTTGCTATATAGTAAAGACGATACGGGCGATGATAGTAGGCTACTTATTTAAAGCGACTTATCAAGCAGAATAGCAAATATTTTTATAGCAATACCAATAATTTATTTGATGAAATTGATTGGTATTTATCTTACTTATTTCGGACACTCAATGATGTCTAAGATGCAATTTTAAATATTAAAGATGACGGATAGTTTTTATTTCACTTAATATTTAGGTAGGTAGACCCATGTAAGGTGTTAGCCAACGAGGGAATTCAGAAATTTCGCGTCTTTTATATGTGTCTACTAAAATAGATTGTAGTGCAAAGTTATATATCTGTTCATTGTGGCAGGAGTAACTTTTTGAAAATTCCAGTTTGAAAACGCTAGATTTGAAATTAACCACAAAATCCAGTGAATCAGTTAACTAAAAACTTTATTTAGTAACAACGTTCTTGTCAAGATATTCGCGGAACCATACATAGTTCATATTAGTGGGCAATTAAGCTGGAGTGAAATTTTATGAAATTTGCAGAACTTTGATGCAAACCCTCAAACTATATTTTCTAAACTCGATTTCTCAGTGCGCAAAAAGCTTACATCTGTATTCGTTTATATGCACATGGATCCTAATTTGTTGCTCACTTTTGTCACAAGGCTTTTTTTATTTTGGCTCATACTGAGGTGGGGTTACGTCAACAAAATGTGAATTGTGGAAATTAAAAAAAGTTTACTCTCGTATGTTATCGGTCATTCCATTGGTCACAACCTTAAAATAAACTATAATTGGTGCTCCCGAAGTATGCGAACCAAGATGGCGGACATCGGAACGTAACATGGGTAACAGGTTAGGGTTAGGCGATAATTTTTTTCCAATTTTCCTTATTTTAGTCCTATTATCAGTTCGAAGACTAGCCAAGAGCCTTCCGTAGTATTTATACCTAAAATTATGGCCTAACCCTAACCTAGTACACATATTACATTCCGATGTTCGCCATCTTGGTTCGCATACTTCGGGAGCCCCATATAATTTTAGATCATTGAGCAAAGGAACGTTTTCGAATTTGCGATTGCTTCGTATCTCCGACCAATTGGAATAAATCGTCCCGACCATATGAACTCGATTGAAAAATAACCTCTCCGTTTTTTGCACATTATCTCCTTCCACTGAGAATTTAACATTTCTAATCCTGACGGGTAATCAATCGTAACCTGAACTACAAATCGGACAATATCGTCATTTTGAATCTTGGATTTTAACTTCTCGGACTTGACAACAATCATATATATATATAGGGTGTCCATGAAGTCTTGAAAATTTTTTAAATTGCAATGGAAATTTAACGATACCATATATTGTTTTGGCCTTCACGGATGCATTAAATGAAGTAACATACTTAAACAATTACTGAAAACAACAAACCGTGTTGGAATTTATTGAGAACTGACTTCATAACAAAATTGAAATTGTAAAAGGATTTTATGGACGCCCTGTACATGCTGTGTGCTTTTCCACTTGTGTGAATGTGGGTGAATGGCCACAAACACTGGTTACAGCGTTTGCAGTAAACACTTAGGTATCGTCCGTTTTGCCGATCTTTCAGAGGCCGTTGTCTGCGTTCTTTTTTTTATTCATGTTCTGTGTTGTAGAGTCCAGGGGTGTGCAACCTACGGGCCTACAAGGGGAAAATTGTGCGGCCCACGAAACCAATTTTCAATTTACCGTATTCCTCCGCGTATCTTACGCATTTTCATGGTCAAATTTAGTCTCACAAATATGGGGGTGCGTATTATACATTGGTCTAGAAAATATCAAAAAATATTAATTCCCATTTTATGCTTTAACTGGCTTATAATTGTCACATTTATCAACCTTAAGTTTTTAATTTTATGTGGCAAAGTCTGTTAGAATCAGATCATCAGATCGTATTATCCATGTGTGCGTTTTATACACGGAGAAATACAGTAATCTGGAACGTGCGAGTAATTTCCTTTGTGTTGCAAAGCCTACACACGATTCCAATTTATTATGTATGTCTATAGTGTTACAACGCCTTAACAGCCAACGTGTGTGAAGCGAACAACGCTTATCATTAGATCAAAAATAACAAAATTTTTGTGCCTGCAACTACTAGAAATATGTTATGTAAAGGTGCGGCTCGCGGTTTCACGTTATTTGTATCTGTCTCTCCTGTAATATAGGTTTCACAGCCCCTGTTGTAGACAAAAGATCGACATAAAATTATATTGTATAGTATCACCTTATAATAAACTAATCTTTTATTCCAAACAGGCAATAATGGAAGATACTAGGCGAATACTAGTTAGTCTTGAAAGAAGATTTAAATGCATCGCACAACAACAATTCATATTTGTAACAGCACTGGACCGATGTCGAAAACAAAAGTTTGAACCAACGAAGCAGATTTCAACGATATCACAAGTATGCAAAATAATTGAATAACTTATTGCCTAATTTTATGAATTGCAGGCACGGAGTTGTCTTGATTGTATTCTGAGCAGCGGTTCTCAAACGGTGGCGCGATCAACAGGGGGGCGTTGAAATTTTTGAGGGGGCGTGAAGCTAAAAACAAAAAAAATATATTAGCTAGATTTAATCTTGCCCGCCTCATTTTGGATATTTACATTTTAGTTGATAGGAACTGTGTCGAACTTTTCAAAACAACTTGATGATATAAATAGAACCAAAATTTGATAGATTTAGTCGACAGTGGGACTTGTACATTGAGACCTTTTGTACAAAGCCCCCGCCGCTAATGCAAAAATGTGAGATTTGAGAAAAACAGCCCCGCCATGTTTTACAATAACAACTTAGTAATTATTCAGTTGAGGTTGAAAATGATTTGAAAATTTGAATTCACAGTACAATCTGTCTGAATGGATAATTACTTTTCTTATTTTAAGCGTTGGCTAGGGTTCCGAGATTGCACCAGACTGCCTCTATAGCAAACCAGTGCTTTTATATTTTTTTTCAAACTTTTACCTCGGTTACCACTCGCTAAAGCAATCTTCAATGTTACTTGTTTCCCGTATCAGACAAAAAAAATGATACATTTAGTCGAGACTGGCTACTTATCAACCACCATTTCGTTATTTTCAAATAAAACTTGCTTTCTATTTCCTAAGGTACAAAACTACTACGAAGAAATTGCCGATAATGCAACAGATAAAAGAATATTCTCAATGTTTCTTTCGCTTGTACATGATCTGGTAGAATTTCGAAGAACACTTTCAAAAGTCGTGAAAAAAAATGACGATAAATTGAATAATTTGTTCAAAACTTGGAAAAGTGTTTTGGAACAACGACAAGTATGACTTATGTTTATAATACTAATATCGTAAAAATTATGTCATCGGGATTTTTGAACCAGTAATCTAGAACAAGGTCTCGACTTTGAGGTAAAATTAGAAATAATACTGATAGAGTTATTATAATCGATCTTTGACGCGCTGTACAAATTTTTTATTGTGATAGAAATGTAGGTATTCAGTTAATTTCATCCAGAGGGAACTCTCAGATACAAAATTCGGACCTCCTGAAGTATGCGCACCAAGATGGCGCACAACCTGACCTCAGGTTGTGTACCAGTTTAGGGTTCAGGTTGTGCGACATCTTGGTACGCATACTTCAGGAGTACCCAAAATTCGCTATTGTTTGTACACATGGCTTAGATTTCGAACTATATATAGTGAGTAAACTCTTGGTATGACAAAACAAAAAAAATGTCGGTGGAAACGAGAGAGTAATTTTAGACAACTAAAGTTCGTTATAATATCTGTGAAATAAAAAAAAGAGGAATCGCATTTTGTCGATAGGGTAAATTCGGCCTGCTTCAAGTTTTAAAACAATCATAATTCTCTTCAGAATTTTGTAAATTGCAATGTTTTTTCATTAGGACATTTCACATATCCGAGCAAAATTTCCCAACGACCAAGTAAATCACTTGAGCTGCGATGAAGCGAAGAATCATTTTGGTGGCATCGTCAGTGTTATACCTGTAGCTATGGATTGCGCGAGAGAAGTCGTTGAAAGAATTGAAGCAACAAGAGCTTACAGAGCAAAATCGTCTTCCAGAGGTAAAAATTAGGTGCTCCAGAAGTGTGTGTATCAGTATGAAGGAAACCAATTTTTAACATAGCCCGTCTCCAAACTCGTACTCGTAATAGAACTTAAATTAGGAAAAACGGAATAAAATTATGGCCTAACCCTAACCTGGTACACACACTACGGGAGTACCAAAAATCAACTGTTTATTGGCCTCTTGTTGTCAACGATTGGTAATTGAGGTGAAACGTACACAGTGTTCCATACTTTAAAATTTGTACAAAAATATGATTGTATGCAAGTTAACCAATGCTTCTACGTGGTGTTAAAAAAACTACCGAACCACACAATAAAAAATTTTTAAAGACAAACTTTCTATTTGGAAAGGACGATTGATGGAGTTCGGTTTCCGGACATAAACTTCCTAATAAAGGAAATCAAATATATATATATCATACAATAAAATTTATTTACCTTATAGCTGTTCTTACTATAAAATGGGCAAAATTTTTAATTGTTTTTACTTAAAAATCTGGCCAAATTTTGTGGACTCTCTGTATTTAAGTTGGATATTTTATATTCACTGCGAAGCGGTAAATTTCTTCTACACAGACTCACGTATTTGAAAAAAAAAACAGGCAAGTCATTTTTACAGTGAAATATTAAAGAATATATCACTGTGGCAAGGAGATTCGTGTAACCGCTGGTCGATTCATCAAATCCATCTGAAACTATTATCTAGCTAGATATTCCTTATACCCTAACGCAGTGTTTCCCAAACTTTTTGGACCCCAATCTATACAGAATGAATTCCTGTACCTAACAATGAAGAAGTATACGGCTTCATTTGCATGGCAACAACCCATACAATAATGATGTGTTGGATGAGATTGCTTTCGACTGCATAATCTATCAATTGTCGTAGCAATTTGTGACAAGAAAATTCGTAGCGCCGACCATACGCAAGTCTGGGCCTGTTTTTGTCATAAAATCGGTGCTGAAATGCCGTCTCACACATATAAATATTTTTAATAACCCTTCATGGCAAAAATAATATTCGTCTGCAACGCTCCAACAAAAAGATGTAATGGTTAGAAATCAATCATTAAAGATCGATCAGGCTCTTTTCATTTCGTCGCGGACCCCAAGTGCAGTCAGTCAAAGATAAATACGATAAAATAGCATCACATTGGAAACACTCATTTTGTCATCATAATACTGTTTCACACTCAGGAGGGAACGTTAGTTTCAAATTGGCCACTGATCATATTTTTCACGTTATCTAGCAATTAGTATTCAAAAATATCTTTCAATGCGTATAAAAGGAGTGTGCAACCAATAATACAGATGCGCCAGATACAAGTAACTGGGTGAAACTGTGGGGTCCGCACCTTTATTTATCATACTCTTTTTAGCAGTTGTAGGCACAAAAAATTCAGTTATCAGCTGTTAGGGCATTGTGACCTCATAGGCATAGATAATAAATTCGACTCTGAAATAAGCTTTCCACGTACTTGATTGAAATAAATTGTAAACTCGTTTCGTGGACCGCAGACCATTCAAAATTGGCCCTCCCGGGGGCCGCACATTTTTTCTTGTGGGCCGCATTTGGCCCGCGGGCCACAGCTTGCACACCCCTGGTAAAGATAAAGTATTATTTCTTTCATTCGTCTAAAGAACAAGTTACGCCTTATTTCAGGTTCTCGACAAACGAGAGAATCGTCGAGAAACGCAGAACCAGAAGATTGTCACATCCATGAAGCATGTCGAATGAAACCAACCCCAGCATCGCCCGTTATATCATCCCCTACTCAGTCTTTATCCCGAGCATCCATAAATTCTCACAAGTCTGAGAAGCCGGAAAAAGATTCCACTGAAATTCGAAAATGCCCATCTACCTACGAAATGCAGTCCACTCAACGATCGAAAACACCAATATCCACCCGTCCCGCTACCGCAGGAAAGTCAACACAAACCCCTGGATATCTCGTATCAACATTGCGACCCAATCTTGATTATCCTCACCAGAGTACGTCGGAAACCGAAATGAAATCGCTTATGCATAGCAGAAAACATAAAATTGCGAGGCCGAACTGGAAGCCGTAACTAACGCCATGAAGATGTGTTATGTACTCTTATAAAACATACTGCATCGTCAGTGAATTATTTTTTATAAAGATGAGACGCTTAATTGTGATGCTATATTATGCTTGTACTATACATATACTTCAATAAAGCAAATATATATTCCCACTCGACTGTTCTCCACGTCATGGTAGAAGTTCTTTAAGCCCAGCCTGGATTGAGTGTTAAACTGCGTCTTACAAGGCTTTCGTCTCCCTAGATCAGCGGTTCTTAACCTTTTTTTTGTTTCGTGTCCCACTTTTGTTGCACAAAAAATTCTTTGGCCCATTAGTTTACTCGTGCAAAGGAAAAACAAAACTTTTTTTTCATTTAGATATTTCTACTTTAATGATTGAAAGCAAATTGTCACTCAGTAGCAAAATCAGCATCATCTGTGTTAGCCAAGTGAATATACCCTCTGTCCATAGGTTTCGGTCGTCTCTTTACACAACTTGATGTAAAGTAGGCGAACATAATTAGTTATCTTCATATTGGTACACACACTTCTGGAGCGCCTATTTTTCCAATCGTAACCAAACCAATAAGAGGCCCGTTAATTTTTGAAGTTCAAGACAGAACGCAATTCGTTAACCGGCTTGAACGTGTTCTGCTCTTACTCTATTTTGCTGCGGAATGGTGAATAAAACTAGCCAGAAGCATATAGATTACGCCGGAGATAGTGCATCAATACGCATTTGACCAGTGAAGTCCAAGATAATTCCGCCAAATTGTAATGAGTGCGTGCACTAGGTGTCATTGTTATTATATTTGGATAAATTTTCGCATACGATACCTTCGACAAAGTTTATAGCAAATTTAACAAAGTTTGAGCAAAACGTTGAGTCGCCTACCCAATTCAGTTGTGCACTCCTTTTTTTGTATATTACGATTAAAGCGTTATCGCGCGTTATCGTGTTTTTCATTTAGATTCATTGTAAAGTAAATTCAGTGTATTTTGGGGGTGACTTCAGTATTTCTAAAATCAACTTTTTGAAATATCGCCTGGTTTCTTGGGTTTTCTATTATTCCACTCTATTTGAAATTTGTGTTTCCATGGTCAAAAAATAGTAAATTTTAATAAAAATTACTGAAAATGTACAATGGCAGATTCAAAGACGATCAAAAACCCGCCGATCAAGCGCCCGTCGCTATGCTTTTCAACAAGTCGCAAGGGGGCGACGTAGAGCAGGTTTATGTAGGTTTGAAAAGCACCATATAAAATGAAAAATAAAAAAAAACCTGATCATATGGGGCCGATTATAAGGTACTCCCGGAGTATGTGAACCAAGATAAAGAACACCTGAACGTAATATGTGTACCAGGTTAGAGTTAGGTCATAATTTAATTTCAATTTTCCTTATTTTAATTCTATTACGAGTTCGGGGACTAGCTAAGTGACTCTCGTAGTGTTCGTACCTGAAATCATGACCTAACTCTAACCTGGTAAACACACAACGTTCCGGTGTCCGTCATCTTAGTTCACATACTTCGGGAGTATCGATCATAATTATCAATCTTGGCACGGACAGGGAAGCTTCTTCGATTACACTTTCACAGCACGTTTCAATGTATACGAACTCTCGTACAATTTTCTTCAAGTAACCGGACGAGAGGTCGTGGTTCGCCATATGGTTAAACCGTCTTATCGGCTTCTTCTCCCCCGGGATAAATATGTAAATCCTATCCTATTAGACAAGGCTAAGCTTTCGATTGTCAAAGCAAATGAATATGAAGTTACGTTGCTGGTGAAGATGTCAATGAATAAGTTGTCAGGCTTTATAATCTCTGATTACCCAAAATTGATTATTTAGCTGAAATTTACATTGCATTGACGTGAAATGTCAGATAATCCAATTGACAAAAATTTCAAGCATATTCAGTTTGTTATATTATCCCGAACATTATATATATATCACAAGTCAACCAGCAGACGCGGCAATTGCTAACTGTTAATCATTATTTACTTGTGATACCCAACGGATACGTGCTACATAATTTGAAGGACAAATCACAAGTCACGAGATCGCGATTTCAGTCTTTGAATGACTACATCTGCGCAGCCTCAGGTATGCAAAACAACGTCACTGATTGACCAAAACATAACCACGGCCTGCTTCCAAAATTTGACTGTTATTCAAAAAATTGGATTTAAATATTTTGAATTATTTTCATTTTATTGTATATCAAATCAATTCGATTTAATGTCCTCCGTATGAATTAGCACAGTAACTTTACTAGAATACATAAAGCGCAAAGTACTTAAATACAACCTTGCTCGAAGCAAAGTCCCGAGCCCTCAATTAAAAGTGAAAGAGTACGGAAAAAATAAATGCAAGCGACGACTAATGCGTTAAGATCTATATAATACTATGATATGAATTGAAAAAATATTTAATATAGAGAAAATTAATACGTAAAATTAGGAACCAAATTGATTGAAACTGTGGAAAGAATAAAATATTTTCAATACAAACATCTAACTAATATATATATATCATACATACACAATTGTTCAACTACGAAGACTAATGCATTATGTAGTATGTGACCAAATTCGTAGACTTAAATATACGGCAAAGCTACCATGATGGCGGACAATTTCCAAATGTACTAAGGCGTATTCAGGGTATTGATGAAGAGGATTGTCTAATGTTCGAATTCTTTGCAGTGAAGTTATTGCATCTAAAACCAATGCTCACGGATGACTTGAAATTTATACTTACTCAGTTTGAACTGTCCACTGACATTGCATTTCTGCATATCTTTTAAGTTTAATAATATAGCGGGATTCGAATTGTATTACAAGCTGCAGGTACTATCGACATAGAAGGTACATTCGACACTATTATCCACTGTTTTCTCCCCAAATCATATTTTTCAACTGACAAAGTCCCATTATTCCCAACTGCGAATAAGATTTTGTCAACAACACAAAGGCTGAAGTTACATCTCGGAATCCTCATTGGAGCCAGATTTGCCCAAGTATTAGTATCGGGGTCAAAAAACTCAGCACTTGAGATTTTATCTCCTCCACCCGCAACATAGATTCTTCCATTATACACGGTTGCAGCTGGATTTTTTCTGGCAACATTCATACTTTTCATACGTAGCGAGGACCATTTAGAAGGGGAATATTTAATTACGTAAGATCCAATGATATAAATATCGTCTCTGCACGCCACCAACGTGCCGTAGCAGGGTAGTGAATGGTCAGGGCCACCGATGTTCTGCCAATGGTTGCCGAATCGCTCCAATGTATAATTTCCATAAACATAAATGAAATTTGCATGAACTACAGCTCTAAGATTACTTCCATGATCTTTATTCATATTAGGCATCTCAGTCCAACTTGAATTTACTCCCCACAAATTCACACGATAAACTTTCTTGTCTGGCCGGAGAACATAAACGAAATCCTCTAAAACTACCGCTGTGTAACAGGAGGTTTTCATATCTTCGCATAAACTTCTCAACTGGATAGATTTTTCACTCACAAGCTCGACATATTCTTTATCAAGTTGATTGAATTCCTCTTCTTTTGCTATGGATCCAAGATGACTTACAGCATATTTATCACATGCTTCCTCTAAATTCTTCAAGCTGAACTTTACTGCGATTTTTTTAATAACAAAGAATGAGTTTGGACCCAGATTTGCTTTGAGAAATTCTGCGATTTCTTCGCATAATGTTGGCAATTGCATGATATTTGCAACATGGAGTAGTTGTTCACTTTTCTGGAAAGTAATTGAAGCATTTCCAATGTAAATGTAATCAATGCACCTGCCTACTGAATCCGCTTTAACTTCCTTCATACCGACAACTTCTGTGTTGTTTTCCAAATTATCTTGTGATAGTATTTCATCAAACTAATCAGGACCAGCTGACATCACGTTCTTGTGAACCTGGAACTCGACACTTCCCACTGTGATTGTGAGATCAGAAAAACGCTTCTGTTGTCTCATAGTACTAAGTTTATTTCTCAAATAAGATGTCATTTCTCGAATTCTTAACAACAACTGCTTAACTGCGACCTCGCT
Source organism: Styela clava (assembly GCF_013122585.1). Classification (NCBI taxonomy): domain Eukaryota; kingdom Metazoa; phylum Chordata; class Ascidiacea; order Stolidobranchia; family Styelidae; genus Styela; species Styela clava. The sequence goes on along the minus strand of NW_024102831.1, from coordinate 11,848,465 downwards.
AGATGATATGTTCAAAAAATGAAAATGAGATATATAATATGTTAAAATAAAAAGAATAGTACGATTTCGTGTGGTGAAACACTCCAGCTAAACAATGCGGTGATATTTTTATATTTACACCAAAGAAAAAGGAAATCCCATCGTCTCGATTCAGGTTGGGACTAGGAAAGGATAACTGGTCATTGTTCCTAACGCGCTGGGATGGTTAAGGAATTAACAACGGTCAACGATTCCATAAACCAGTAATATATTTCGGCCTTTAACATACAAAATTCGAAACTGCGAAGGCACACAGGCGTATATAATACGTCAACCGTTTTGGAAATGCTACAGGAACCAAATATCATTATACTAAATCACAATTACACATAAAGTAAATGCTGTGTAAATAAACGGTAACCTTGGAAAACTCGAACGTCTGCTTATCAATCAACTAACTGCAGTAAATCATTTTTGAGCGACACTTTCAGGAAAATCTATAAAAACCTAGTACTAAGTATATACCAGTGCCTAGAATATCACAACTCATATATCGAGATGCTAACTGTAAGTATTTGTTTATTAATTTGATACTGGGAAATAGAGCTTCAGTCTAAACAATCGATATACTCTACCCTGCAAAAGTAAATACAAGAGTGTAAATTCCACCTCGTGACTCATCAGTTTAATCATTAAGCTTTCCAATTATGTAAACACCCATCATGTATGCGTTGAATACTGGTCGATTGGTGTGACTGGTTATGATCCAGGGCCGGATTTACCATTAGGCCATGTCGACAACAGCTTAGCAGCCTCAATATCAAACTTGGAACTGGTATTTATTAGGGTCGTCTTTTATTTTTTAGTCTTGTTCCGGTTTGTAATTTTAAAAAACTGATATTTGTTTGATTTCTTGTTTAGTTTAATCAGTATTGACCCAAATGTATTCCGTTTGAATTTCATACGGTCGAATACATGACTTTGTCTTGAATTTTTCATTACGTCATCGTTAAAGAAACAGCATCGATTGGGGCCTCTTATCGTATGTTATTAGGTATTACTCATTTTGATATAAAAATTCATGAGACGTATCATGTTATTGTCCATTACCCTGTTTAAACAAATACCAAAATTGCCAAGATAAACCCGAGTGTTTTTTACGTCTTTTTTGCAATTCGATAGTTGCGCAAGAAGCGGAGTCCGGCTGCTACTCCCTCTAGTCCTGTTTCCTGTCCGGAAGTTTCAATAGGCGCTGTCGCTAACCACCGACTATTATCCTATACTACTAACAATTTGAAGAGGTTGAAATGCTGTCAATGCCTTGATATTATATTAATTGCCCAGAATCAGTACCATATGCTCGGCTGTTTCTTGCTGTGAGTAACACATTTACGTTAGCCCGAACTATTTTTTTTACTTTTGCATTTCTGGCATGTCGGAAACTGCAATAATACAAGCCGGTAGGCGCCCAGGATCTCCGCTGATGTATGAGGCGGCCCGCACTCCAGCACATCATCCACGCAAATGTGCATCTACAACGACAGTGTACCGTAATGAACGGGAAGCCGAAACTGCCAGTTCATTTTGGGCATTGCGCGTTTCGCAGACATTCTCGCGTGAGTAATGTACTGCAGCTAGTGACTTGTTCGAAAGAGTATTTCCTTATGCGGGAGGTAGCGTTCTCGGAACTTCATTTTCCGTCATGGTTGACGAGAAAACAGCGATAAATTGTAAAAAATGTGGAAGATTTCAGATCAATCGGCGCATTTTTTCGTTGTTGCCATGGAAACGAAACTTCAATCCGGACTTTCTATTGAACGCACAGTACTAGGGTGACAGGTTTACTCTCGTGGGAAATTTCATCCAGATCGGTCCAGCCGCTAAGACGCTAGATCTCGGACAAACAGAACGACTGATAATGAGGGTCTCCCAGAGCGGAGATCCAATAATGCGACCCAAAATGGTGTTGCCCCAGAGCGCTTAGAAAAAATTGGTGCCCGAATTATGCTTGTTCCTGTACAGGAAGTTATTACATAAGTTGAATTTATAAGTAATCGGCCATCGCAATCCGATACCGGTACGGTGAGTCCTGCGATCCCTGAAAATATTGATGGACAAGCAATACGGCGTTTCCCGCTAATTAAAAAAAACGGTTAACTTTTCCGCGAAAAATAGGGTCACATAGGACCGAGAGGAAATGTCAAAAAATTGGCACTAAAACAAAATATAAACTTACGCGAAATCGCAACCACCACAAGGTGCGCAATTTTTAATTTAAATGAAATTATCGCACACATAAAACGAATCCCATAGAAGCCACAGAATGTTTTGAAATAAATAAAAAAAAAGCTTTCTAGTGGTGAACCACTGAAAATTTTAAATAAATTGGTCCAATAGTTCATGACGGAAACAATTTATTCATAACAAAATAAGAAAAAGTATATTAACAAAAGAGCTATGCTAAAATATATGGACACGAAGGCGCGGCGGTGTGGTTCCCTGATTACTCTGCGTGGGTTCGCAGGTTCGAATCCCATGCGGGATAGTTATGTGCGAGAGGATTGCTGGACTCCTCGTCGTCGTAGGGTGGTTCACGTAACCGCTGGTCGGTAATTACTTTCTTACCATCAAGTCCATGCTTCCGAAGAACAAATAATTAACTAATCCCATACCCGACATGAACTGGTAACCGGGCGAGAGGCCGTGGTTTGCCATATGGTTAAGCCGTCTCATCGGCTTTCCTCCCCCCCCCCCCCACCGGGATAAATATGTAAATCCTAATCCTATCCTAAGACCAAAGCGAAGCAGTAGCCTGCCTTATCTTTTACAGTACCGGTACCGTCAAAAAACTTCCGACTTTCGTGTAGCAAGAGAGTAGCACGGTCATCACATATAAGTGAAAAACGAATTACATAGCCCACAGAAACTTTGAAATAAATCAAAGTAATAGCCTTCTAGCGAGAAATACATTTAACCACTGAAATTATCAAAGTAATTAAAGCGAAACGCAATTATTCTTCAAGAAGAAAAATACCAACATAAACAACAGCGTAATAATAACACAACGATCAATAAAAGCAATAGCCTCCTAACGATTTTTTCTTCAAAACCCGTGCACATTTCATATGCTTTGAGAGAGTGAAATTTAATAATGTGATTATAAGTCTCGGATCATTTTTTATTATAATTTTATCAAAACCATCAAGCATAGGCCTGAATACATGTCCACTGGAACCGGTCGAGCAGTATGCGTAACTAATTTTGTTCGCCTATTTTACATCAAATTGTGTGAAGGGACTGAAATGTATGGGCAGGGGGTATATTCACTTGACTAACACAAACAGTTCCCGAACTCGTAATAGAACTAAAATAAGGAAAATCGGAATGAAATTGTGGCCTAACTCTAACCTGGTACACATACTACGGGAGTACCTCCACTGGAACCGACCAAGCAGACTACAGAAGAACTATTTCACGCTTCATTGGTTCGCGAAAAATTTCCAATTAACGCAACATTGGACCACCTATCGAGAAGGTCTAAAATAGTTGTGTGCAGAATCCGGTTGCCGGATTCGAATCCGGCCTGATTTTCATAATTTTTCGATAGCAGATTGGACTCGAAAATTAGACACTCTTCTGGATTTTGAAAAAATAAATTTTGATGGCGCTAGATACGTATTCTCCAATTTTGGATGACGAAACAATGAACTTTCTGTCGAGGCGTAGACTATTTTTTGAGGGGGAGCTAAGCCTAGAGCTAATTAAAAATGAAAATATTTGTTGATTTCATCTTACCCACCTTATTTTGGATATTTACATTTCTTTATTGTTTAGAGATTGCGATTCCGTCCACGTATTATTTGAATAAAACATACTTCCTTTCATATGTTATATGCAGCTTATTGTTAGGTATATACTTATTTTTGAAGTGGCGAGCGAGACTTGACGAATTATAAAAAGGTGGCACGACTTAAAAAGTTCGAGAACCACTGTTGTGGAGGATGTGTAAAAGCGATTTCTTGCTCTCGACTACCGTGTTTCCCGAGAATAAAACCTAGCCTAAATTTTGAAAATGATTTTAAAATATACTCTCCCCTTCAGATAAGACCTAGTTAGTTAAATTTTTATTCAGTACTAAGGTGGTTTTAAAAAGCTATCGTTTTCATAAATATCCGTATACCAGTGTCGGTAATGATAAAATAAAATTGATCGCATAAAAATGGGACGGTTAATTTGCGAAGGTGATAAAGGAAAACCAAAGCTAACACAAAAAATAAAAATCAGAATAAAACTAATCTGAATTCACTCCTTGATATTTGTATTTAACATCTGCCGCCGGCGTGTAGTACTGCCAAGAATATGAAAACCCAACTTCAATGTCCCATTCGGAAAAGAAGTGGATTCAATTGGTTGTTATGATAGGTTTAAATGCGTGGAAAAATATCGCAATTACGGGGTCGTTACGTAATTGATTTTGCCGTAATTACGGAATTGATTTTTGTCAATTACGTGCAAGCCTAGTGCGAACCGTAAAATGTTCCAAGAGTTAAATAATTTGAAGTTAACTTTCCAATATACATGTATCAATGGTCCTGATCATTTCATTTACTCAAAACAGTACGCAATATTGTGTTTGCGAGTCACGCTGTTAGAATTCGCCTATAAAAAAATTTCGTGCAGTTTCATCCGAAAAGTTACGCTCCTGTAAATTGACGGAATCCCACTTGTGCTTTAAAGTGTGTGTCAAATATGCAGCCCAGGCGTTGGTCAAATTTTGGATACAAAATAGGGTGCTCTCGTAATATGTGTACCAGGTTGGGCGCTATCTTGGTACACATACTACGGGAGCACCAAAAAAATGCTCCAGCCATTCCATAGCATTGATGAGCCACTGATTTAGCTTGAAAATAATTGTTTGCTGTCCAAGCTTGCAGATATAGTACTGTAGCGTTAAATTAATATCATAGCCTACATTTTGATACTGGACACTTGATTACTGGATTATGAATGATTGAAACTCTTCAGCATTTGGGGTGGAATCTGTCAACTGAAAGCTCCAGGAATCTCTGGATCCAGAGGAATCTCTATCATCTCTGGATGAGTCAATGAGGCAAGTTAAGACCCAGTTATCCTCGATCAGTGTTATCAAAGAAGAAGTTGGGGAGATAAAATCAAGCCAAGTCTTTATTGCAAAAAAATTTGATGAATTGAGTGCCAATTACAATGAACTCAATACCATTACAGCCAAAAACAACAAAATAATTCGCCAACTGGAAAGAATTGTAGAAGATCTCGAAGAGGAGGTTGATATTCTTACAGAACGACAAAACGACCAAGAGCGAAGGTCAAGACTCAATAACTTAGAGTTCCATAATATACCATACACAGAAAAAGAAGATTGTGAAAACAAAATCATGAAAATAGCAGCTCGACTCAATATATCGCTACAACCTTTAGACATCTCAAATTGCCACCGAATGTCGAAAGCTAACACTAAAAAACCTTCACCAATAATTGTCCAATTTGTAAATAGGAAAACCAGGTATCAAATATTGAAAAACCGTCGCCATCTTAAATCAGCAAACTTTCATGAAGATTTTCCACAATTCTCAAGATCCACCACAATTTTCGTTGTCGAAAACCTCAGCGACTACAACAAGGACCTATTCTTCAAGGCGAAAGATCTGAAAAATAAGTGCGGATACAAATATCTATGGACGCACAATGGAAAGGTACTAATAAGAAAGAACACAATGACTGCTACCATCCATATTGAGAGTGATGCTGACCTTTCAATAATCAAGTAGGTCACTTAAACATAATTTGTACACTTTACAATGTACTCTTGGAAAAATTTATGTTTTCCTAAATATGGCTACTTGTCTTATACCACATTGCAATTATCTTTTGTCATCTTAAATGGCCAATTCTAGTAACTCTCAATTAGTTTTTTCCAGTGATGTCACAATGTGCAGTAATATAGAAGTTCATAATTTAAAGTCTATCCAATCTTTATCTGACTTAATAATTTTCCATGTAAATATTCGATCACTACAAAAAAATATTGATGACTTGATAACTCTTTTAAACAATTTTCCATCTCCTCCCCATATAGAAGCAATAAGCGAGTCAAAATTATCAAGTGACAATGTTTCTAATATTAATATGGATGGGTATAGTTTCATACACATGCCTTCTACCACCAAAGCCGGTGGTGCTGGTGCTTTTATCCGTGATGACCTTACCTATAATGAAATTTCAATTTATAATCTTAATTACCCGAACTGTGAGAATGTATGGTTCGAAATCACTTTGGCCAGTACTGACAATAAATTAATCGTTGGTGTGATATATAGACACCCTCGAAATGATGTTCCTCATTTTACTGACATGTTGGAAACTTCTCTCGCTAAATTGGCAAACAAACAATTTTTGATAATTGGAGATTTTAACATCAACTTACTTTTAACACCTAGTAACGCTCATATTGCAAATTATGCCAATATGCTCATTTCACACAATGCCACATCCCTAATCACTGACCCAACTAGAGTTAGCCGTACATCAGCAACTCTCATTGATCATGTATATACAAATATCAGAAACCTAAAAATAGATTCCCACATAGTTCTGTCAGACATCACAGACCATTTTCCGATCATGTGCTGTCTGAGAGGCATCAAACCATCATACACATACAATCGCAGAATGTCAAGGGACATGTCAACATTCTCAATCGATTGCTTTCGTAGTGATGCAGAGGTAATTTATGCCAATCAATTTGCTGGAATTAATTTAAATATCCAAAATTTGAATAGTGTTTTTGACGACTTTATAAAGTCATTTGTTCACCTAATTGATCGCCATGCCCCACTTCGACCACTTTCTCGGCGTCAGAAAAGGTTACAATCAAAACCATGGTTAACCAAAGGGCTAAACGCTTGTATTCGACACAAAAATAAAATGTTTAAAACTCACTTCTTGAAAGGTAACAGTTCCCAGAGCTCTTACTTTAAACAATATAGAAATATTTTGTTAAGAACCATAGATAAAGCTAAACAAATCTATTATCAAAATCTTATTGCTACAACCAAAGGTAATCCCAGGTCAACATGGCAAATAGTTGGCCAAATCACAAATGCAAAAAAGAAATTGAAGCATAAAATTGATGAAATTAATACTGAAAACGGTTGTATAACTAGAGATGAACTTTTAATCGCAACAGAATTTAACAAATACTTCTCAACAATTGGGTCCAGCCTGGCTGATAAGTTTTCCAATGATACAGCTAACTTTGAACCTTTTCTGCGCAATCGTGTGAGCCAATCCATCTTTTTGAGCTCATCCACCGCGAATGAAATTTTAATCGAAATACAAAATCTTAACGACAGGAAGGCTGTAGGACCAGACAACATCCCAGCGCGCTTCATCAAATAAGTTGCAGATATAATTGCCCCTTGTCTCTCAAGATTCTTCAATTCCTCGCTGTTACTTGGAATCTTTCCTTCATCTCTCAAAACCGCCCGGGTTATTCCTCTTTTCAAATCTGGAAATAAAAAATTAATTTCAAATTATAGACCAATATCAATCCTCTCAGCAATTGATAAAATGTTTGAGCGTTTGTTACATAAAAGACTCGCAAATTTTTTAACTAAATATGGTGTAATAAATAAATATCAATTCGGTTTTCAGAGCAATTATTCTACATCACATGCCATTTTAGATACAGTATCATATATCTATGATAAATTGGAAAGAAAGGAGTATGTCAGTGCAACTTTTCTAGATCTAAAGAAAGCTTTCGATACTGTGAATCATGACATCCTGATTTCTAAGTTGAGGCATTATGGTATACGGGGAATTGCAAGCAAACTCATTTCTAGTTATTTGAATAATAGATCTCAATATGTTCAAGTGGGATCATACTGTTCTTCTCCCTTACCGGTGACGCACGGAGTTCCTCAAGGTAGCTGTTTGGGCCCTCTCCTTTTTCTCGTATATATTAACGACATAACTTATTGCTCTTCATTATTTTCCAAATTGTTCGCTGACGATACTAATCTCCTTGACAGCGACAAATCTTGTGCAGTTCTTCAGTTGAGAGTAAATACTGAAATTGCAAAAGTGTCAAGTTGGATGAAAGCCAATAAATTAACACTAAACATTGAAAAATCAAAATCTATGTTAATATCTCCATACCAATGCAAATCGAAAAATGTTTTGGAAATCCAAATTGATAATAAAAAATTGGAAAATGTCCATTCCTTTAAATATCTTGGTATAAACATTGATAGTAAAATGAAGTGGGATATTCACTTGTCCAACCTGGCCGTTAAATTATCCAAGTCTGTTGGAATACTATACAAGCTTAGAAGATACACATCGCTTACCACCTTACGCATGATTTACTATTCCTTATTTCAAAGCCATATCCAGTATGGCATACGGTAATTGCTTGGGGTTCAGCTGATAAAACCTTATTACACCGCATTGAAATTATTCAGAACCGAGCAATTCGTGCAATTTCTGCTGCCAGTTATATTTCACGACTTAGTCCTATTTATCATAGTCTTAAAATTATTAAATTAGCAGATATTTATGAAATTGAGGTATTGAAAATAAGGCACCAACATCACTGCAAAAAACTCCCTTCTGCTTTCACCAACTATTTTTTAAAACAGAGCAACGTTCACTCTTATGAAACGCGTTCCTCTGTCGGGTGCTCATATTATGTAAATCGCTTCAGCACCAAACGAACTCAAAACTCGATCAAATTCGTTGGTGTTAAATTGTGGAATAACCCCCCTAATAACATTCGATCCAGTAGTTATAATTCTTACAAACATGCACTGAAAAGCCTATATCTTGATGCCTATAGGCCTAGTTGTCATTGATCTGAAAACATTACCTTCTGTTGTTTTCTATATCCATCCATCTTTTTGAAACTTGCCATTTTCTTCTGTCTGCATATTGTGTCCTGGTATTTCCTTACTATTTTCAGCCCAGTGTAATCGACACGAAGTATGCAGATCTCATAATTCATTCTGCACTAATCTGTAGAGCCAATAATTTACTAGCAATCGTATTAACAGAAAATAGCCACAAATTCAACCCTAGCAGCAAACTCCCTTTGCTGGGTACGCCATCTTGGTGTAGACTGAACGCTGAGTCATAACGCTATTTCGCTGTGCTCCGTACTCAACGAGGCATAACCATTTTATAGATGTCGCTGTTGCGTCCGTCATGACATTCCGTGGTGTATTCTCGATTTGTTGATGTTTTTTGTCTGTCTTGTGTTTTATGTAAAAGTAATCTTTTTTTATTCCAAAGTCATTGTGGCATTCCGTGGTCTATTTCGCATGTTTTGCCGCTCTTTTTCTTGTATGATTATAGCCTATTTCATGTTTGTTAATCATTCCACAGGGATTGTGGCATCTCGTAGTTACTCAGGTTTTTTTTGTTGTTTTTCATTTTTCGAATGATTGTGTCCAATTAAGCCAATGTGTAATATTGAGTTCTATTTATTTTTTTGTCTTTTTGTATGATCGTGTTAATTTATTAAGTTAATGTGTAATATTGAGTGTCCCGTTTCTTATATTTGCTGCTTAATTTCAGCTACAAGGTGTCGCTGACTAGATGACTCTATGAGTCTTTTCGCGACTCCGCGTCAACTGCAACAAGCCGATATCCATTTGACATTTTGTTACATTATATTATTTATTCATTTTTCATATCGCGCATTGTTTTTTGCATGACGAAAAATAAATATCTGAATCTGAATCTGAATCATTCCAGAAATACGCAACTGGAAATCATCTGTTGCTGGGACAACTCAAACAGTTCTAGATACGCTTTATTTTTATTATGCAACTTACATTGCCTATTGTCATAAAAATATACTATATTCCATGCATTGAACATTTTATGAAAAAAACATTATATTGTTTAATTACTGCTAAAGTAATAAAAATAAAACTGGAATCACATCTAAACGCACTACCTTGCAAAATAAAGTGAAAAGAGATCATGCTCTTCATCTACATTTATTTTTTAAGCAGTTTTCGTAGGGATAAATTATGGTCATTTTTCAAGAGGGCGTTATTGACGATTCTGGCTGTTTGATGGCAGCATATTTTCAGGTAGAAGCGACATAAGTTTTCCAAAATGTCCAGCATGCTAGTATCGTTTTGGGCGATACCAAATGATTCTATATTGAAATTTTTAAAATCTGTGGCTATAACACCTTCATGATAGTTTAATCTAAATTCAATTTTTAGCAGCTTACATAGTTCAAGGACACTGGTACGGTAAAGCGTCCATATTCTGTTTCCTGCATTATTGCAATCATAGAGTCAGTTATCAAACAGTCCGGTTCGGGATTCTTTTGCAGTCTTCCGGGTCTTGGCATCGTTTTGGCATTTTTTGTAAAATGAACCCAGCAATGTATTGGATTAAATGGACCTCATCGTCATTCAATATGATAGAACTTGAATCTAGTAAATCTGGAAAATATAGGAAACAGGGGTGTAATATTAAGATGTCGCATTATTGATTACCATGAATGTCAATCAAACGGTGTCGAAATTAAAGTTGATCAAGCGCCCGTTAAGCTGGTGCGCACAATGTATGAATCAGGTATGAATAAAAACCCAATTAAGCAATTTTTGCCAGTAAGTCATATGATCCGTCAAATTATGGCATTTAAACATACTCAAATCCAGACAATTATTAAGCACAGCACCTTTCGTTTTATCCATTTCTTTGGCTGTGAATCAATCAATTAATTTACCGACAGACTGGAGGGTATAGTAAACCTGGAATACTCTGTTCCAGTGTAGGGATTACGCGAACTGCATCACAGCAGAAGGATAACATTTGATCACTTGGGACTTTTCTTCAGCAACAATTCTAAGTATTTGACCACATTTGGTGAAATAGGGACAGTGGCTGCAATGATCTTTCACTACAATTTTCTCCACGCTAATATCTCTGCCTAAAAATGAAAAAATTCAAAATTGTTTTGACAGATTCATCCCATGGTGTTTAAAAAAAATCTCTTAAAAAAATCTGCTCTTCATGTTTATCTTGAATGGAAGAAGTTGTATTAGTAATCATGGAATTTAGGTAGGAGTCTACAATTATGTAAATATTACCTTGTTTGTGAATATGTTGAGTCAAAAGTGCCGTGATGGAAAATAACTTTTGACACGTTGAGCACCTTGAAATAAAACATAAGTTATTTTTTATAAATCACAGAGTAAGTTGTTTATTGGCAAAAATATTGTCATGAAAATATCACATTTATGTGATATATTAGTATGTGATATCTATAGAATAAAATCCAGAAAATATATTGATGAAAAGATAGGCCTAATTGAATGCATGATCTGTTGGTGGTCCTGCATTAAACCTCTCCTAACACTTTTTGCCCTCTGTAGCTCTCTTTTTAATAGCTGTCTTACTTTTGCTCATTCAAGGTAAACTTTTCTTCCATTGCCTTGCCTCGTCAAGATCTATGAATACTGTCAGTTTATGATCCTTTAACATGAATGAGTCTAGTACAGTACAGACAGACAGGTAATGTCTGATTGTATCCTCAAATTCAGGATCTGATTCAGGGATTTAAACTCGGCAGCTCTGTCTGTCATACATCAACACATGGTAGTTCCCTGAATAGTCACCCGCTAAGGGAAACACACTTATAACATATATCTAACGTATAGAAATGATAGACTTACGTTTGTTAGCCATAGCCATCGATTATATAATAACTACAGCCCGTGAGTGAGTCCGATGCGACCAACAGATATGGTGAAACCGCAGCAAAACGCTGGTAACTCGAGTGGGCGTTAACGAATCAAGTCGTTGATTCAGGTAACCAATCAATGTCGGGTATGGGCTAAGTCACCCAGTTATTTGTTTCAGATGCATGGAATCGATGGTGGATGATGACGTAACCGACCAACAGTTACGAAACGAATATTAATCATTGATAATCGATACAGCGTTTTCTTAAGTTATGGTATATCACACGTGACTTGGCGCAGAAGCTTTCTTTGTTATGGTGTTTTTCAAGTTAGGCATCATTATCAGAAATTCTCCTTGGAAAGTAGAAAAGTTTAGCACGCCCCTGAATATAAACCTCGTGCACCTTTACGTGAGAGAAATCAATGCCATAAACGTACAAACTATGAATTTCTATGTTGTAGGAAAAATTACGCGGAGATGAAGATTTTACATAGCTGCATCAGGGCATATGCTGCAAAAAAACAGACGCAAATAGAGATGAGAAATAGGATGGGCAATGATTATCTGTCCTTCTGTTGCCTTCAGAATATTAATTATTATTTTGTTGTTGCGTTTAACATTTTTCGGCTCGGCCGCTCTCGACGCCTCTGCCGGCGACGCAGCACTCTCTCGCCCGCCGCCGAAGTCTCACTCGAATTGTTCGTTAGCGCTAGATTTCGCCCCTACGAACCTTTCCTTGGGTTAGGTTAGTTGCCTTGCCCATGCGGCCTCGGTTAGGTTAGTTTGTACTTTAATTGAGCTAATGGCCCAGAGAAAAAAATTCAAGAGAGCATTCAACTTACGAGCATGTTTTTACTTATCGATCTTAAGATCGGTAAGTATATTGATAGGTATTTGTCTGTATGTATGTCTGTCTGTCTGTTAGATGACCGTCCTATTTCGCGAATGCGAGGTTGAATCTGCTCCAAATTTTGCATGTGCATTCATCTTATCTCGGACCAGAAACCTATTGATTCTGGGCGAATTATGTGGTATAATTAGCGAGTTATCAATCAATTATTGATATAGCGATCTAGATTTTTGTAAAGCGAGAGAATTTTGAGACCCGCCGAGTGTGTGTGTGCGATGCGCAGTGCGCAAGTTACAAGAGCGGATGAATCGAAACTGCAGTTTCTGTTTTGGGGGATCCCCTAACTATCGATCGATAAGTCTTCGGTTTCCAACCTATATTCTCGTTTGATACGTTGTTTCATCACGAACGGAATCCCCATTTTGAATATTAGGATACGGACCACATTCCACGGCTAAAGATTTAATTAAATAAAGTTGACACGATATATACGAATACAATATGTGTAATTACCTTTATTGTGTAAAATTGGATACTTACGTAGACACGACGATGGCATATTCCCAGACCAATTTTTGTCGAACTGACAAGTCATTGTCAATCCTGGCACATCAGGCTCATATCCGGTTGGGCAAATAAAACTGCAAGAATAATATTGACAATTAAATTATTTGAGCATAGACTGCAATGATAAATATCGTCACGCTAATAACCGAATTGCGTAAGTCATTTTTAGCAGTTTTGAGAAAAACGTAAAAAACTTCCTAATGATATTGTTATGCCATTGAGAGTCAATAATTTGCCAAGGTTAAATTTTTTGATCGTAGCCGGATTTAGGTTAATTTGTAAGACGCAGTTAAGTGACGTCATAATGGCGCACTGTGACTTAGGTAGAAATGTGTCTATGACTTGGGACATACGCAATTTTGCAAGTTTACTATGTGCACCAGACCTGAAAACTAAACATTCCAAAAACGAATGTAATTCTCAGTATCTACAATGTCTAATTCCCAAAATAGATAATCAGTCTCAATTACATTATTTTTTATGTTTAAAAATATATATTTCATCAATATAACACGTTCTGCACACCCACCGAAATGAGACTAAGATGAAATATAAAAAATAAAACAGCAATGCACCCAATATAAAAGCCAACCAAGGTGAAATGGACTCGGACATTGAATATCACAAGTGCAGGTCTTCCTATACTGTAGTATAAATACAAATTAATACGCGCTAAGCTAGAATCCGAGATGCCAAAACTCGAAAATACTTCGCCGGGGTTATTTTGCCTTTGTGACGTCACAATAGTCCTGCGGTAACAATGATAATTCATTATGACGAAACAATTGCACAAATGTGCATGTCATACTAAATCGCCATTTTTATGGTTTCGGAATTCTTAAAATAAAATCTGAGTTAACAGACAGGTGCGCAGCATTACATAAATACCTATTTTATAAAAAACTCAAAATCGCCAAAAATGACTTACGCAATTCGGTTATTAGCGTGACGATATTTAAACTGATTCGCAGATTTTGTTTTGGCATATAGAGGACTTGCACGGGTCACGTGACTTTGTTTACTGGACGGCAAAAAAACAAAAACGTCCATTTGGCTCCTGTCAGTTGCAAGTCGGATTATAGTTTCCGTTTTGTTTGGCTGTTGGAAATGGTTATTTCGTATTGTTCCGTTGGCTGTACGTATAGTATATATAGACAAATGGTTATTTTTTGCATGACCACTGGTGTTAAACTTTATTTACCTATTCAACCTTTCACACTTAGTAATAGATTGCCTGCTAACTAGGGAAACAATACCTTATGGCAAATGATGATTAATTAATTCCTTACGCAAGTCAAGTCAGCAAGTAGCCTAGTCCTACCAATAACAGTAGTTTGTCATCTGCTTTCATTGAAATGAGGGAGCTTATGAATATTTAAAGAAATTGATAACGGCACATTATCACTCACCATCAACGAAGTGCTGTCCACAAACAGTGAACACAAGCGAGATGACTTCTGGACTTGACACCAAGCAATAGATCCTGCTGTCCTGCCAATAGATGATATCCACATTACGTGACGTTCTTTTGAAAACAGTGGAATATAACTGTAGATCCATTACGTTGTCTATACTATACGTACAGCCAACGGAACAATACGAAATGACCATTTTCAACAGCCAAACAAAACAAAAACGTATAATCCGACTTGCAACTGACAGGAGCCAAATGGACGTTTTTGTTTTTTTTGCCGTCCAGTATACAAAGTCACGTGACCCGTGCAAGTCCTCTATACACACCAAAAGGGCAAATTATGTAAACATATCAAAATCTTACCTGCATTTAATGCAAATTAATGTCTTGGTCTTGCGTCGGATTAGAACTTGTGAACTGTTTCTAATGTTTAAATTTCGTGAATTACTACGAAATGGTATATATTGAATAATTTATTTGTCTGTTGCCATTCATGTAGACCAGGGGTCACCAAACTACGGCCCGCGGGCCGGTTACGGGTCGCGTCGTCATTTTATCCGACCCGCAATAACACGCAAAAATGGCCAAATATTTTTCCAAGAAAAGTTATCCCCGAGCATGGTCTTCCCTGTTTATTTCATAACTTTGGCCAAATCAGCAAGATGCAAAAAAGTGACGTAATAATGGGCCTTTTCGCATCCGCTCAGAAACCTTCGTCACCCTGTCCCTGACAGATTTTCAGTCGTGGTTGTAAACAATACTTCGTTTTTTGCGATTTTGAATGCTACTCGTTAGTTTCTGGTTGTGTTTGGGAAATTTAAGTATGAATCAAATAAGAGAATCATCATTTGCCTCTTTAGGAGTTGTAGTTTTAATAATGGTAATAAAAAATTAGTCTAGAAATAGCTGTGACAAAATAGGCTAAAATTCTCTACCGGGAGGCAACGTTTTCTGCGAAAGATGCACTCGTGGCGCGTTCATTCGACAAAATTGTTTACGTCTTTGTGCTAAAATGAACGTCGAATGTGAATTTTGCGCTAACAGTACTGTAATCCCTCGCGTACTGCTCCAAAGTCACACTAATTTTTGTACTGCTTAAATGCGGATGTTCATGTAGGTAAGTTACAAAAAAAATAAAGTTTATTCGATTTGAATAAAACTGCGCTAGTGGATAGATCTGAGTGAAAATAAGAAAACAATACCCAGTTTATATAAAACGGTCAAGAAATAACGGAGATATCGGAATTTTAGTACCGCCCGACAGGCCAATTTTTTCCATAAGGATTGTATAACTTTTCTGAAAAGACTGTAATAAACATGAAAAAAAACACATATCAATCACTAATTTTTCGATCTGCGTCACATCTATGGTATATTGAGACTATTTCAGAATTCTATTCTGGCAACGGTCATTGACACCGCCGAAAGATCGTCGCAAATAAACGCTGGAGTTGTGCATGTTAGTTTGACAGTGGTTCATTGTGGGTTTAACGATGTTCTGATTGTACAAACTTCATAAAAATTGGTAAGTATCAAGTTAGTAAAGAAATACACACGTCCACATAAATTTCATTGGTGTCCATAGACAATATCATCAATTTGCACCACGTATAACTTGGGGATAATTTTAAAACCTCCGAATGTTGGGAATTTATGCGCTAATGAATAAAAATCAAATACCAGATAATAGTTGTTTATTTCATCTAAATTATGCTAAAATTTCATGAAATTCCATGCTACAGCAGGCAGTCAGTAGTCGTTTGTATGAGCCGTATTCCGACACGGCGTGAAGGTACTTAGCAGACGTGATGCGTACATTTTTTGGCGCGAAAAAGCGGATTTTGTAACATTCCTAATTCACGACTGCAACGTTTTGATAACAGCTAAACTTGGGATTGTCGTCTATAAATAGAAATCTTGTATATTTGTTTTCCTAGGATGTTATCGATCTATATCCTGCTATATATATAGAATTTAATATTCAAGTCTTCAGAAATGTGGAATATATATTGTTGAATAAATTTCCCAACTTTTGTGAATTTATTGTATTGCATTGACAAAATTATTCATCCGGCCCGTTTCAACACAGTTTGAGTCATACCCGGCCCGCGGTCAAAAAAGTTTGGTGACCCCTGATGTAGACGGACGAATGAGTTTAACAATATTTTTTCAGAACTTTTTATGTTGACTAATGGATAAATTAGGTCATACTTTTGCACGATTGTCCACCGGTTCCTGACCAGTGTCCATTTTCTTGACAAGTTCGCTCCTCCTCACCTTGTAATTCGTACCCCATGTAGCATTCAAATCTAAATAATATTTAGGACATGCCTAGTAAGATTTTCTATGAATATAGCAATAATGATTATCTTTATTAAATATTATACAACATTTTAAGATTATAACTTGAATTTGAATATTTATATATAATGAAGTAGAAGTCGTTAGTGACGTTTACTACTATACAATTTAAAGGAAAACTGAAAAGAGCATTGGGCTATATACTCACATACCTGCATACTGCCTAATACTCGGGGTCAATGCCAGTTAGACAACCAGTTATCTTGCCGTTGGAGTCTCCAAAAGACAGTGCGGAACAAGTCACAACTGAAAACAATTTGTTACATTCAGCGAATATAAATAGTTTGATCAGGATAAGATTCTTAATAATTGAAGAGATAGGGGATGGATCTGCCCTATCTGCCTGTCATTACCCCAGTGTTATTTTACACACGTTAGCGGAGTAAAACCTCTCAAATAACTACTCAGAGGTCAATAAGCACACAATATATTGTAATGTCAAGTTGAACGATTGAATTGAATCTAAACATATGTATACTCTATGAAATATACAACTCTCGATCGGAGCCCGGAAACACGTCACGAATTAGTCGATACAGAGAACAAAGAAGCATTGCTAGAACTTGTCGCGATAAATATTAGTCAGAGAAAATAGGGGACTGAATTATTTTTAAATCCACATATTATTTTATTAATACAAAGGGTGAAAGCATGAAAGTCCTTTGTTACAATCCATATTCGCTACAAATCTAATAAATATTTCATGCGTGCAATCAGTTATGGGAGCCAAAATATTAAAAACATGTTTTCTTTTCTATCGAATGAACTAACAACATGTTTGCTCATTTCAGAAATGTAAGTATGCCGCTACGTATACACAGCATGACACGCCATACATAAATCCAATATACAACTACGAGATGTCAAACATAATGCTAGTCGCTAACTGGGATCTCTTATTATAACGACAATCCAAGAACGACATCGCGACCGACAGGTCGAACTCGACTTTTCCCCTGGCTTATAATGATGATGTATTAGCTAATCGATGCAAAATATGTTCAAATTTTTTTTTAAAATACTAAAATAAATTGTACTCGCTGGGAATGTATCGCCAACCCTGGGATTATTCTAACGGTGATGTCCTAAAAACAAACTTACGTAATAATCTCAAATATGACAAATACCTAAGTGGACAAAAATAAGAATCAATTATAATTAGAACCCGATAGGTTTCTACGTATGTGGCCGCGGACGATTTTCGAATCAAAATGAAGTAAGACGCCAAAATTAAGTTAATTTTATCAAGATTTGTTTATGTATGTTAACTAAATATGAACAATCCATAAATTTGTAATTTGTCATTCTCTTCATATTATATAGTCGCGTTTACTTTGAGAATATCTTTATTGCTCAGTACATTATTACAACGCTACTCACAAAACTGATATGCGTTTTTCACAGTTATTCTATTTTTCATTTTGATTAAAACATAGAACAGACCAATAGTTTTTAGGAATATCAAAATCATTTCTTAGTGGTGTAAGAAAGTTCAGTGGATTTGATTAAAATATAAGAAAATGAATACGATTAGGATAACTATCAAAAGATCGAATTAACTCGACAAATTTTGACAAAGCTTCTCGTCAATTTAAATTTTCTTTTTTCCAGACCCCACTTGTCTAGACACATCGTGGAAACTTTTTGAAGGAAACTGCTACAAAACGTTTGAAATGTACTTATCAGTAGCTTTATGTTCTTTATGTTATGTCTCCGAATGCTCCAAAAAATCATCGTGTATTTGGCGCATTACATATTAAGTGGAGAACTAATTGACAATAGGAGCCGGATCAATTCAGACACTTGCTAAAAATATCCCGAAATATTTTATTCTCCGATATCGCGCTAAAAAAATTCAAAGAAAATACTAAATTGTTTTTAAAATATCAGCTGAAAAAAGAATCATACTTGTTCCATCACATTATTTCCCTCCTCATTCCGTTTACCGCCACTCGAGTGGAAGCGAATAAAATAAGTTAAAATTATATTTTAGGATGAAAAGCATGAGTGTGAATAAACTTGCCGGCCAATGAACTTATTTAGTTATTGTTCTCTTCCAATATACGCGAAATATTCTCCTCTGAACGACGTTTAAATGAAATTTTAAATAAAATTAAATATTGACGTCAATATCGGATTCTTCATCCAATCATTCCAGGACGCACCCTTAACTTAGTCGCATCGCAGGTGTGCTGTCGCAAATTTTCATCAAAATAGCCATGAATTTTCAGGTATACGATCCATTTAAATTTGCGTATATTATGAACTTGGCCATTCATTGGAATACTTAACTAGCATTTTGTGGATAAAAACGCTTGAACTCTTACTTATTTACTGCCGAAACACATAATAATTACAGATTAGGAATTTAATGAAACTGTTTAGTAATAATGTGGCAGTGTGCCGAGACTTTTTAATCTTGTTGTCAGTATGCCGCAAGCTGATAAAGTTTGGGAACCCCTGATTATAGGGTCCTATACAAAAGATTAGGTAGAGCGATTTACAATAACTGATTACGTCGACCTACATTCTAAGTTCATATAAATACTCGAATTCTGAAACCCGCGCGAACGTTTTTCTATTTCTGTGACGTTTTCTCTCGCTCAGATAAAGCAATGATTTATAATTACCTGATCGCAAATCAGAGAGGCACAAAGTCACCGAGAAGTTACAATTACAGGCATGATCCAAAATAACAACTTTTGTCATACTGGCTTGCATTGGCACCTTGGGATGGTGCCTGGGGGCATTCAAATAATAATCTAGGTCTAGGACGAAGTCATAACCTGGAATCAATATCATATATTGTGGACCGATCTCATTTTAAAGCTTTGTGATCGCGTCATATAGGTTAACAGGAATCTGTCTTATGTTAATCTTGCACGTTGCATTTTAAACCCTTACCAACAGCTGGTCAAAAACTCCCAAAACGCCATTTCCCTCCAAAAGCTTATGCCTGCCAGCAATGAGCTAGAAGTAATTGCTGTCAATGAACTAGATAATATTTTGAATATTGCGTAGAAAGCCCGCGCATACCTAATGCAAAAATGTGAGATTTGAGAAAAAAAGCCCCACGCCAAACCGCTGATCATAAGCTCCAAACACGACATTTATCGCCAAATACCAATTTTTCCCAGCAATAAGCTAGAGCGGGGACTTTCTAACAAAAAATTCAATATTTTCTGTATTCAAGAAAAAGTGGTGATTTCCTTTATCGTTATTCTGATTTGGGCCGTGAGACGAAGCCATGAAAACGCCCAGAAAATGAGTTTCGTAGCGCACATCTGGTAACTAAATAAATTTCTCAGTTTTTTGTGAAAATGAACATACTGAATGCATTACAGCTTGTTCCACAATCCTGATGCGAAATTGAATATAAGAGGAAATTCAATAACCATAAGTTTACAACACATACATAAGAACTATGCAATTCGAGAGCCCTACAGCACACTAACACAAATGTATTCCTGTAATGTTTTGCCTGACCAAAATCGGACTTCCTCAGTCAATCACAATTTATTAGGTAGATTACGAAAAATATGGCATACATGTAACCAACAACAAAAAATACTTTAATTGTGTAACAGGAGTCGCGAGTGACTTCGAAAGCAGCGACACCAACATCGCTGATTCACATTAGCGAATAAATTTTATGTAATAACCACAAGCATTTAACAACAAGAACAGCATAAAAAGCTTCATCCATTTTATTGAAGCTATCAAACGTATTTATTTTTAAGCAATGAAGTCACAAATTAACATCGTGAGCACGAAAACACAAATAAATCAGTTATTTCTCACTTAGAAATTTACCGGAAAAGTCAAGAAAATTAAATGAATGTACAATATGTACATAACATAGTGAACAGAAATATTACAATTAGTCTTTTTTAGTTTATGCGGTTATGTATTTGAACAAAGGCAATATTATTTCTAGAAACAGGACTACGACACTAACAAATGTCCGAAAAAAAATAAATGATACTTATTAAATCAACTGCAATATCTAATTCACTTTCTTCTGAATAGCTTTCGGAATCCACTATCTCGAAAATCGACTTTTTCTCTATAAGTGTACTGTGATTTTTGCAGTCAATACAAAAACAAAAATCTGTGCAATTTAGGTTGATTTTGGCACACTTGCATAAATTATTTTGACTATTTTTCTTACACTTGCAGTTTGCCAACTCAAGAACTGATTTGAGGGCCACATGCTTCTTCAGTGGATCATTGTTGGGTGGAGAGTATAATCCTTATGTTTGCCAGTGTTAAATAGACGTGCCCTGGTATCATTTACATTCTTCATATCCTCTTCATACAGTGAACAAACAAATTCCTCAGCTTTATTTATTAATGCCTCGTTAACCTCAAAAGATCTTCATAGTTGAGAAAAAAATGAATTGAAAACCTCAATGAAGTCTCCAACATGAGTTTGATAGGCAGTTCCAATTGCAGAAAAGTGCTGAAGTATTTCAATATGAATAGCCCATCTAAGCTGTTTGCAACTATTATGATTCTCATATACCTTTACGCTTCAAGACTTCTTGTTTAATCCATTTTATAGCACTGATAGCAGCAGGGATCAGAGCCTGCGTTAGGTCGGATTGGTGGAACATTGCCGTTTTCTTTTGTAGTACATTATCTAAAATGAGGAAGAGAATCATATTTGGAACAGCATGAGTGTAAAAATACCCTTAACTGATTTTGAAACTGTCCAAAAAGCAATAAAGGCAATGATGAATTTCACAAGCAGCAAATACACCATAGTCAATAAATAGGGTAATTTTAATTTAAACAGGAGCATTAATCGTTTTATGTTTTTTGTCATTACTGTTATAAATTCATTGTGGGGATCCGCAAATAATAGTCAACCGTTTCGTGAGCCTCACAACACCAGTCCTTACTGTATAAGATTTATGTTTTACACACCAACTTTGCCCTTTTCGACGATTTATTGGGATACATGTAAATAATTGTCTCATGAATAAATAGGATTGTACGTGGCAAAATTAAAAAAATCACTTATATTATTTTGGATCTGACTGCAGAATGGCGTTCCAAAGTCATCTAAATTGCACTTATAAATTGAATGATGAACTTTAGAAAGTGTGTCGTTTTTAATCTCATTTTACATAAAATCTTTGTTTCAGCAACTTGTCAGCCTGGAATAAACACAATTGGTCTTTGCACCAGAGGATGCCTCGGTGCTTCTTGTCCAAAGTATCTTGAAGCTCATTGTAGAGTTCTGTGTCCCGGATGTCCAGCTCAATTCTACGATCAGAGAACCAATCGGGCAATTGTCGATTGCATTGAAATGCAATGCATTGCATGCTGACGAAGCGCAATATCGAGGACGGTGCGATCGTTAGTGAACTGGGTTTTCATATTTATTCCGGGTAAAGGAATATCCAGGCTTGCCATGGGAAACGTCCCATGGGATGGGATGGGACATCACACATTTGTAAGTACCATGGGACACGAAAACCGTATGATATGGTAAAACATTTCGTTATGGATTTCGTGTCCATATATGTGAGCAAATCTCTCTTGTTAGTTATAAAGAGCAACATATATATTCAGCATTAACAACATACTTCGTGAAAGGGCTGATGGACACATGTATAATAGTTATGAATATAAAGTTAACAAAGTCCGTTAATTTTGTTGTTTTGCATGTCTCTTCGTACACGGGACTGACGTCACAGATTACACAACACGATTAACCATCGGTAATCAACACTTTTGCAGTGTGGCGTAATATGTGTTCTTTGTTTAACAGCTGTTTTGACACAATATCGCAATTATTTTTGCTTTTCAGGATCCATAAGTGAATGTGATAAATTTATTGTTGAAAAAAATGCTGTGCGAGGTCTGATTGAGTTTTTTGGCGATAGGGGGTTCAATTAAAGAATGACGACTGAGCAAAGAATTAACATTAAATTTTGTGTCAAACTTTGAAGTATGGGTGTATTTAATATGGCACTACATCTATTTTAGATTTTTGTGCAAAGTTTCAACGTATTCATTTTATGTAGTAATAACGTATTAATTGCGTGCATAATCGCGAGAACATTTGCTTCGTCTGCCGTCAAAGATGAAAGGTTTTAATTATCGTTTCATTTTAGGTTGGAAGTAACGGTAGAGGGCGATCTCAGGACAAAATCTAGTATAGCTATAAACCCGTTCAGCGAATAAATACGGTATGGAAGATAAAGCGTTGTAGCCATACTTTTGCCAACTCAAATATTAATTGTTGCAATAATAGGGCTGCTCGCGTACCACCCGAAAAGCTTCCGCGTACCACTAGTGGTTGAAAAACACTTCCCTACAGGCACCTTCTTGGCGTTTATAGATACAACAATGAAATTCCGTGATTTTAACCAATATCAATCTAGACATCGGGATTAGGAAACGGACTATTCTCAGTTGGAATGGTTCAAAAATAAATGAAAATTGTTTTGCTAATAAATACAAATATCTGGCAATGGTTCAGTATTGTACGCTAAAATTGTTCTGCGGGCCGCAAGGCATGTGTGTCGGCGGGCCGTAGTTTGGACCACCATGTTTTAACATTTCAATGTTTTTTTTTTTTTTGAAAAAGTCGTGACGGACGCAAAAATTCATAAAAGAAATTGATGTTTATTAATTTTACAGACGGAAATGAGGATTGAAATTTGGTGATCTAGTAAACTACAATCGTTAGTTGTGTCGGGTTCTCAAAGCACCGGGCACTTTAATATTTTTGCACCGAGGTAAACCCTCCAAGTTTCTGGAATCTGGTACAAGAATGAGGAAAGAATTCGTACCAAAATGGCGCACAACCTGAACATAGTATGTGTACTATGTTGGGGTTATTCAGGTTGTGCGTCATCTTGTTACAAATACTTCCGGAGTGCCGCCAATAAAGGCTCATTTATCAGTGTTAAAGATGTTGTTTTATTAAAACTTGTAAACCATTTGTTTAATTGTAACCATTTGTTTCTGAAAATTGAATAGAATTTCCCGATTATACTAGTCAAACAAAAAGTAAAAAAAATTGCAACTGCCCCTTGTGAAGTAGGTACCATACTGCGTGTATACCGTTAGCACCACATCGAATTAGTAAAAGCAAGTTTAAATTGAATTCGAATTACGGAAATTATGAACTCCACGTCTTATTAATGACATTTCTCAGAGGTTACATTATCACAAATGTTAGGTCAAATGTGCTCAGGTGGAATTAAAAAAATTGCTCTGATAGAGAATTATTACGGATGTGACCTAGAATAGAAATGGGCTCTTCGTGGCCGCTTTGTCAAATTTCATTCAGAACTGCATACCGTTAAATGTTATGAACAAGAATACAATACAGTATCTAAAAAAGTATCAAATATTTGTAATTACTAGCCGCGTGACTGACTGGTGGGCACCTTCGGGCGTTTACAAAACTGTCTATGAGGGAATGTACGTTTTACCTTAATCACTACGCTGATGCTGATAGCAAGCTTTGTTAAAAAAATATGTATAAATTGATTTCTGGTTAGAATTGATTATATCCGAATTTTCAACGCAGCACCAATTAAATAGATACAATCCAGTGCTTTGGACGAGGTTGCTGTGACCTGAGGGCAATGTAAATTGTTGAGGATATTGTCCTTAAAAGATGAATCACTGCATTTGTTCTCACATATTTTACAATTTGCCTTGCTCGTCGGAATATCTCAAAGTCATGAAGGATTGTAAACTTGTTTTTTTTCTGTTCGTTTCTTCAATGAATTTCATTTTGCTTTCTGCACAGGGTAAGTTCATACATATGCATTTACAGCAGGGATGGGCAAGACTGGCGGCCATGTGTGTATGAGGTGAAAAGGGGGACAACAATAGGCCTGGTGTCTAAACTAAATTTAATCACAATTTCATTACATATCTATCTCGATCGGTAAGTATGTTGATAGATATTCGCCTGTTTGTTGGATGCACGCGATAACTCAAGAACGCGAGGTTGAATTTTCTCCAAATTTTGCATGTGCATTCATCATACGTCGAACCAGGAGCCAATTGATTTTGGATGAATTATGTGGTATAATTAGCGAGTTAATAATTAATTAGTGATGAAGAGATCTAGATTTTAGCAAAGCGGGAGAACGTGTATGACCTAGTCCTAGATTTTGGAGGCGAGAGCGCACATGTGCTGAGTGTATGTGCGCCGCTAGATCGATAAGTCGGCGGTCTATGATGGCTATCTCATATAGTTCTTTATTAGTTAAAACATCAAAATTTGTTTTTTGGTTTGCTTTTGGCAATTTTCAAAACAGACTTGAAATTAGTATCGGTCAATTCAGATCTGTGCTTAGATTTCTTAAAATTCATCAGACTGAGGGTTCACAAATGTATGTGGAAATTTATGGCAACATCAGACTAGATTGATTCACCGAACGGACCGGGTTTGGCCCGCGGGCCTTAGTTTGCCTATGCCAGATTTAGAACGTTCGGTACACATTTGATTTATGATATAAGCATTTTGTCTACTTTGATATTAAACTAGGGCTCAAAGAAGGCAAATTCTTAAACTTTTTCGGTGGCCGATGCAGGCAAATATTTGCTTAAAGAGTGATGTAGAATATTTCAGTAGACTTAATTCTATATAAAAAAAAAATAAACAGAAACAGAAGTTTCGAAAAATTGAATCTAACACGAAAATTTTTGACTAAGCCTCTTTAAAATTTGACAAAGCTTTTTTCTAATCTAATTTTCTCCCATGTTTCTCATCTGTCAATTTATATTTTGTTTTCTCCAGGCCCAGTAATTTGCATAGACGCAACGTGGTCACTATATGAAGAAAGTTGCTACAAATGTTTGATACGTACGTATTGAGGGGTATTATTTTGTTATTTATATTTCTATATTCACTTCACCGTGAAACCTTTGTTAAAGTGCGCGTACGATTATAAATACATGAATGGGTCATATAAAATATATATATTTTTTTTCGATTCGTCTTAGAATACTCTCATATCATCCGTGTATTTGCTGCATTGTATATGATCAACCTATTTGGACGTTTTCAGCGTTCACGTCAATTCTAGGTAATTAGTCTGGTAGCTTTTTTAATTTGTAAATTCGTTACAAGCCCCGCTTCACACGATACCTTTGCTATAGCTAAAAATTCAGTCCTTAACATTGCTGATTTGATATAAACTTAAAGCAGTGTGTCACGGCACAAAAGTCTGTCCAGGTATCGGGCCCATGATAATCTTGCATGCCGCATTTTAAGCCATACCATTCTTTCATCATAAACTCCAAATAAGCTATTTATCGCATATTTACCTATTCGTGGCAGCAATAAGCCGTGGTAATTTGATTTAACTTTATTCAAACTTATTACATTCAGTGGTCAGAATATGTTGTAAGTCGTTTGCTATAGTTATTTTTGCCCCTAGTCAGCTACAGGGGCGAGTCGTGTTAACCGCGTAGATCCACTTTTCTTTATGACATAACGTTATTGCAAACATTGTAGGCTCCGTTTGTGAACTTTTTTCTTTTCAATGTAATGTCAGTACAAAATATGGAACTTTTGTACAAAGTCCCAAAAGCACTAAAATTTCAAATCATTTCCAAACTTAACTAGATGATTACCGTTTTTTTTTTTCTTAAACAAATCTTACATTTTTTGCATCATTGACGGGATCTTTGCACAAAAGATCTCCATAATTTCGTTATTGTCGACCAAAGCACCCTTGCCATATACTAAGTGACACATAAGGAAATTTGTTGTAGGTTGGGAGACAGGTGGAAAAATCACTAAAGTTAAATGCGACTCTCTGAGGATGTGAAAAATTAATCTAAATCTTTGGGAGTTTTGAATATTATTTATTGTGTGGTAGTTAAACAAATATTATATTTGTAAATTTTAAGATTTTCCAAACACAACAGAGCATTTTAACATGATATGTGACAGGTGAATAGATAAGCACTGTTTGCGAAAAATCTGCCATAATTTCAAATTTTTCTATTTTACTTGATTTTCTTCAGTCTTAAGACCTGGCATAACGCCGAAGATCATTGCAAGACCTTTGGTGGACATCTTGTCAGCATCGAGTCAGCAGCAGAAAACACTTTTGTTCATTCGTTATTGACGATTTCGATAAAACTGTATTGGATTGGATTGTCTACAACTGATTCAGGTAACATCATTGAAAAATATGTTGGGCAAGTCGCTTTGTTATATTTACTTTTTAAACGATGGCAAAAAATTATCAATTAATATTCTGGATCAAAATCTCAAGCTGGGATAAAAAGATGGCTTCAGAAAACTTGCCACGCCATAACTTATTTTAATTTATTGAAATATTATGGTGATAGCATATGATGGCATGAACTCCTGGAACTTACTGTTACATCCACTTTCTCAGTTCAGACAACAACAAGTGATTGGAAATGGTCTGACGGAACAGTTTTTTCTTACGCGAACTGGGATAGATTCGAAGATGGGGGATGTGTAGATATAAGAAGAGGTAGCGGAAAAATGATAAGTTATGCGTGCACTTATGAAGATCCATTTCTTTGTGAAGTATCTCACAAAGGTAAAATATTTTAAAAAATTGTTCTCAGATAATATTCGAGTTTTCACCTCGACTATGAAAACTTCCTAATGTAACTATGTAAGAGATACAAAGGAAAACCGATTCCCTAAGAAAGTCTCTAATTATTCCATATCAACAGTAACCTAAGTGCAAAAAGGACAAAGCTCAAATATCTATCCACGAAGGACAAAATCACTTACAGCACCGATGGCCTTCCTTATCCAAAAACTCTCGACATCGCTGAACACGAAATTACTAAAACACGATCGCGAAACCGGCACACGGTGATTAATTATTTATTTTAATGACGTCATCAGACAAAAAACCTTGAAAGTGAAAACAATTTTTATGAAGACTACAGAAAATGTTATAATATATCTTCAGAAAATTGCAACCACTGAATATTTCAAAACAATTGCTCCAGCAGAAGAGAGAATAACATAAATAATAAAGAGAAGAATACTAATATCACTTACGATCGTAATGATTATAATTGAACAAAAAGCACAATTCCAAAATATTTGTGATCAAACGTTGCGTTTTCAGTTTTTAGGTCATGAAAGCCACTCCGATCCTCCTGTTGAACCGGCATAATATTTTATTTCAGCTGTAACTTGTCCAGCATTGTCATTCAACGACCCCCAAGTAAATATAATTGATTGTGACAGCAGCATTGATGCCAGTGTTACGACGACGTGTAGGTATGTATTTAAAACAATTTCCATTCAAAAGCTACTACTTACAGAATAACCTTATTGACTAGAAATAAATATAAAACCATATTTTATACAGTCACGAAATTATTTTTATCGAAGATATAATCATTTTTTGAAAATTTAGATTTGAATGTAACGTAGGATATGGATTACAAGGAGATGAGGAGCGAACTTGTCAGAGTGATGGGAAATGGTCTGGTACAGATGGGCAATGGTGCAAAGGTATGATAATTTTTATATGCAAGTGGATGGTTATCTGCGAAAATTCTGAAATGAACACGAATGTATGTCAATATTATAATAAATCGACTAGTAATAAAAAAATTGAAATTTCAATAATTTGTCTCAAGTATTTTTTTAGACCTGGTCTAATTCGATTTTTCGCGTTTCATTACATTAATAACAGCGCACATGTTAGGCGATGTTCGTATTACTACGGGAGAAAGGTTTGTAGGACTTCTCAATTTTGTACCCTTGCTATCAAATAGGCATAGGTTCCTACAAAAAATATATATTGACAAATACTGTGTATCGAATTTATTGGTAAACGCGGATGCAAGTTTATATCATATTACTATTATTAAAAAATTATATATACATATTATGAAATAATGTAAACTTGTTGTTAGTGTGTTATATACAAAAGAAGACATGTTCTCACTATTTTGACTATCATAACTGGTTGTACCAATAAATGTTTTATTACAGTAGTTCTTTAATTAATAAGAATTTAATTCTGATTAAACTATTTAAGTTTGCTGAATATAAAAAATTCTTTTCAGTGGTGACTTGCACCGCATTGTCTTTTGAAGACTTCAATGGCAAGATAACTGGCTGTACAACTGACATTGACCCCGAGTATTCGGCAGTATGCAGGTATGTGAATATATAACCCAATGCTTGTTTAGATTTTCCTCAAATTGAAACGTAGAATCTCATAAATGTATCTTAAAAATGTTGTGTAATATTTAATATTGATACGAGTTTTTACATTTCTCGTACATTTCTCAATCTTCAGTTCCTGTCAATCATTTTGGTATAAATTGAAAACCATATCATACGATCACGAAAGTGTTTTTTATCGAATATATATAAATCAATTTCGAAAATTTAGATTTGAATGTGACGTAGGGTACGAATTACAAGGCGATGAGGAGCGAACGTGTCAGGATGACGGGCAATGGTCTGGTACAGATGGGCAATGGTGCAAAGGTGGGATAATTTTTTATATGTGAAAGGATGGGTATATGCGAAAGTTCCGAAATGAGTTTGATAAACACGAATGTTTGTCTATATATGATAGTACATCCGCTAACATTAAAAATATGAACCCAGTACTTGTGTGAAACAGGTTTCTCAACATTGTCCTTGCCTAATTAAACCTAAGTACCGCAACCCGAAGATAACATCAGACACATAAACAAATCTTGATTAAAATCAACCTAATTTAATTTTCGCGTCTTAAGTCATTTTGATTCGGAAATAGTCCGCGGTCACATACGTGAAAAACTATCGGGTTGTAATTATAATTGATTCTTAATTTTGCCCACTTAGTTATTTGTCAAAATTTGAGAATATTGCGTAAGTTTGTTTTTAAGATATCACCCTTAGAAAAATCCCAGAGTTTGCGATACATTCCCAGCGAGTACAATTTATTTTAGTATTATAAAAAATTTCTTGAACATATTTTGCATCGATTAGCCAGGGAAAAAGGCGAGTTCGACCTGTCGGTCGCGATTTCGTTCTTGGATTGTCGTTAAAATAAGAGATCCCAGTTTTAACGACTAGCATTATGTTTGGCATCTCGAAAGTTGTATATTGGATTTATGTAAGGCATGTCATGCTGTATATACGCAGTGGCATACCTACATTTCTGAAATGAGCAAACATGTTGTTAGTTTATTCGATAGAAAATGAAAAAATGCTCTTAATATTTTGACTCCCATAACTGATTGCACGCATGAAATATTTATTAGATTTGTAGCGAATGTGGATTGTAAAAATGGACATTAATGCTTTTACACCCTTTGTATAAAAATAGTGTGTGAATTTAAAAAATAAGTCAGTTCCCTATATTCCCTGACTATGATTTATCGCAACAAGTTCTAGCAATGGTTCTTTGTTTTCGACTGTTCTATGTATCGACTAATTCGTGACGTGTTTCCGCCTCCGTCCGAGAGTTGAGAATTTAGTGTTTTTCATGTTTTGTGTTGCTTGGAGATTGATTTGATTTTAACCGGTATTAAGATTTAAGTGTATATTACATAGACTCACAGAGTATACATCTGTTTCGATTGAATTCGATCGTTCAACTTGACATTACAATATATTGTGTGCTTATTGACTTCTAAGGAGTTAGTTGAGAGGTTTTACTCCGCTAACGTGTGTATAATAGCGCGGGAGTAAGGACACGCAGATAAGGACATCCATCCCCTATCTCTTTAAGTAATAAGGAAATCATCCTGGTCAATCTATTTATGTTCGCTGAATTTAACGAATTGTTTTTAGTGGTGACCTGTTCCGCACTGTCTTTTGGAGACTACAATGGCAAGATAACTGGTTGTGTAACTGGCATTGACCTCGAGTTTTCGACAGTATGCAGGTATGTGAAAATATAGCTCAATGCTCGTTTTAGATTTCCTTCAACGACTTCTCGTTCAACAGATATAAATATTCATTATCAAGTTATAATCTTAAAAATGTTGTATAATATTTAATAATGATAATCAATAATGGTATATTCATTGAAAATCTTACCAGGCATGTCTTAAATATTATTTAGATTTGAATGTTACATGGGGTACGAATTACAAGGCGAGGAGGAGCGAACTTGTCAAGAAAATGGACACTGGTCAGGAACCGGTGGACAATCATGCAAAAGTATGACATATTTTATCCATTAGGTAATATAAAAATTTCTAAAAAACAGTTGTTATACTCATTCGCCCGTCTGCATGAATGGCAACAGACAAATAAATTATTCAATATATACCTTTTCGGGGTGAATCACAAAATTTAAACATTAGAAACTGTTCACAAGTTCTAAACCGACACTTAGGACAAAGACAATAATTTATTCATCTCAAAAAGAAGTAAATGAACTTATTTACCCGCATTCAATCTCATGCTTATTCAATTTCTTATCGTAAGTTTGCAAACATTATTTGTTTGTTGTTAATTACACCAGAACAATAGAATTTTTATAATTTAAAGAGGTTTAGTTTCTTGTATAAATAGTTATCACGATTTCTTGGGTATAGTTTTAATTTTTGTACTGTCATGAAAATTCATTATTTGCATAAAAATGTATTACATTTTTTTTTAGTTATCTCATGTTCCGAACTTTCATTTGAAGGAACTATCGAATGCGCGCCAGAAAATAGCTTGGACTTCAGAACAGCTTGCTTGTAAGCTTCATATTTCTTTCTGAGTAAACCTTGTTAATCGTATTTCAACCGGGCAAAGAGCGCTTAAGTTTAAATTCCTACAATAGTTGAGACGATTAAAGTAAATATTTTATGACGTTCATTTTTATACTATATATCGCAATATTGCCAAAGGCTATTGAAGTGTTGTTATGCTTTAATTATAGTTCGAGAATATTTTACATTATTTATTGTTAGTGGAATTGAAAATTTTAGCCTACTTGAACTATTGACTTCGAATTTGTTTCAGCTTCACCTGCCCTGTAGGGGAATTTGTTGTATCAGGCAATCAGTTGAGAAATTGTCAAGCTGATGGACAATGGTCTGGAATTGCGCCAGTGTGTGGGAGTAAGTGGCTTATAAATGGTTTGGGGAGGACATCGTGTTTGAAAAAAAATTAGGACATATCAATTACATTTGGAACGAAGTTTCTGTTACTCCATTTTACTGACTTGTTTTATTGTTAGTTTTTGCATTCCATTGAGTTACAGTCGAGGTCATGTTCAAGGCAACTTCTATTTGCATACTTTATGTAAAATGACTTTTTTGGGTATGGTGCACTGTATAGGCAATGTCCAACAAAAAGCTAATGCTTCTTTCAAAACGAATATTTCATTACGTTTGAGTTGCGCCGATACAGAGGCTTGCTCGAGGCGAATATGTAGTAAACGCCTCTTAAAATTTATTCCGTATTAATATTATATTTCTCCTTACTATGTCCTTTTTATTCAGCCATAACGTGTCAGCCGCTAACCTTTCCTGATGGATCCGTTGTTTGCGATCCTCCCGACGCAATTGATTATAATACTAAATGCAGGTAAGATTTTGATATGTTTACACGTTTACACATATTTTCAACCACTATTGCTTTTCAAACATGTTTTTGAATCAGAAACCTCCACGCAATTCTCTTACTCCAACTATAAAAAGATATTATTATTTTTGTTAACTGAATTGTTTCGAAGTCTTCAATATTCAACGATAACCAAATATTCCACAACCAATAATTCATATATCAAAAATTTTGTTTTCAATTTTATATCAAAGTGCAACCTTCTAGTAAAGTATAAGCTAAAATAAAATATTCGAATAAGTTTGAATATTTATCATTGCAGTCTATGCTCAAATAATTCTATTGTCATTATTATTTTTGTAGTTTTATTTGCCCAAGCGGTTATGAGCCTGACGTGTCAGGATTGACAATGACTTGTGAGTTGGACAAAAATTGGTCTGGAGTATGCCATCGTCGTGTCTACGTAAGTATCCAATTAAACACAATAACGTTAATTAACCATATTGTATTTGTTTGCGTGTAAACTATATTTAAATATTTCTTTTAGCTGTGGACTGCGGACCGTATCCAAATATTGAAAATGGAGATTCCGTTTGTGATGGAACAACGTACCAAAAAACATGCTCGTAAGTTGAATGCTATCTTAGATTTTTTTTCTGGCCCATGAGCTCAGTTAAAGCTATGAATAAAACAAAATCAATCGGAGCAAAGAAAAGAATTTATTAATTAATATAGAGGGAGTTAATTTATTGAGTCGAGGATTTTAAATCCAATAAAATTATAATTAATATTCCGACGGTAACAGACGACCATTGCAAATCCTATCTCTCATCTGTATTTGCGCCGGTTAAGTTAATGCATAATATGCTCTGAGGCAGAAACGTAAAAACTTTATTCTTCCTAAAATAAGTCACAATGTTACCAGCCGTGAGCATTGTGACAATGCACTACTTCAAGATACACAGGGAATTACCTTTTCAAAAAATCACATGCTTTCAGGGTCACATGTAATTTGGGTTACAAAGAGAAGAATTCTCAATCACAGTGCATGGCCGATGGACAGTGGAGTGATCCTCCTCTCGAATGTTCAAGTAAGTGATTGGATATTTTTAAGTATGTACCCGTTAAAAAATCCTATCAAGAGGTGTATTTATATATGAACTGGCTAATTTTCGACATTTTTTTTTCAGGGATCCTTTGCCCCGATCTTGAGTTCAGCAATCAGCCTGGATCAATAAATTGCAATCCACCTGGTTTCGGTTACCCGAGTACTTGCAGGTATAACATCAAATTGATTATACATTGATTGTTTTGTGCAATAGATAAAACTTGATTAATTGACCGTGCTGATTATGCATTTAAGCGAAAAATTCATACCAAATCGAGACGTGATGAGTATGGTGATTAAGACCTTTCTAAAATGCTTCAAATATTATTTTTTATTAAAACGCAATATTTGTGTTGCCTTTAGTTTCACGTGTGTTGATGGCTACAGATTGAAGGGAAGAGAAACATTAACATGTCAAGAAGATGAAATGTGGAATGATATTCAACCAACATGTTTGGGTAATAATTAGGCTTACCGTAAATGCTCGTTCTACCGCCCGATCTTGATTAAGAGCCCGTTTGAATAGCCGCCTGTGTGATCAGAACATAAAAATAAATAAGGGCCGGTGCTTGAATACCCGCCCGATGTAAAAGCTGAGTTTTCAGTGGTAGAGAACAATAGGAATTAAGATGCGCTCTTATCACAACTCTGTTGAATTTTTAATTTTTTTTGAAAATTGAAAAAGTCGCCGATAACGCGTACGATTGCCTTTTGCTAAAATCGCCGAATGTTTTCATCGTTGTGACGTGTTATTTAGACTGTAAACGCCTTTACGTTGACGTTTATTGTCTCCAAATCACAAATTTGTACCACGATAACGATGACAATTATTTTATTTTGTTACTCGCACGGAATTGACGGAATCGTGCATCCGGTGAGACTTATTATACGTTCATCGGCGGCGAGATTTTAAAGACAAATTAATGAATAAAGCCACGACCTAAATTGTTTGATTGAGGCCTTCGACAGTTAAAAAACTTTTCTAGGCATCGAAAATCGCAAAATTTCGTCTGCTTACGGCACACATTATGTTCGTTCCGCGTTTAGAACTTATCGTCACTAGAATCGAAACACGGTGAATTCTGAGTGGGATTTACCTTGTTATCCATTACTTTTACTAAAATTGCCGTCGAAAATGTTCGTGTTTACATTAAGCAAGGTTGAGAACGCGACTTTTGCCGATTTGTGATGATGCATAAGATAATTAATTTATAAAGTACATTTGAACAAAATTGATTGTACTAAAATAAAATTTATCCGTGAGATTTTAAAGCAGAATTAAGAATTTTTCGCGGCGACTGTTTGACGTGGATTTCGAGGCGGTGAAGGCGAGTGAATATGTATTTTTGATTTACTGATATAACAACCTACTTTATATGTATTTTCATTGTATGAAGTAAAATTGTACTATACGGATTTTATAACAAATATTAAGATTTTTCTATCGGCTATAACGAGTTCGCAAGATTGCAAAAATAAGTATCAAAATTAAATACATCAGGCAGCTTATCTCATATTTTTATGTCCACAGATCGCCGTGGTATTTTAGAGAAATAACGTTTTCTATTTTGACGTAAGAAGTCGCAACCGCTAGTTACGTTGGACACAATTAAATTAATATATAAGGACATTTTAGAATTTCGTAGTTGTCAAGGATTAAATAATTTAAGCAACAGAAAAATCATTATACGCTGAAAAGGCGGCTCCTTTAACGAACACGTAATCGCCGTGACTGTTACACACGGTAATCGGAATTTCCGATTTTGATACCCCTCCCTTCTGAAAGTCCTGGCTGCGCGCCTGATTACGTAACACCATGGTTCTCAAAAACTGGGCGTCGCAAAACTTTTATTTTTTTGCGGATTTGTACCTGCGGTGCGTGGAAAAAGTCAAAATTTTCGTTATTCTCGTTTAAATCATACTTGAGAACTGAAAATAACAATATATTAATTATTGTAACGATCGAAAATAACAAGCGCCCGTGCTTGAATAAGGGCCGGTTTGAATGGGCCCTTTTAGTGAATTTGGTTGAAAAAAGTATGGGCCGGGCTACAAAACGAGCAAATACGGTATGTTAAATATTTTATCGTAAATTTTTTGGATAACTTTGATTTGTGTTTTCGCAATTTGTAAAATCTTATTTAAGTTTTGGTATAACATAACTGATAGAACTTGTTTTTCAGACGTTTATTGTCAAAGATTGTCTTTGGGAGACGGGACTGTCAGTTGTCCAGATGGATTGGGATATGCCAGTAAATGCACGTGAGTCTTTCGTTAGTTCTTCGTTATTTCTGCATTACATTGAATATTAAACACGAAATGAACCCATGATCGTTTTTTTTCTTCTTCTTTTCGTTACCTTATGAAAAATTGCTTTCAGTATTCACTACTGGACCAATTGCTTTGAAATTGTCAGTGACTAACGATTGTTGTGGTCGCTATTATTTTTGTTCATGCCTAAGTTGCCTATGCTATCTGATATACCATTCAAAATTTTGCTAAATGACACGGTTTTCAAGCCGCCTAGCGTGACGACTGTTTCCGATTTTACGCGTCACTCGAAGAATATTTGACACTGGTACGGTAGGCTACTGTGACCGATTGCATACCTGTACCATTTCGTGTCCATATATTTGAGCGGTCTCTTGTTTTTACATTCCATTGATTACAATAACTTATTGGTAACAGTCTTTTATATATTTTGTTTACACTTTTGAAACCGCTCAAAAATGAATAAATATATCTTAGTATTTGGATAGCCACCTAAAAAAAATTCAAATTTGTTTTATATAAAACATCTCTTAAATGTTTCTATTCATTTTTTTTAGTTTTAAATGCAACTTCCCTATGACACTTTACGGTGAACAAGAAACAACATGCCTCGCTAATGAACAATGGTCAAGTCCAGTTCCAGAATGCAAACGTAAGTGCGACTCAACGACATGCATAGGGGAGAGGCCATAAAGGCAGCGACCCCGGGCAGCAGATAATGCTTGGTTTGACGATGTAATTATTAATAAAACAAAAATTTTACTCTTACTTGACCGTTAAATTATTTATTCTCATAAATATCGACATCTATATAATTTGTTCATCTCTCGAATTATTTTTGAAGTTAGGTAAAAAGAGCATCATATTAAAAGTCGACCTGGGCAGCAAGAAAATTGGTCATGCCGCTGGTATCACATGTGTCTGCGTATTATTTTTTCATGTTGCAACCTATACAGTTTCTTCTGATCGGACAAAATGAAATTATACTTTGTCCGTTTATGCATTGATACCCCTTCAGATAAAGTACACGAATTATATCCATGACGTGCTAAACTTTTTGCTTCTCAAGGCGAATTTCTGATAATGCTGCCCCTCATCCTAACTGCAAAAACGCCAACAAAGAAAGCGTCACTGACTGCGCCAAATCACGTAATGGTCAGCCTAACACATTGGTGAGATACACTGCAACACATTTCACGGTGAAGATTTTTGCACCTCCATGGTTAACGATAGCATTAGCCTGTTTTTTGCACTGCGTTTATCACGATAAACCCGAACTTTACATAAAATTCGTCATATCTCAATTTCTTTTTAGGAGGTATCTTGAAATTAATATTACTGAGATGAAAACGTAAAAATATAAGCCTACCATTACTTCATGTTGAAGGCTAAATTTGACAGCTAAAAACCTAGTTTCACTCTGGCTACACTCCAGTTATCTAAAGCTATCTACCTAAAATATCGTTCAAGATAAAAGCGTAAAACAGCATTTAGAAGCGGACTGGTTAAACTGCCTACTGTAACTCCCTCCTACATCAACAAACGTGCAAAAGACAACGTCAGCTACTCCTCTGCAGTTAGTTACCTTGTAACGGCAGAAATTGTAATTGCTGGAATTGTAACAAAATAATTAGCTTTTTGCACATGCTGATGTTTTTACTATTTCAGTTTATTTTAACAAAATTTTTGTTTTTTAGTCTTTGATCCTAAATGTGAAGATGCGATTGCTCCAACAAACTTGTGTCGATAATTGTGAACAAACGTCGACTGTGAAGAATCGGGAAGTTTGTTGTCAGAGTTCATGTGGACTGACATGCAATAAAGTTAAAGTCGACAAGAAAAAGCCATTTCTTAGTAAGTGAAGTTTTTCTCAAAATAAGATAAGTAATCTTTGCTGTCATACGACTCATATGGGATACCCTAATTTTTGTGTCTGAATATTAGTAATTTATTCACATAGTTAATAATTTAAATCTGGGGTCGGCTTTTGTCGCTCGCGGGCCAAAATTAAGGTTTGCAAGTCATTGGCGGGCAGCACGTATTTTTAGAAAGTTGAAAACCGAACGGATGATTATAATAAAAATCAAGCAGTAATACATCTTTCGAATAGAATATGAATCTAATTCCTCATTGCCTCTCAAAAAAATTCATTTGAATATTTTTGACAACATTGAACCCTCTGCACTGAGCATTAACTTGTCTACGTTTTGTTGCCATTTGTCTAAATATAATTAAATTATAAACTTATTAAACAAGTACTTGTGAATTATATACTTGTTGGGTTATAATATAATTTAGTCTACACGTGTCTCACAATAAATTCTGTTAAGTAAAGAATAGAATCGTCAAAATAGCTGTTTTTTACTATAATTTAGTGAAGCGTCGCGGGCCGGATCCCTTTCTAAATCACCTCAAATCATTTTAAAATATAAACAGGCAAGAGCAGTTAAATGTCTTGAATAATATAAATATATACCGACGAATGGGCATTTATCTCTACAACAAGTCATCAAGCCAAATAACATAACTCTTGAAAACGGAAATCCAAACGAATCATAAGCAATCGCTATTAATGCGGGTATTCTGAATGTGACGTCAACACAAAAGGTTGATGGATTTTGTGATCACGTGTTTATTTTTCAACGTGAACTTAAACGTGAACTAATATCTTAAACTATCGTTTACGTTATATTTAATTTTCAGACTCGATAAAAAAACCGCGCTTCTTCTGATTACTTGCCAATTCAAAAAGAAGGCCTCGCCCTCCACCTCCACCTGTATGTCCAGTCTGTAATAACAACGCATGCGTCAGAGCCGTTTGCCCAACGTATCTCAATGCAATCTGCAAAACAAGTTGTAATGGATGTAGAGAACATTTCTTCAATCCATACAATCTCAGATACGACATTGTAAGACAATGTAAGTGTATTTTATTTCCTTCTAATTCAGTCACTCAAGTGTTTTCTATCGCGCTGACTTTTCTGCCAAGATGGTACACAACCTGAACCCTAACCTGGTACACATACTTTTTCAAGGTTGTGCGCTATCTTGGTGCACATATTTCGGGTGCACCAATATTCTCACCACAAAACTATTATATTGCTAATTTACATTGTGTTTACTCTTGTACATTTTTTAATTTTTTTTTCAAATTTCTGTCCTTTTACACTGCAATTCTTAACTATACAGGTAAATGTCCACCTAATATTCCGCCAAATCCGCATTGCGGTGGATATATGTTGCAACGGTGTTAGATGTGCAAACTCTCTACAAGCTCAGTGTCGTGTTTATGGATGTGACCAATGTGCTATTGCAATTCTTCGATAGGTTTGGACGTAGAGTACCGTGTAAACAACAAGGTAATGATTTCTGTTAATACCTTACTGCAGTGGTTCCCAACCACCGTGCGCGAAATGATTTTGGTGCGCCGCGTAGAGCAATGGTCCCCAAACTTTTTTATATCGCGGCACACTATTTAGCACTTTACATATTCGCAGCAAACCTATCACAAAACATGAACACTTTCTACTCATAAAGAATATTGCTATAAAATAATGATAAACAAAGTATAATTTTATTCACGTAAAGAATTTCCCCTGTACACAACTCTCGTTCCCCAATAATTTCGTCTATATTGAAACACAAGTTGTTTCCGCTTTAGAAAATTATCATTTCCGAACAAGGAGACGCAACGATCACGCGCTTGGGTTTTGCTCACCATTCCCCCTTGCACGTTACGCGCTTATTATTATCACACTTGAATTCTCACTTTTGAACAACCTAATTATTTTTTATTGCATTTTAATACGTTTCTCCAGTGACAGCACATTTGAACCCACGTACATTTGAACCCATACATTTCCAACCGCATATCCGAGGGTCCAATCTATATGCGGATGATAAAATCCATGGGTTAGCGTTAGTATGGGTTCAAATATCGGTAGTTGCAAATTTCCATAGGTGCAATAGTATGCAGGTGCAATTGTCGTGGGTTCAAATTACGGGTTCGAATGTATGTGGGTTCAAATGTAATGGAACTGTTTCTCCCATTGTCAAAATCAATAATTAGTGTTATTGTCGGCACTTGCGAGAGAAAAGGGAAGATTATTTCATTACAACAATTAATAATTATCGCTAAAATCACTAAATATGTTTTAAGTTGTTCGGCATTAATCGGCAATTCTATCACGCTTTCGTGAAGTAGTGAAGTTTTAATTAAGCGAAAGGTTTAATTAAGTTTCATTGCTTCAGTGTTTGAACTACCATGCGTTTTGCCAGATTACTGGAGTGATCACAGTTTGCAAGGATGGGCAAAATAAAATATTTTTATCGAATCGAATAATTCGAATATTTTTTACCGAATTGTCCAATATCGGGTATTTTTAGTATATACAGGCCTCCATAAAGCTAGGCTAGACATTCTAAGGTTGGTAAGCCATTTCCGCCCGTTCAAATTCGGGATTTTATTCCGATTTTTAACTTTTGCACCGGCTTTAACCTTTCTCCCCGCCGTTTGTAAATTAACTGTCCCAATTTTAAGCTAACAATAATACCATTTCTGACGCCGGAATACGGATATTTATAAAGACCTTATAGTTGGCTTTCTTATGATTCAACTTTTCTATTGTTTCTGTTTTATTTTTTATACCCGGTAAAGTCATTGCGTGAATCATGAATGTTATTTTGAGTTTAAATAAAGATTCAATAAATCGACAGTATTGGCAATTCTACTAATCAAATATAACTTCCGCACAATAATTTGTTGCGTAGTCTGATGTTCCTAATTTTACAAAACGATGCGCCATGCAAAACTTAGAATTGAAACAATAACCGAATTCGCCAATCTTCATTAGTAAACTGCACTACTTCACGATAGCGTGGTGGAATTGACGATTATTTCATATCTCGAACCCAAAACGGATTGAATAGTTTCTGTGGTCGGAAAAGTCGAATAAGCGTTTTGGCCTATAGTATATGCTATGATCATTGCCATCAATATATGCTCGGTCCATGACGTAAAAATATACATCTACCGGTCATAACAACTTCAAACCAATTTAGTGTTTTTAGCGATAATACTTAATTGTTGTAATGAAATACAGTTTGTTTTCATTTTTCATTACTCTCGCGTGCCGACAATAACACTATTGAATGACTTTGGCAATGGGAGAAACATACCAAATTGTAACAAAAAAAAATTAGGTTGTTAGAACAGATGTGGTAACAATAGGGGCGTAACGTGGATCGGGGAAGGGCAAGCAAAACCGAAGCGCGTGATCGGTGGTGCGTCAGAGGACAACGCATCACCCGTGCGAACGCGCATTTTTTACAATAATATATATAAATATAGACTAAATTACTTGGGCCGCACTCCCTCCCCTTTGCCTGCGTTTAAGAGTTTCTGAGAGTTGAAAGTAAGTCTCCCTCAAATTCTTTCACAAATTGCAGCTGTAGTGTGAAAGCATCAGGCATAAGAGTCCTACTGACATTCACCATTATTATTCTATACATGCTACTAAATACAGGGTATGTTGTATTTTCATGAATAAAATTCCCCTTATCTGATCCTATTTGTTTATAATTATTTTATAGCGAACTGGCTTAATGAGTAGAAATGTTTATGATGTTTTGTGATAGGTTTGCCGTGATTATTTAAAGTGCTCAATATGGTAGCGCAATATAAAAAAGGTAGGATATCACTGCCATTTGGTTCTGTAAGTGCACCATACGCAGCCCTAGGGCTCCGTGAATGAAACCTATTCGTTTACTTAAAATACTGATTTTGAAACTGTCTAAAAAAGCAATAACGGCAATGATAAAACTTGACGAACAGCCACTACATCAGAGCCATTAAATAAAGTAATTTTGATTTAAACGGGAGCATTAATCAGTAAGTAACAATATGTTTTTTTATTACTTTTATAAATCAATTGCTCTGTAAATAATAGTCAACCTTCTCGTAAGCCCCACAAGGCCAAAAATTTGAGGACACCTGCCCTACTGCATAAAATTTATGTTATACACCCAAACTTTACCTTTTTCGACGATTTATGCCTTATGGTGCTACATGTAAATAGTTGTCTTATGAATAAATAGGATTGTTTGGGCAAAATAAAAAAAATATACTAAAATTGTTTTGAATATGACTGCAAGAATGCGTTCCAAAGTCCTCTAAATTGCACATATAAATTAAATGATCAACTTTAGAAAGCGTATCGTGTTTAATCGCATTTTACATGGAGTCTTTTTTTTCAGCAACTTGTCAGCCTGGAATAAACTCAATTGGTCTTTGCCCCAGAGGATGCCTCGGTGCTTCTTGTCCAAAGTATCCTGAAGCTCATTGTAGAGTTCTGTGTCCCGGATGTCCAGTTCAATTCTACGATCAGATAACCAATCAGGCAATTGTCGATTGCATTGGGATTTAAAAAGATTCAAAGCGTTTCCGGCAACGTGCATCTAAAATGCATCAGACTTATATCAACCTATGTTTAACTAATAATTAACTAACACCGCAATATGTTAATCTACAATATTAAATAAATGGCAAACAATAGAGCGATTTTCCAATATATTGATACGAAGACCAAAGTGAACAGTGGTGTATCGCCAAAAAATGTCTGACTTTCCCGTAGCAAAAAAGTAGCACGAAAAAGTAACAATTCTCACATGAATCAACTTTCAATCCGACACTAACTATGATGCAGATATTCGACCCCTCCCCCCCTATTGAAAATATTGGCTGTGCCCCTGATGGGAGGGTTAGTCAATAAAACTAAAATCTATTAGAACGTCTTATTAAAGGGTATAAATATACTATTTTCATGGTGGCATGCTTATTTTTATCAGTCTATGTTCTGTCGCATTCTGAGCCTTTTACTGGCCTATTTACAATAGATTGTCACATTCAATATGCTTGATACATAACACCGCATTTAGTTGAAGACCTATTTTGCTTTATTGAGAAATATTTTCAGTTGATAAAGGGTAATAAGCGAATAAGCTTTCACTAACTAAATGGAATTAGCAGTTATTATTTTTTTCTTTACCGACTGTTATAAAAAATTTGGTACAAAAATTGTATTTGAAGGTTCACGAGTAAAGAAGAATTTAATTACTGAATTTTCCGAAGTTCAATGAAATGAAATTTGTCAATAATGTAAGATCTGACTTGCAGTTCACATTTTAAGGTTTGAATGTAATAAAAACTCTCGTGGAAGTCTTTGTCATGTCTTTTTCAATACTCACACCCGTTGCCAAGGTTGTTCGCTGGACATTCCTACAAATTTTTACATCAAATGACATGAAGGAGATAACCAACCACATTCTAAAGACACTTGATGACAATAAAACTTTTGTGCTGTCGTATTCAATAATTTTTCAATTTTGTGAAGATTGGCTTTGGTGGTACTAAACCAGACTTAGCAAAAGTTAACAACAATCCTATTTTTAAATAATTTTTTTTATTAACTGCTAAAATATTGTCTAGTGTTAGATTATTGTGTGGGATCTGGTTGTTACGTAAGTTTTTCGCCTATGAAAGTAAAGTCATGTATCAAACAGAAGGCAACAATTTGTTTTCAATAAACACGTAACAAAATTCGAGCCAACTAAAATACAAAATTTCATATATATTGCTAAAAAAAACTGTGTAAGACAAAATATAGTCCAAGTAATCTGCACAGTTTGAACCAAAATTCTAGTTAAAGCAATACACAGAAATCATCTCTGTATCATCCACTTTAATATCATGATGGCCAAACTGGACTGGAGAGGTGGCTTTACATATGAACTCACGTACATTTGAACCTATACATTTGCACCGGTATATCCGCGGGTTCAGCAATTCTCTCGCACATAACTATCCCCGCATGGGATTCGAAACTGCGAACCCACGCAGAGTAATCAGAGCTGTGGCGGCAAGCGTATTCCCAACCTATTCAATTTTGCCATTCCGTGTTACAATGAAAAAGAGCGCTTCTCCATTTATTCTAACTCGT
Organism: Styela clava; assembly: GCF_013122585.1. Classification (NCBI taxonomy): domain Eukaryota; kingdom Metazoa; phylum Chordata; class Ascidiacea; order Stolidobranchia; family Styelidae; genus Styela; species Styela clava. The sequence continues at coordinate 11,804,674 of NW_024102831.1, read as the reverse complement.
ATTTTAATTTTTTATTTGATTGGAGAAGGAGTGAACCTAATGATCTTATCCGTTTTCGTTCATTTAGCTTGAATACATCAAGCGTAGGTGAATAAACTAATATCACCCAACTCATCCGTTAAAAAAACTGTTTATAACAGATTAATATCGATTGGTCGATCGCGACCTTCAACTGAGATGAAAGACGGAAATCGATGATGACCAAACTTGGTATAAATGACTATCATATATAAGCAATGTAGTAAGGAGTGCATACTGATTGCACTTTGTATTGTATATATTTACTGTACCATTTCTTGTTTTCTGGTTGACGAAATAATAAATCTATCCCTCTCTTTCACTACGAGGCCAAATAGCCGATACTTGCCACTACGTACAAGTACATATTTAAAAAAAAAAGCGGAAAACGTTTATTCTATCAGTAATCAGTGATTTATTTTCTTACCATTCTAATAGCACACTTGATATATAAATTACAATAAATGATGAAGAAGCATTTCAGGGTGAGTGGAGTCGCGCGAAACTAAATTTGGTTATTGAGCAGCGGCACTCATAAGAAAGAAAATAATAATGAATAGTCCAACTATATATGTTATTTGAGAAAAAATAAAATAAATACGTCAAGGTATGCTCAGCAGTCGGGCGTTTCAACAAAAACGACTGCGTGCACCAACAATCCATGTAACCATGAGGACAGCTGTGTGTGGCAAAGTCACAATGATATCATTGTGAGGCAACTGAGGTCTGATATAGAACATTGTACGTTCGATTGTGTATTGCGCAGGGTAACAGTCAGACTGTGTTTCATAGCCTACCAGTTGTAAAATATACACACAACGATGATAGTATTAAATACTTTTTTATGGTAGGGGGAGAATTGGACATGAATTAGTTACTGAATTCAAGTGCTTGGGTTTTGGAGTCAAAGATCAACACACTGGAATTGTAAAATCAGAAAGGACATGCACAATGCATAAAAGGTATTCAACAAAATCCAGGTAGGATTAGATGTCGTGTAAAACCGGCCACTTTTTATATAGAACATAGAATAAACAAAGGTAGATTGTTGAAAATCTAATGTTAATTAGGCAGAAATGCAACTTGCAAAATGTACATGAATAGGAACAATTTAAAACAAAATATGATTAACATTATATTAATGTTATTAAAGGCATCAGAGACCAAGATCTTAGTAACTTAGAGCAGACTCACATATTACAGATACTGTGTATAGTTAACTATATTACATTACAATGCATATGCTGGCCAAGTTTTTTTTTACATGAAAAATTATTCTATCATTCACATTATGGGTCAATCTCAGAGACAAATATCTAAAGATTAATTCATAGTAGTTAAGTTAGAGAATGTCATGGCGAGTAAAGACAATAAAAGCTTTGCACTGTAGGTATCTCTGCTTCTAATAGAGGACATCACGACAACTGTCATTAAATAGGAGAATGAGACATATTTCCTGTCGGTGGTTCTTACCCTCGAAATCTGATGCTGGAAGTGTTAATAGCGACTGTTATTAACGGATGTGTAAATTATAGGAGAAGTGCTATTTTCTGTCATCTTGCCATTTACAGATCCGTCTATTCGATTTCCCACTGATGCGACGTAGTTGTAGCGCACAGATACAAGAATGAATGAAAATAATTGAAATAAAACGGTTCGTGTTTGTTTTTGATATACAGTATCCGACAATTACGCATTAATAACCAATCAAATGTAGTATGCCACTAATATCAAAATTATCTAATCTTTGTTAACCGGATGTGAAACAGCATGTCAGTTGGCTCTCGACTGTCTAGTTTAGTGGTTCCCAAACTTGGGGCTCCCGAAGTATGCGAACCAAGATGGCGGACATCGGAATGTAACATGTGTACTAGGTTAGGGTTAGGCCATAATTTTAGGTATAAATACTACGGGAGGCTCATGGCTAGTCTTCGAACTGATAATAGGACTAAAATAAGGAAAATTGGAAAAAAATTATCGCCTAACCCTAACCTGTTACCCATGTTACGTTCCGATGTCCGCCATCTTGGTTCGCATACTTCGGGAGCACCCAAAACTTTTTAAAATTGTTACCCTGAAACTGAATTACAATAAACTCAATTACCCCTTTCATTAAAATTAAATTATCAGGGCACAATCTATCAAATTTCATAACAACAACAAGAACATAACAATCTAACAGAAGAATAAATTTTTTTACTAAGTACAATGTCCGGGTTTAATCGGGGTAAAAAGGGTGGTACTGTTTCTATGATGTTTAACGATAGTTAACGTCTTAATTATCGCCTAAAAATGTCAAATTACCCCCAGTTTGGGAACCACTGGTCTAGATCTAGGGTTCTCAAACTTTTTTAGTCCCAGAGCAGCATTTCAAACCTCAAAGTTATGAAGAGACGAACACAAACAACGCAAGGTAAAATAGCAACAAACCATAAAGAGTGTATTTAAAATACCAAGTCATTGTAACAACAACACACGTAACAACTGGGGATAGGCAAAATATTCGAATGGCATTTTACCATTCGAATATCCGGTACCACGTGACCTGCGCCGCTCTGCTTGGCCCCGAACTCGCGCGTCTCCCAACGGCGCTCGCTATCAGAAAAAAACGTCAAATTTGAAAAGTCGTTGTCTTTGCGTTATGGTGTCATATGCTTATGTTTGCGCTTAACGTATCGTTTCAATTCCATATTTTGCAAAAAAATGTTAAATGACTTTTCGGCGTTTCATTGTGAAAAAGGCGATTTTAGGTCGTTAGAAAACTCTAAGTTATATAAATAGCATGGATTCAAAAATAACCGAAAGTTTTTCCAAAAGCTGGTATGAGTTACTTGTACGAAGAACACTGTTGTAGCCAGATAAGAAATGTCATGCCCGACTCCCTTTAAAGCACTTTGTGTTAGCTCTTTAGTAATCCCCCCCATCCTTGGCCAAGTAATGTTTCAAATATGTAAACATTTTACTCGACCATGCATGGCCGTTGAGCCAAGAGTAGAACGTAAAATCAATCGTGAATTTCGTTGTAACAATGCACACTGACTCGTTCACGAATTGTTGCGTCTATTATCACCGAAAATGATTACAATTGTTAAAATTTAAAGCATTTGGGCAGTAATAATTAAGCCCTGAGGCGATCGTTCACGCAATCGTAAACTTGCTAGGTTTATCTATCTAATACTAAAATAACACGAACACCATAGAAAAGCATGAGAAACTCAATTATCATTTTAATAAATATCTGCATCTCGGTTACGGTTCACTTCAAACAGGCACGTTTAATTTACAAGCGGTGATATGGAAGATCAAATCCAAGGCAGAGGATAAAACTTAGAATAAAATTGATTTGGTTTTGAAATCATCCCTCAATGTATTCAACAGCTATCGCTGATTTGAACGCAAGGATATACTAGAAATTCGAAACTTCAATATCCGGCGAGTGCCGCCGGCGACCCCTCATTCTTGCGAAAAACGAGAAAGGGCGGGGATTTAGAATACCAACTTTAGGATATCGCCACCGAAACGATCGCGGTGACAAAGACAATCAGCGATTATGATAAAATTAACCATCAACCAGTAAAAAAAACGCTTTATTGCCGACTTTTCAATGTTTCTATCAATTTCCAAATGTAGTATCGATCTCCGACGTTCTGGATTACAGTTATGTATGAAAAAAAATATTCATTATTCGAATATTCGGTAAAAATATTCAAATTATTTGATTCGAAAAAAGATTCGATTTTGCCCACCCTAGACTCACAGCCATTTAATTTGGCTTTGATTCCAAAAGCGTCAAAGCGGAGGATGCCTGGTACAGTAGCTGCTTGAGATGATCGCTAGATATTTCGGGACTATTTTCGATTATTGGAACAAAATTAAAATAATCATTGAGTTTTTTGATTTATACATAATATTCGGAAATGCGACAAAAACTCATAATCCACGAAAGCAAGCCAATGATTACAGCCATGTCTAAAATCTTTCTAATTGAAAAGTATCCGAGTGGCCGCGAAAACGAAAACTTTTGCGTCACTATTTCATCTTGTAGATTAGTCAACGCTACGCAAATAAACACGGGCGAATCCTTTCGACTAACTGATTTTCGACTAACGCATTTTAATTTCAAGTCAATGATTAGTTTATAATGAAAAATTTTCTTTGAAAATAATTAATTTTTGAAGCATTAACAAGAGACGCAAGAAAGGTTGTTGAATGGCGCATGCGTCTCTCAAACTCTAGTTTGAGAATGACTGGTCTAGATAGTGCAAATTTATTAATGTGCTTGTCTTGTCTAAATTTTTAACTGGCTTTATATCCTTTTGGTCGGGAATATAACAAAATAGACTTCATAGAAAACTAAAAATCGAATGAAGAATCTATTAGCCTGGGTTAGCTATGCCCGATACGGCGAGAAGAAACAGAATGGTCAACAAACATGAAAGACAATAGTCAGAAAAGACAGAATGGTTACCTCAACCTGGAATACGATGGTCATAAATACCTGAATGACCGGCAAACCTTAAATGCAACCGGAAATACGATGAAAAAACGGCAGGGATAATCGTAAACTTACGTTGTACAGAGTTGTCCCGCGGATGCCGAGCTTATTTACGTATTGTTTCAACACACGTTGGTTCCACAAAAATGCTCAAAACGGCAAAAGAACCTACATAAATTTAGGGTAATTCACAAATATATGAATGAATTCCTACGCCACTGAGTCTTCTCACCCTTCCATATAATTATTCACGAATTATTCACGTATCAGTCATCAACAAGAAACTTCCATCACGTATAGAATTTCCGTTTAACATCAGTGTCGTAGGCATCACAAACAAGCTTTCCCAACGCTCCATCTCTTAGTAAAAGTTACTCACGGGATTTAGAATAACAAGGTTTTGTTCAACTTGCATGTTTGAAGATCGTCGCCTCACGATGACCTGAAAAGATGTTCATTTAGCAGAGGCAAAAAAGGCTTAAATATTGGGTATGCTTCTAAAATTAATACTAAAGCGGATACAAACATATTTAAATTGTACCAGTCTCAGGAAACCATATAAAATAGAGAAAAAACCATAAAGCTACACATGTCTGCCCGGCTATTATTCTTTTAATTTGTTAAAATTCGTTGCTTCAACTTAAACAAGGCTCTTCGCGTCCTGTGGTTTTTTTAGTCTTCTTCGGTCAACTTTCGTCCCCCAATTTGAGGGCACTAGACATGCACTAATCTAACAAGCAATCATCAGAAGCAGAAATTAAAAGGAAAAGCCTACTTCTGTCTCCCATTTGAGCGTTTTGGCAGTAGTTCTCGACTTACTACAGTCCCCCAATTTGCGGGAACTATACATGCAGTAACCTAACATGCGATCATAAAACACGCAAATTGAAAGAAAAAGTAAAGTAGTCCATTTCCGTCGCCCATTTGAGATTCTTGGTTCGGTTTCTGGATCCAGAATGCTTCTTTCTTCAACTTCCGTCCCCCAATTTGGGGGCATTAGGCATGCATCAATTAATTACTTACTAACGTACAATAATAACCCACCTGTGAAATTATCAACATGCAAAATGAAAGTAAATTGAAAAAAAATTTCCGACAACTTGTCCACCAGCAACGCTGAACAAGATATTTCAGCGGAGCCCTTGCTTAAAATGCTTCGTATTCTTCTGCTGATATATATTTTTATAATGAATGCATTAAAATTACTCGCATATAGATACAAAGAAAGATTTGTATGTAACAATATGCCACTTTAAATTCGAAGTTATTTGTCGTGTCTTTCTAATATCGCATACAAACGGTGGCTCATATTGATGGTTAGATAAAGAAATTAATAAATTTGTACAAATCGATATTTGAAGAGCTTCCCAACTAGGTGATTGGCTATATGATGCCCATGTAGTGGTCGTGACTTTATAATCCTTTTACAATAATCAAATCGAAGATGTTCTAATCTGTGAAAAGTGAAAAATACGTTAGTAATTATATTGTTACAACGTTTGAATGGCGATGAGGCACTGAAGATGGTACTAATACAACAATACATGTTAAGGCTCGAGAAAGCATATTTTGTTGGATCTGTTTATTAAACAAGCCGTAAATAATATTAATGTTATTAAGTATTTTTTTTATGGAAGCTCATAAAAGTGATCGAAAATATAATACTTAAAACTTCTTATGGAATAATTAGGCCGGAGTGTTACTGCTTTGACTCTCTAATTCTTAATAACAAATACCATTGTTCAAGTGAATGAATATAATAATTAAACTAAACAATTACATCAGTCCGTTTCGTATATTGTATGATTCATATTAGGTTGACTACGGAAGCATTTCATCTTGGAAGTTTTGGATCTAAAATAAGAAGTCGCGTTTAGAAATAGTCAGAGAAATGAGCGTGAATATATGTAATACTCAAAATCTTAGTTTAGAACAGAAAACACAAGTTTTATCAAATAGCTCGTGTTATTTGAAATATCTTGGAAGCAATGTAACAAAAATCTGCGCCCCCGTAGTATGTGAGCCAGGATGGCGGACACCGGAACGTAGTATGTGTACCTGGTTAGGATTAAGTCATAATTTTATTCCAAATTTCCTTATTTCAGTTCTATTAGAAGTTCGGAGACTAGCCAAGTGACTCCCGTACTCTGTGTACCTGAAATTGTGACCTAACCTCAATAAGGTACACATACTATACTACGATCCGGCGTCCGCCATCTTGGTTCCCATACTAAATGAGTACCAAAATATTTTGGAAGCAATGTTACAAAAATTAATCCCAACAAACAGGTAAAAATGATAGGTAGAAAAAATGCGCAGACAGAGAGAAAGTACTGACTAAATGAATTGTTGTTCCAAATTTCACTGAAAATCACATGCCAGTCTCCTTGGAATAGCTTGATGTTGGGCAGAACCAGAAGGCTTTTTAAATAGGCTGTTGGGAATGTTGTACGTACGATGGCTTGTCTTAACAATTCTTTTCAAATTAAACAAAGTGACGACGATTATCTGACAACTGAGAAAATACGTTAACCAAATTGTATTGTTATCACTTGAACAAAGATAGGGCACTGAAGATAGTACTAATACAACAATCGCAACAATACATAGAGCCTAAATACTTTAGGGCTCAAGTCGGCCAATTTGCATATTATCTGTTAAGCTATTATGTACTATATTACATTTTGTTTGACTATTTCTATCGAAGCTCCTAAAATCGATAGAAAATATGACATTTAAAATGGCATAATATGTTATAATTAGACCAGAGTATTAATGTTATAATTCTTAATTCTCAAATCAGATTTCAGGACAAATACTGATGTTTGTGTGAATGAATATATAGTAAACATAGAATACAACCAGTTTCTCGTATGCATTCCCATTTCTTTCCCGGTGATTCCAGGCTGAAGCATCGCATCTTAGACACCCTCCGACATCAAATCTGAAATGAAATGCCAAACGTAAGAGATAAGAGTCGCCAAGATAAGTTAAAATTGAGCATAAGCCTGAAATATTAGTTAAAACGTGATGCCCCTCAATAAAGTCAATATTCTATTGATGAATATTGCAAAAATCAACTGAAACACGGGTAAAAATTGTGCAGGAAAATTGCGCAAGACGTGTTGACTAAAATGAATTGCTTTGTTCCTTAAAGTAAAACACTATTTATCTACAGGCGACAGGATAAAGCTAAGTATTAGTGTAAATGTACTTAGCGCGACATCTCAAGATCTTACACACTTTCGTTTAAGGATATATATTGGAGTTATCACTGGCAAGTATTATTAGCAATTCAATGCACGTTATGAAGTGAACGAGTACATGAGGGCTCAAGATGTTACTCTGTATTTTCAGTACAGTTTCTTGACAAATATTAAATAGTAAGTGTGGCATGCATGCGGTTCATTACCTATTTATTGAAAATCGCATGACAGTCTTCTTGAGATGACTTGATGCTGGACAAAAATGCAAGTTCGGATAGATACGATAAACTGTGGTTGTTGTTGTGGAGACCCAAAATTTCCCCGACTACTTTAGATACACGCCCAAACTCAGAATTAAAAATGTCAGGTTCAGTTCATTGAAAAATATCTTCAATCTTGTATTCTGACATCGCACGTATTATTCCAATTTCAGCACAAATTTGAATAATGCGTCCATTACACAGATTCACTGCAGTAAGTCTTCACGCTTGACAAAATCAAAATTTTAATATTTGATAAATCACTGTGCCTTTGAAACTAATTGAACGAACGAAATACAAGATCACATATACTCTGTTACCGTATTACCGATGCGTATTGATCATAAAGCCCTGTGCCATTTTATATTCTTGTTGGGACGAAAAACTCGCTTCCATTTGCATACATCACATTTAAATATGTGGACTCATTTTGAATATTTGTTTAAAGTAAACAATCTTTTGAACCAAAGGTTCAAATTTTTCTTTGTATAACATGTAAAATCGTCTCTTAAGGGTTTACTTTTAGCCGCCATGCTGAGACCTTTAAATTTTCGCCGATGTTGATGAATTTCGTTTGGGTCTGCATCAATTGAACCCTTGAAATTGTAATAGGTTTCTTCCCTCTTGAATCTGAATCTTAAACTATAACCTCCACAGATGGTATCGTTAATTTAACAAAAAATTGGTAGCTTAACGATTTCTTAAGGTTGGCACTTTATATTTGTCGTTTTTCACCATACAGTCACTTCAGCTGTCGGTCCAGGCCGTCCAAGTAATGTAACAGAATGAAAACACGAAAATCAGTTTCTCTGGCGAAATTCAATTATTCTTCATGCGAGTGTAAAACTTTTGTGTACTTGAAAAAGAATTCTTAGACTATCTCGAATGTCAAATGCTTCATTAGATTACGCAGTAATTTGACGCCGTTACCCAGTCGTAGAAAGGAAAGGAAATTTGTCATGAGCTATAAAAAATGCTTTGAATCTTATATTGCTAATGAGCTGCTTCTATCGCTATTGAGATTTACAAAACTACCTAAACATTAATCGCTATGTTTGCTTCCGATCTACATCACATGAATTGATCAAAAATGTATTTACAGAGATGAAACAAGCTTCAGTATATCCTGTATCGTATCCGTACAGTAGCTTTTTTCGAGCATCCCGACCTTTGTGTTACATCACTAAATTTCTTACAGACTGTCGTTTTACCCACTGAATCATTTTCTAACAACACTGAGTAATAATTTCATGCGAGTATAAAATTATTAGTGTTCGAGCAATGAATTAGCAAAGAATTTAATTAGCAAAGAAACTTCAATACAATCTTATATGCCAAGGGTGGAACCTATCATTTTGTTTTTCGAATCTCAACTGCCCTATACGAAGCCGCCATAAAGCTTCTCTAAACTACCTGCTGAAAATATTAGTCGCTATACTTTCTGCACTATTTACTAAACTTTGTTATTTCCATAACATGATCAAATAGAACCAATCCGTCGTCTTCGTATAGTAATATTCTTCAGAATCTAATCTTGATATTTTCATGTCCGTATTAAATTGTAGTCCATCAGTTGGCAACAAACGTGTTTCATTTTTGAACAGGGAAATATATTGGAACTACGTTCAACTTTGTCGCATTGCCTCCAGAAATTCCCATCGATTCGCAGAAATTGACTACGATTTGGTAGGACATTCGGAAATCTCAATTAAAGTATCATTAAATGGATTATTGAGTCTGATATAAATTGGCCGAATTGAGTCCTCTTTTATCAAAATTTATTGATTGAAAAATGACTAATATTCATCTTCTTTGGTTGATATCTAAAAATATAAAAACAGTTTTAGTTGAAGAAATAACCATATATACAAAGTTCATTGCAACAAAAACAAATTGGTAAAGATATACAAAAGGAAATCTATGTATGTCATGCGTTTATTCGCATGGCATGGTGGTACATAAACAAGGTTTAAGCAGCTAAGGCAATTGAACAACGGAGAAAAAAGAAATAAAATGACCAAAATGTCTTGCAATATATTTGCACGGCGTTGTGGTACAGAAATATGATTTTTGTCTCATGGCAAAAAAACACGAATGCCGTGCATTTAACTGCACGACATTATGAAAGTATGAATGTGGTTTTGCATAATAGCACAACCATAGTACACAAACAAACGGAAATGCACGACAGTGAAACTAAGGCCTAAAAGTCAATAAGAAGAAAGAGAGTTTCAATTCCCAGACAAGACATGGTTTGTTCTTGTAACGCATTCCTACCCCTATCACCGTGAAAAAGTGAATTATCAAACCCAACTTGAAGTCACAAGAGAGGACAACAGTGCGAGTGATAATGACCTTTCACCCTTAACCTTATCTAACCCTGACTAAAAAAACTAGCTATCCGTACGCCCCAACCACTCATATGAACATCCCAGCGAGACACCCTTTTTTCCCTAGTTTTACGAAGTCTATTCAACGCCAACCTGATCTAATGTTTCAAAACCTGGTACGCTCCCTGTAATATTCTAACCTCCCTAAGGTCAGCTTTTACTAACCAAATCTGTATCGAATTCTGCGCTGACGCAATCCTAAATAAGGGTGGGTTTAGGCTGTCTAGTTCGCAGCGCGGGCGATATCTCCCTCCGCATTTATAACAGCAACTCAAATATTGCAGTCTTGAGTCCGTTTTTAATAATGCCGTAATAAACTCAATAAATCTGAAAGCTGACCGGCCTACGAAACCTTGAGTTGCTGAAGACCTAAGACAACGTCTACGAGTCATAGGAGAGGACTTTGCTATGTGGCGCACAATTTGTCAACGCGTGGTAGTTTGAAAATGTTGTGACACGCTAATTATACAAATTGTTTGCGCTCCAATACGTGTATGCACCCCAATACAAAGTCATCAAATATGATTGACCTTAGTCTAACTACCTTACCAGTAGTTTAGTGCTACCAGGCTTGGCAACATTGACTCAGGATTCAAAAAAGAGAATCCATCCTCTATATTAAACCAAGACTTTGCCTCTGTACAATAACAACCAATAAAAAAAAATTAAATCCAAATTAAAAAAAAAACGAACAAAAGAGGTTTGAAACTTATTTCATTCACTCAAAATCGAGAGAATTGAAATTTATTGTCATTTATTGCACCAGAGGATCTATTGTACCTTCCGAAGTCTTTCGTCTGCTTTTGTCCCTCAATTTGAGGGACGCCTGTGTTACAGCCTAGCATGCAAGGTGGGAAAAAGCTAAAGGTCTCGACCAAATAAATATGAATACATGAAGCTACGCTTCAGTATCCAGTGAATAAGCGCTCCATTAGGGTGACCGATTTAATTTACGAGACCTAAAGCTTATTCCCTTAGTGATAGTAATATTCAAAAACCTAAGACCCTATCTAACTAAATGACATAATTCACAGTGCAGTATTTAAGCCTAGCCGAATCCCTTCTTTCAGCAACTTAGTCGGTCAATTTTAAGGAGCAATTTTTTTTTTTTCAATGTCCGGCTTTTGTGCAAAATATAAAATTGTGATTAACCATAGAAAGGCTTCGGCATTGTTGATTAAAAGAAAAAAATGGTTATTCTTCATTAAAGAAAGAAATGGTTATTTTCCTATCTTAATTAATATTCAAAACTGGCATCGACAAATTGTGACAATTCGTCCACTGCCACGTATAGAGTGGATCAATATAACAAACTGGCAATAAACGCCCACCTCAATTTTAACTTATTCATGTATCTACATTATAAAACGCCCATACAGAGCTATTATCGGTGCTATTATTATTAGCACAGAATGATCCACCTATTTCAAAATTTTATCACCCGCTGGGTGCTTTCTATAGAGACCATCTGAAGAAAAGACATTCTCCAGCAGCAAATCCCTAACTAGATATGTCTGTCGAACCCTATCGAGTCCTTCCTTGCTGACTAACTAATGAATCAACAGACGAAAAAAGATTTCTAGTACCATACAAGTGAAGATCCTCCAGCGAAGCGTCCTCACATCTTCGCTCCCTTCGCACTTCTCTCTTCGCCCGATGGCCCTGATTCTACATAAAAGGCGCGTACAAAAAGATCAGGGGCTCTATAACTGTCTAACGTAACTGTCTAACAAACTAATGGAGACTCTTGAACGGGCCCACGGTCATTGTAAAAGTTTTTATCAACTCGTAGTTGAATTTGTAATATTTTGCACAGCGTTATTTGTTCAAACTAATAACAGCAGTACATGATCCCGGAAGAGAGATCATTGTTGGTCTTGATGTTCAAAATTGTTTAATTTTTTGGCAACTCGAAGTTGACATTGCAATGGATTGTCTGTTGACTGTTCAGTGAATTGTCATCTGCACAGCGTCATTTCCGTGAAATATTTCCTCACAGTCGAACGAGATGCCAAAAGAAAGATCATTTTTAATTTTTGAGGGGCTCCGGAAGTATGCGAACCAAGATGGCGGACATCGGAATGTAATATGTGTACTAGGTTAGGGTTAGGCCATAATTTTAGGTATAAATACTACGGGAGGCTCTTAGCTGGTCTTCGAACTGATAATAGGACTCAAATAAGGAAAATTGGAAAAAAATTATGGCCTAACCCTAACCTGTTACCCATTCTACGTTCCGATGTCCGCCATCTTGGTTCGCATACTTCGGGAGCACCATTTTTGATATTCAAGAGTCGTGTATTTCCCCCAATACATAGTTCCTGTGCAAATATATAAATCTTTCCCGTGGTGCTCTCGTTTGGGATGAACGATTGTTTGTCATTTTGTGCATTTCGATGTCTTTCGAGAGATCGACCATTCCGAAAGCCTCTGCTTTACTAAAACATTCCGCCATTAATAATCAATCTGGCTTTTTTCTTGTAGGCATTTTAATGTGAATCTTTGTCAAACGAGTTTTCATCCCAGTATAACGACGCCGAGAGTGCCGATTGGGTCGTTACAAAACGGAAAAGCATTCGAAATGTATTGAGATTACCAAGTCTCTTGTGGGCCACGTAAAGGGGTTCCGCCGGCCATTTGTTCCACCTTTCTGATAAAAATGAACGAACCTGGACGATCATATTCTTTGGCCTAAAAATGAACATGAACACTAATTATGACACTCGGATATATTGAAAATGTACATGTTAAAAAAATGAAAATGAACACGAACCATAACACTCTGATATATTCAAAATCATTATGAACACGATTGATGACACTCGGATATATTAAATTATTTGAAACTGGTACCAGAGTCTAACACGACGTGTTCAGAGAATCAACAAAGACAGGTACGAAGAGGTATAGAGAAATGGGTTCAGCCATAGTATAACTCCAATTAGTCAATAAAACTCGACTATTTATCCAATTCAATGGACTGCTTTATCAAAGAACTTGTTCTGAGCGCTAGCTTGAAAGCACCCAATGAAAGATTTGGCAAAATTCTGAGACTAAAACATACCAATGAGATGAGATTTAGATAATAATTCGAGCATTTCCCAAATGGAGAGTATTGTGCTCTCAACTTCGCTGTTTAGGGTCGCCGCCCGTCTCGTGCGCTCGAATTTGACTCAATTTTTCTCGCCTGTAAATAAAAACGCAAAATGATGTGGGGTTTGACGTGAGTACTTTCGAGTGATGGAAAAGAGCGCAAATAATTTGGTTTGACGGTTGACGTAACACCGTGCCAAGCTTTGGAAATACGCCTACCGCAGAGTTGTTTATTACCTGTAGTTCTATAGTCCAAATCTCGAGAATAAAGTATAATGGGATTCGCAATTGTGTATTACTAGCTAGTCGATCGAATACATCTCAGAATTAGATACAACAGTCACTGCTTACACTTTCTGGAGCGAGGACATGAAAACGCATAGCTTGCGTTATAAAAAAGGCTCAAAACAGCAATATGAACAATAAAATGAGCATTAATGTTTTCTCAAAAAGATTACCTGTTTTAAATTCATGGCCGGATCTGAGCAAAATCGCTCGAAGTGCATCCAAAAGCAGGGGTGTAATGGATGATACCGCGACGAGTGTGGCAAATGAATGGTTGTCAGGCTTTTCGTTCGTTCGCTTTGAGATCTTACGCTTTCTGTGAAATGTGAAGTATTATTTATTTATAATTATTATACATCAGATATTAATGATTGCTATCTATTAACGCTATCATACTTACAGTAGCACAGAATGATTACCAATGGGAGTGCTTAGATTTGTGAATAACTTCGTACTAAAATTCAAGAATTACAAATTATTAAAGTAGACAATTTCTTGAAAAATTATTTAGCAAAGGAATTTATCACACTTCAATATTTATCCCGAGAAAAGGAGAATAATGCGACTTAATCCACACAACAGTACATAGCTTTCCGGTCCAAGCCGGGTATTAAAATGGTATATTCAATTTCTGCTTATCGCCGGTGTAGAAGTAGATTACTTAGGATAAAATCCAACTAAAAAGTGGAAGATTGGTAACATTACTTTCGGAATCGGACGATGACTCGTGACTTCACACATCAGCTGAACAAGTCATGCGCCGGCGGGGTCGTTGATTAGCACGAAAAAAAGGCGGGGGCAGGGGGCATACAAAAGTAGACTAAAGGTATATTGACGCAAACTATTTTGGCAATCTTGCAAATTTTGTGATTTACAAATCGCAGAAACTGAGCTTTATTCATAGTAAGCATTGAATCGGGAATGAAAGACAATTTCAAGTCTACGCAAAGTTTTACGCACGGAAAAAGCCTATGGGAACACATGGAGCCTTGTATAGTGTCAGAGAAGGGTCTCATAAATGGGAGCAGACTAGCGTGTCTCATTGCCTTAATCCGTCTCTGTGGCCGTCTACGCTGCCATGAACGAAGCTTGTTTGCCCTCGCAAGTCTTTTCAACCATATATCAAACAAATTTTCGATTCCCACTAGGAGTAAAGTATATCTGTAATACATGTTGCTATAAATAGACATATTATACTTATCTTACACATTGCTTGACTGTATTCAAAATGCTGTTTTACTCCATACAATCGTCCTAAAGTTGCCACAAGTAAAAATGCACGGTCTTACGACCGAAAATTTGTTGACATCTCGCTATTTGTTGACATACTGCATTTACATTCATACATTTATCTTACACATTGCTTGACTGTATTCAAAATGCTGTTTTACTCCATACAATCGTCCTAAAGTTGCCACAAGGAAAAATGCACGGTCTTCCGACCGAAAATTTGTTGACATCTCGCTATTTGTTGACATACTGCATACAAATCGACGCGGACTCGTTGATTTCCCAGTGCACGTTTCTAGAATGTTCGGGTCGACCGATCAACGCAACATCCACCGAGTAACAGGTAAGCAACATATCTGTACCTGCGGTATCTCACTTACCGCTTTTTCTGGCAACATCTTTCAATCTAAAATCTGTACGTTTTAAACCTTACTAAATGTTTTCTTTACCGAGCCTTTATGTAAGTGAACCTATGGATAGTTTTAATATTATGCTGCTGTTGTTGTTCTTTGTCACAGAAAAAAAATCGCTTTTCTCTCTGATTACCGGACCAATTGCTTTGAAATTTTTCAGTGCCCAAAGATTAAATTTTTCGCTAGAAGGCTATTACTTTTATTCTTTTCAAATATTCTGGTAAGCTGCATGGGATTCGTTTTTTTGTGTGCTATGACGTCATCCAAATTTGCAACTATGCGACGCTATGTTTCCATATATTTAAGCATAGCTCTTTTGTATTTATTTTGTTTCTATGAAATATTTCATCGTATGTTATACTTATTATGGAGTCGAAATATCAAATTGCTGATTGTGAACACTTGAAATACAAGAGAGCAATGCTCAAATATATATACACGCAAAGCAATTCCTCAAAAATTAAATGCTGTGACTTACCTTTATCGGGGTACCGTGACGGTACAAGGACTGTCATAGATTTTTTAGGTCCTGTGACAATGATCCATTCTTTGTTAATATATTTCAACAACAATTAAAATATCACCGGGTCAGGTACCATTTCACATAAAAAAACGTCACAAAATAAAATGCGTAAACGTAACAACACCTAAATCGGGGTACAAATTGTGTTACAGTGACTGTCATATCTTTAACATGTCCCGTGGCAATGATCTGTTCTTCTCCATTCAATTTTAACATCTATTGAAATACCAAGTGATCCGTGTCACTTCTCCATTATCAGGGCAAAAAAAATAAATAAATGTTTTCCCCGATATTCATATGCGGTACGGTAACTTACCAGTATACCTGTAATGCCAGGCGCTTCTCATTTGTGAATTTATTGGCTTGCGGCCCGCGTGGTGGATAAATTCCAAAAAGTGGCCCGCGACATGTTTTGAGTTGGAGACCCCTGCTGTACTGTAATATCTAGGCCCTCAAACTGGATCATTGTGATCAAGAAAATCAGTGCTTTGGGCTCATTGGTTTTCGTCATTTACATCGTGAATGACGTAGACAATTGCTAACTATTACGAACGAATAATCACCAAGCTCCAGTCACATGGTACACGGTTTCAGTGATACTGTACGCCTTTTTGGTTGTCTAAGCCGTTTTTTTTCGTAACTTGTTTGATCGTTTTTTTTTATACTTTTTGCCCTTTGTTATGGACTCAAAGTGTAAAACAGATGTTTCTGATACAGCACGATACGTATAGAGTAATTTATGTACTGTACAGTATAATGGTACGACTTACACTGAAATTCGGGTTACACCGCTTCTCAAGAACGGAACAACGTCGTAAGTCGGGGACTGTACATATTTGAGATCATATTAGAGGGCCATCAGACCGTAACACTTTTTGCGCTGCGGACGTCATTTAGCACATACCGTTCAGTGCGTTTTTATCTTTTTTGTAGTGGGGGAAAGGCATGACGTAGTCCGGGGGTTGGCAACCTTTTGTCGCTCACAGGCCAAAATTGAGGGGTTGCAAGTCATTGGCGGGCCACACATATTTCTAGGAAGTTGAAAACCGAACGGATGATACTTTTTATAATAAAAATCAAGTGAAGCATCGCGGCCGGATTATATTACTCAGCGGGCCGTAGGTTGCCGACCCCTGACGTATGCAATGAATCGCCTCATTCGAATTTTACTGTGATGGAAGTGGCGTCTGTGATTTACTTACCTATCAAATTAAATACTATGGCCTATGTTATCTACCATAACATATTAATCGTAAATAACAGGGGGAAATTGTCTCAAGGCCGATTGACATCATCACACCTGGTAACAACTTTTTTCGGTGAAATAAATGGAAAACTTATCAACCTTGGCCAATTCGTAAATATAGACGGGAGCCACCTACATGCTATGTCATGCCCGGTTGACAATGATTAGATAATTTACACGATGGCGGCGTACTAGGTTTGATTGTTGAAGATGCGTCATTGTCGGATATATCACAGATATTTTGAATATGAGTCATTTTATTGCGGTACATGCCAGTAACCCTGGCCTGCCTCACGCAAGAGGGCTGAAACGGTATTTATACAAATAAAACAAATGATATTTGACCAAAATAAGAAATGAATTGAACATGTTATGAAAATAACACATAAAAGTAAATAATGCGTCTCATCTAACTCGGCCAGCACTCTACGAAATATGGAACAAATGTCGGATGTTCGTCGAGAGGCTCTTGAGTTGGCGGATATATATTTAAAGTGTATAACATTTGAATCAACGCCAGTCGAGGTCACCCGCCGAGCAAAAACCACATTAGGCACTACATATGGAAAGTGAAGTTGTAATAATCAAGCATTCAGTAGATCATATTTTATACAAGCAAACCAATCCGTAAAAAGAATATTTAGGTCGATTCTAAATACAAAGACACGGAAGCGGATGCTTCTATGTTCAAATTTCCGAGCTCTGTAACATTGTTCCAGTTCCCGTTACGGAAATCATACTTCTCAGTACCTTGAACTGATATCGACGGCAAGTTTGTCCAATTGTTAGTTTGTGGATCAAAGTATTCACAACTTGACAATGATTTGGCAGTGTCGTATCCACCAGCGACATAAATTTTTCCATTATAAACAGCCACTCCCGGAATCTGTCTTGCAACGTTCATCGACCTCACCACGTTCCAGCAGGATGATGCCGGGCAGTATCTGTTGACAGATCTTAAATTCCCACTATGTGTGGAATTTGTATGGCCACCTAAAACATAGATAAATCCCCCACACTCTGCCAAAGAACAATAAGAGCACACAACCGCGATATTGTCAATTTTGGTTGATATGTCATTCGTGAGATTATATTTTTCCATCAAGTTATCGCCAACAATATAAGCAAAATCTTTATAAACAACGACCTTCAGAAACTGGCTGTGAGAGAATTTAGTGTTTGCCCTTGCTGACCAATTTGTGAATCCATTAACATGAAACGCACATTGATATACTTTTGCAGAACTCGTAAAAACGAACAGGTTTTGTTTCCAAACAACAGCTGTGAAACTTTGATGATATCCCGTGAGATCCCGTTTGATGGAAATCGTGCCTGACAAACCTTTTATATTTGGTTGGAATGTTCTCATACTCAACAAATTTTTATTGAAAAGTATCAAAGTGTTATTTGCAGCCGGAACATGCATAGGAATCGCTGCTGGTTCCCCTTTGGTTTTAGAAAACATTAGAATCAGCATTTTCATGTGGTCTGTTGACTCTTGAAAGATCGGATCTTTTTCAGACAAATATGTCGCATATTCAGAAGATACTTTTGAAAGTTGCATCAATTTATCCATTTCGACGATGTACTTTTTACGGTTCTCAGGGTCACTTTTAATCCATGTTAGAAACAAAGAAAGTTTAGAATCTTCCGAGTAAGATATATTGTTCCGTCCAACCAGTATTGAAATATATTCAAAGTCTATCTTATTGAACTCTTCCTGATTTGCCAAGGCTCCGAGATTCGAGAAAGCGTAATCGTCACAGGATTTCTTTAGCGTTGGTTGGTTTAAATTATTCGCGATTCCTCTGATTTGAAAAAATGATTTTGGATTCAACTTATTCTTCAAGGACTCAATTATATTGTCACAAAGTACTGACAATTGCATAATGCTGGCAGCATGGAAAAGCTCTTCACATTTTTCCAGAGTAATTGAAGCCTCCTCAGTGTAAATGTAATCAATGCAAATTTTCACAGAATCGACATCGACTTCTTTCATATTAACAATTCCTGTGTTGCTTTCTAAATTATCATGAGACAACATCGCATCAAAATAATCAGAACCAGCGGAGATTATGTTTCTGTGAACCAGGAATTCTTCACTTCCTACTTTGATTGTGAGATCAGAATGACGCTTTTCTTTCCTCATATTATCAAGCTTTTTCATCATCGATGTATTGTGTGAATTCTTATCAATACTCAAATTGAATGCCATAGTTCAAGCTTCACAACCTTTTCGATTATATTTTAAATAGGAGATGAAACAAAAATCTTAAAAATGAAAAAAAAATCGTCTATCTGCATATTATAGATGAGAAAGTATAAATCATTTGACTTCATATATTTCAATTCAAGTTGAATCTGAAAAAAACGATATTAATATTAAACCTCAATATATATCGTAGGCTTAATCGTTTCGTGATGCCAAAATCAAACATTTTATTAAACCAACTACTCTTTGCATGGTCATAGTAGTCAGTGCAAGCATAGGAACATATTGATCTGGCGTGTCACAGAAAAATAGAGAATGTTCAAAAATATTTTTATGACAGACTTTAGTGATATGATATGTATAAGTGTGGTATATATAAATGTAAGAAGTTATATGGCACAATAGGATCTTCAAGGTTTAGTTGTAGTTGTTCTATTACTCAGATTAATTCAGAGCCCAAAAATGGAATTCAAATATATGGTCAGATCCTACGGCTAGGTATATGAGTATAATGTATCTTTCATCAGCCACAATATACAATATTTCCAGGTTCGAAGACATACCCAGCACTTCAACCTATAATAAAATATACAATAAAACTGAACGATACGAAACACAGGATATCTAGTATTACTACTGTAGTAGATCATTATCAGTTAGTGGGTTCTTGAATGGAGCCTTGTCCTGAGCTAAGAAGTAACTCATGGAAAAGGCAAACTCCAAATCACGGAATAGAATTCAAACTTATATTTGAAACTAAGAACATCATCAAATAATTTAATAATCATAATCATGTGCATATAATTATTGCTGCATAATTTATATAGAAAATAAATTTGAAACATAACATCAGTAAGAATATATTGTAAAGTTTAAAGTTATAAGAGTAAATTAATATCGATGAATTTTGATCGGTTCTGATTTCAGGATATGAACGCATGAGCAACCTCTGCGTATTGTTGAGTTCTTGCTTTAAACAAACTTATATTAAAAAATTTGAAAGTACTATACTACTATACTATACTAACCAGTTTTGTTAATATCATCGAATATTCATCAACTGCGGTTAAACACATCCTAAACCTATAAAAATGATTGTTTACAGATTGGAAACCATGTCCGTATAATATTAACACACAACAAAGATGCATATTTCATATATTTACAGTGGAAGAAAATATCAGAATAAAATGAGAACAAATTAAAAATTACATAAACAAGTTCGACTGATTAATAACGTTTATCATACATAGCCTCTACAGTCCACTCAATACTGTGGGATTCTTACTGCAATCGAAGCAGCAGACCTAATCTTCATATCAGTCAAATCAGTCACTTTCTCCCACTGATTTTTATTAAGATCGTACTTTTCAATAGAATGAGGTTCAGAAAAATTTCCAACGACAAATAGGTTTTTGTTAACAATACAAAGACTGAATTCAACTCTTGGAATTGTCATTGAAGCAAGATTTGTCCAAGTATTATCATCTGGATTGAAGAATTCAGTACTTGATAGAACGGTCTCCCAATACCCACCAGCAACATAGATTCGATCATCATATACGGCTGCAGCATGAATTCGTCTGGCAACATTCATTGGTTTCACAGATGACCAAGATCCTACAGGTGGAGAATATTTATCAACTCTTTCATCTCTATTAATTCCTCCAATGACATAAATCTCATCTCTAAATGTAACTAATGCACTTTCATTAGCTTCGATACTAGAACACTCAACATTCTCCCACTTGTTTTCATTGTTATTGTATCTCTCCATTGTGTTATTCCCACAAACATAAACGAAGTTGTTATGAACGGCAGCTCTGATATATTGTCCGTGATCATTCATCATACTCTCCGTCTCAGTCCAACTTGAATCGGCTTCCCCTAAATTGACACGATAAACCTTTCTATGTGGGAAAAGAACAAAAACAAATTTCCTCAAATAAACTGCGATGTATTTATCAATCACCATGTTTTCATTGAGTTGTTTCAACTTATTGAATGTTTCTTCTACTGGGCAGTACACTTGCACAGATTCAGATTTTTCATCAAATAGTAATAAACCATCATCTGATAACGGGGTGAACAAAGGAACAGTTACTTTTTCATCCTTAACATTTGATCTATTAGCCAAGTATAATAACTTCATGAATTCTGCAGACTTTGAGCAAAAAGAATCATTTCTGACCAAATGGCATCCATAACTAGTTGAAATTTCATCAATTTGGAGCTTCTCAACAGTTTCTATAAAATACTCTGCTCGGGACTCGGTATCAGCTTTGATCCATTGTAAAAGAACTTTTAGTTTTGAATTCTCTGAATATAATGACCACTTACAGGTGATCAAAAACACGACATATTCTTTATCAAGTTTGTTGAATTCCTCTTCTTTTGCTATTGATCCAAGATGGCCGACAGCATATTCATCACATGATTCTTCTAAACCTTTCAAATTTAACTTTATTGCGAGTTGTCGGATGATGAAGAAAGATTTAGAACCTAAATTTGCTTGGAGAAATTCTGCGATCATTTCACAAAATCTTGACAATTGCAATATATTCGCAACATGGAGTAGTTGTTCACATTTCTCCAAAGTAAATAAAGCATTTCCAGTGTAAATGTAATCAATGCAAACTTTCACAGAATAAACATCGACTTCCTTCATATCAACAATTCCTGTGTTGCTTTCCAGATTCTCATGAGACAACATCGCATCAAAATAATCGGAACCGGCTGACATTACATTCTTATGAACTGGAAATTCTTCATTTCCAACTTTGATTGTAAAATCAGAAAGTCGCTTTTCTTTCCTCATATCATCAAGCTTTTGCATCATCAAATTATTGTGTTTGTTATCTTGAATGCCAAACTCAGCAGACATTTCGAATTTGTTACAGTAGGCAAAAGTAATGAATTTATTCTTTTTAGATCTAATAAGAAATGAATATATTTTTGATTCCTAACTCCACAAAATTATTAAGTACATTTCCTTATTTTATACTGACTCACGGATACAAGGAACAGAAAAATAGAAATTTATATTTTAAAAATAATTTAGTCAATTGGAAGATCTTGTACTACTAAGGTTCATTATTACTAATCGGGTTCTTGGCTAGAGCCTTGTTCTGATTTTAAGATATAAAAGCACCTCATTAAAAGGTAAAATTCAATAAAATATAACAAATAAAATTCCAACTCATATTAAAAATACATGAAATCGCAATGTAAAATACAAAGTTCTACTGTATGAAATGAACTTTCACCATTATCAGGCAAATATATACAATATTTCTAGGTCTAAAGACATGCCCACCATTTCAACCTATAATAAAATACACAATAAAACTGGACGACACCAAACTCTGGATATCCAGTATTACTAGTTTAGTAGATCCTTATCAGTTAGTAGGTTCTTGTATGGAGCCTTTCGCTAAGAAGCGAAATCAACTCATAAAAAGGCAAAATCCAACTCATGGAATAAAATTTAAAATAAAACTTAATAAGTTCATGACCAAATTCAGAAATCCTTATCATGTGCATATCGTATTTGCTGCATACATAGAAATAAAACACAAAAATCAGAATAAAAAATTCAATAAAAAAAAGTTGGAAAAAATACAATAGGTTTTAGGTTTTATAGTTGCTACATATGGAGTATCAGTACCGAGCCATGTACAATATTTTAAGAACACAATGCCCATGTTTACAATTCAGGGTATGAATTTTTGAGGAAAGGTAAAAATGATTTTTAAACCCATTCTATGGTAAATTGGAGATATGTCCGATTCAAGATATGAACGCATGAGCAAGCTCTGTAAAATTTCGACCGAGAAAAAATTTGTTTGAGCAAAGGTACATAAGATTTAAACACATGGTATGGTAGTTTTTCCAAAGACAATCTGTTTGAATAATTTTCTCTTCAAGTTGTTTCGCTGACAGTGTCAATTTCAATGATATCAAGTCTTGTCCCAATCCCCTATTTATTAACCTATCTGCAGGAAGGAGAAATTTGTACATATCCGACAGCAGTTGCCAATAAACTATTCTCATGAACTACCGGTACCTTAATTGTATTAAAAAATATCAATGCGATATATTAATATCGAATAACCATACAATATGAGAATATCCCTTGAATGAAAACTTGAATGAATTACATTAACAAGTCTGACAGTTTTTTGAATGAATAAAATGTACAGACTACAGGATTAGACTAGAACACTCCACATTCTCCCAACTACTTTCATTGTTGTTGTATCGTTCCATTTTGTTATTCCCACAAACATAAATGAAGTTGTTATGAACTGCAGCTCTAATATATTGTCCGTGATCATTAATCATACTCTCCATCTCAGTTCAACGTGATTCAGCTCCCCATACATTGACACAATAAACCCTGCTGTTTGGAAGAAAAACAAAAACAAATTTCTTGAAATTAACTGCAGTGTATTTAACACTCAGCATATTTTCATTCAGTTAGTTTAACTTAAACTTATTAAATGTTCTCTCCAGTGGGCTATATACTTGCACATCTGTAGATTTCTCGTCAAAAAGTAATATACCATCATATGATAAAGGAAGGGACAATAAAACATCAACTTCGTAATCTTTATCAATTGATTTATTAGCCAATAATTTCATAAACTCTGCAATAATTAAGCAAAAAGAATCCTTTCTAGCTAAATAAAGTCCATAACTTGGAGTAATTTTGTTAATGTTGAGCTTTTTCACCATTTCGACAAAATGCTCAGCTTGAGACTCAGTATCAGCTTTGATCCATTGTAAGAGAACCGACAGTTTAGAATCTTCTGAATACAATGACAATCTACAGGTGATCAAAAACATTACATAGTCTTTATAAAGTTGTTGAATTCCTCTTCTTTTGCTATGGATCCAAGATGGCCGACAGCATATTCATCACACGATTCTACTAAACCTTTTAGATTGAACTTTACTGCGAGTTGTCGGATAATGAAAAATGATTTGGGTCCTAGATTTGCTTCAAGAAATTCTGCGATCTTCCCACAAAATCTTGATAATTGCATATTACTTGCAACATGGAGTAGTTGTTCACATTTCTCCAAAGAATGTTCATTAGAAGCATTATAATGGCCCATGATAAAGATACTTTAACCTTAGATGGTGATCTGTTGTATCTAGCATAATGAATGTGAAAAGCTAATTAAAGAATACAAAAAAAACCCACAAGAGTCAGTGTTTTAGTAAAAAAGTGCCATTGTAAACACAAAGGAATGTTAATTACTGTTAATGCTTTTAATGTAACCGAGATTTTTTAAAAGTGTCTACATACAAAAGCCGGATTAGACAATCACGGGCTTCGGTTTCTTCGGTGATATGTATAATAGAACAATTGAATAAGTACGAATGGTTATGAGTGCGTAATACATTAAAAAACATCATCTGCTGTGTGTTTTGGAAACTAATACAACACTGGGTAGTCAACATATTTAAACAACATGTTCTCATGTGCTTATCAAAATTTTAGCCTGCATAGTAGGGTCAATCAGATTAATTATCTAAAAAACTTAGAAGCTCATAAAATGAACTAATGAGGGTGGACAAAAATCTTACTTG
The DNA here is from genome assembly GCF_013122585.1 of Styela clava. NCBI lineage: Eukaryota > Metazoa > Chordata > Ascidiacea > Stolidobranchia > Styelidae > Styela > Styela clava. The sequence continues at coordinate 11,779,705 of NW_024102831.1, read as the reverse complement.
AAGAGACAATAGACATAATGAAACTACTAAATCAGATAATTCAATGTAAGCTATCTGCATTCAAACACCTCAAGACAATTTTAACCTTCGATTAATAATTCAAATTATATACCAGAATCAGAAACCCAAACAAAATAAAGTGACTCATGGTGACATTGTGTGATTTAGTATATACAAACGTCCATATGGAAATGGAAAGATTCATGCAAACATTCAAAATTAAAACTAATCCAAAACATTGAAACCTACGGTAAATGTAATATTGTGAATCTCCCCAATATAAGTTTACAATAAATACTAATATTCTCTATTAATAGTTTGTTATTAAGATTAATGTTTAGTTTGATACTGCAGATTTGATTGCCAATATCGCGGGCCGGATTACTCAATATTATTCAATACTATTTCAATAGGTTAACAGTATTTTAATATCTGTAAGAGACAGAAGACAATATACAACGCATTTATAAAAGATCATAATGCATTTGTTGAAATACACGAAATGGTATATATATAAAATGTTGTCACGTCCAAAGACATGCCCGCCACTTCAATCACGCTACAATATAATTGAACAATACCAAACCGTAAATATCCAGAACTACTGATGTGGTAGATCAATATTACTTTGTTAGTTCTTGGTTGAAGCCTTGTTGTGAACGAAGATATGGAAGTGCCTCATAAAAAGTAAAAGTTAACTCATAGAATGAAATTCAAACTATTATTTGAAACTTCTGGAGATCATCACATAATTTACAGAAATGAAAAAAATCAAGAAATTCTTTAAGCAGGAATCAATATTAAATGATAGATATTACGTGTCATGCATTATAGAAATATTGCATAAAAATTTTTAACCACGAAAACAGATTTTTCATCTACAGCTGGGGTCGGAAACCTTTGGTAGCTCATTTTATGCACTTGGCATAAAATTTTCTGCATTTTTTGCCATTTGTTTAATTATATTTAAACTATAATCTCATTAACGAGTAATTGTGCATTTTATTCTTGTTAGATTATAATGTAATTTACCGTAGTCTACACGTGTCTCACAATAAATCATGTTATGTAAAGAATACAATCGACAGCTCGCCATGGGTTTGTGGCAGCTAAAATGTCAGTCGCCATAGTTTTGGTCAAAGCGGCCATGGTTTGGAAATCTTGCCATGGTTTTGCGGTAGCCTCAGACGCCACAAAATACTTGAAACTACACTTGTGATTTGAGATTGTTCCTGACGAGAATGTTATCAAATTTCAAAAAACTCGCTGAAGACCATCAAGCTCATCCAGTTCAATAAAAAAACTATGAACTATGATTTGTCTTTTTGTTTATTCAGTCTGTAATACAGGGGTCAGCAACCTTTTGTCGCTCGCGGGCCAAAATTACGGGTTGCAAATCATTGGCGGCCACATATATTTGTAGAAAGTTGACAACCGAACGGATAATATTCATTGTATCAAAGAATCAACGAATATATCAAAGAATTACATTTCAATATTTTTCGGCACCATCGAACCCTTTGCACTTAGCATCAACTTATCTGCATGTTTTGCCATTTGTCTAATTATAATTAAACTGGAGGCTCATAAACGACTAATTATGCATTTTATACTGTTAGATTATAATATAATTTAGTCTATGTGTGTCTCACAATAAATTATGTTACGTAAAGAATACAATCGCCAAAACAGCCGTTTTATTCTATAATTCAGTGAAGCATCGCGGGCCGGATTATATTACTCCTGTAGGGGTGTAGTTTGCCGACGACCCTTTATCTACAGTCTCAATACAGTGGGATTTTTACTGCAATCGAGGCAGCGGACATAATCTCCATATCAATCGAATCAGTCACTTTCTCCCATTGATTTTTATCAAAATCGTACTTTTCAATAGAATAAGATCCAGATATATTTCCAACAGCAAACAAGTTGTTGTTGACAACACAAAGACTGAAATTAAACCTTTGAATTGTCATCGAAGTCACTTTTGTCCAAGTATTATCATATGGATTGAAGAATTCAGTACTTAAAAGCTTTGATGATCTATTCCACCCACCAGCAACATAGATTCGATCATCATATACAGCTGCAGCTGGAGTTCTTCTGCCAACATTCATTGGTTTCACAGATGACCAAGATCCTACAGATGGAGAATATTTATCAACCTTTTTACCTCTATTATAGCCTCCAATGACATAAATCTCGTCTCCGAATGTAACTAAGGCACTTTCATCGGGTTTGATACTAGAACACTCGAAATTCTCCCACTTCATGCACTTGTTTAAATTGTTGTTGAATCGCTCCATTGTGTACTCACCACAAACATAAATTAAGTTGTTATGAACTGCAGCTCTGATATTCTCTCCATGATCATTCATCATACTCTCCATCTCAGTCCAACTTGATTCAGCTTCCCAGACATTCACACGATAAACCTTTTTTCCTGGCAGAAGAACAAAAATAAATTTCTTTAAACAAACTGCAGTGTACTTGCATTTTGGCAGAAAATCAATGAGGTATTTCAACTGAGTCAATTTTCTGTTAATAGGTTGATACAAGTTCAAACGTGTGGTGTTCGTATCAAAAAGCAATATGCCTTTCTCGGCGAGGGTAGAATGCGAGGGAATGTTTGCATCCCTGTCTTTACCAGGTGATTTATCCGCCAAGTACAATAATTTCATGAACTCTACAGAACTTGAGCAAAAGGAATCATTTCTTGCTAAATGAGAACCAAAACTAGCCGAAATTTCACTAATATCCAATTTCTCCACCATTTGCACAAAATCTTCAGCTCATGTCTCTACGTCAAATTTGATCCATTGTAGCAGACTCTTGAGTTTTGAATCTTCCGAATATGATGACATATCATGAGTCAGCAAAAACTCAATATAATTTTTATCAAGCTGATTGAATTCTACTTCTTTTGCTATGGATCCAAGATGGCCAACAGCATACTCATCACATGATTGTTCTAAACCCCTTAGATTGAACTTTACAGCGAGTTGTCGAATAACGAAGAATGATTTTGGTCCCAAACTCGCTTTGAGAAATTCTGTGATCTTCTCGCAAAATCTTGACAATTGCATGATATTTGCAACATGGAGTAGTTGTTCACATTTCTCCAAAGTAATTGAAGCATTTCCAGTGTAAATGTAATCAATGCAAACTTTCACAGAATCGACATCAACCTCCTTCATATCAACTATTCCTGTGTTACTTTCCAAATTAGCATGCGACAACATAGCATCAAAATAATCTGAACCAGCAGACATTACATTCTTATGAACTGGAAACTCTTCATCTCCAACTTTGATCGTAAAATCAGAAAGACGCTTTTCTTCCCTCATATCATCAAGCTTTTCCATCATCAAATTATTGTGTTCATTATCTTGAATGCCAAAATTAGCAGACATTTTGAATTTATTACAGTAGGCAATATGAGGAATTTAATCGTATTTAGCTGTAATAAGAAATGAATATTTTTAATTCTTATCTCCACTAATTATATTTTCCTATTCTATTTAAAATCTCTTAGATATAAACTGAAGAAACAAACAAAGTGAAATTTACATTTATTCTTCAACTCCAATTAATGCATTGAAAACAATATAAAACACCCACACAAAACCTACATCGGCCAGAAAGGTAATACATGCCCCCAACAACTATGAATGAATAGGTATATTCGTATAGTGAATATTCACTTTAAATTCTAACTATTATTACAAAAAAGCTTTGTCCTGATATATACAGTTTCAAATATTCTGTAAGCTTTTAGCAATCAACTTTTTTTTGTGCAATACTGTGTTGCGCCAAATAGTTAACACCTCTATTTTCACCCAGTCTAATACACCAATTGAATTCAACAATTCAACTACTACTACCATATCAGTGTTCTACTAACCATATCAGTAAATAAAATACAAATTGTCTGAATCAATAACTCTGAATAGCAGTGAACACACACTAAACTTGGAACAATAACATATGGTGCTATGATATAGTAAATATGTATTCACAAAATATTTGATACATGAACGAAAGAAAGTTAGAAGCCACATAAAAACCATGACAATGAACTTCGTCAGTATTTAAATCAGCTTCCTGCATATGTTGCTATATTGAATTTGTATTCACAGAATGCTTTCAAATAATTTTGAAAAGTTTAAAATGCTGCCAATGATTGTATCAGCACCACTGAACTGTTATTATGACAATGGGATTCAGTAGAATTAGTATGCAGATTCAAATATTCATTGCAAGAATCAATGTGAGGCGGTGTTCGGCAAACATAGGTCCACAGACAATTTTTTTTCGGCCTTGACTGACCTGAATTTTAATGAAAATATATATATATATATCGTTAGTTATGTGGCAACATGGGCTCTTGTACGACTATTGAGTTGTAATAACAACCAAACTGCATGTGCCAACCATAAATTAGAAATAACACACAAATACAGTAAGAGTTGTTGGTGCGTCACTATTTGAAGTTGAGGTTTAATGTGCCAGTGGTTTGCTCATAAGCGGAAATTAATGTGGCCCGAATCTAATGGAAGCTGTAAAACTTCAGAAAAATTTCGAAATTCAATTTTTACTTCAAAGTATATACCAGCAAAACAAACTCAATGATGAAACATATTGACACTGTTCTATTCAGTGTGTACAACCATAATTATTGAAATAAAGTGTTCATACTAAAAATTCAAAATTAAAACTAACTCAAAAGCCAATCAAAACCTGATTTTGTGAATCTTTCCAATAGAAAGCTCAAAATAAAACAAAGGTAATTTCATATTTTGTTAAGAAGATTGAGTTAAGTTCAAATCCTTATACTGCTGATTTTCCCTGATTGCCGATATCCACATCATAAAGCAGGAGTTGCCCAAAGCTTCTTTAATGTTTAAACATTATTTCATTAGGTTAGATTTATTTTAATATCTGTAATAGAGAGTATAAAATGAACTAATTGATAGATCATGATTTATTACTTACATAATTTTCACTTATCAAATGAACTTTAAACTTTAATCAGTCACAAATATACATTATTTCCAGGTCCAAAAACATGCCCACCATTTCAACCTATAATAAAATATACAATAAAACTGGACGATACCAAACTCAGGATATCTAGTATTACTACTGTAGTAGATCATTATCTATTAGTGGGTTCTTGCATGGAGCCTTGTCCTGAGCTAAGAAGTGAATGAGCCCCAGAAATGCGAAATCCAAGTAATGGAATAATTTTTTTTACTATAATTTTAGATCATCAACAAATATATTATTCATCACCATTTGCATTTCAGATTTGCTGCATATACAGAAAACACAAAAAAATCAATAATAAAAAATTCAAGAAAAAATTGAAAAAGTTACAAGCGAAAATTAATAGTGATGAATTTTAAATGAAACCGGTTTTGTAGTTTCTACATATGAAGTATAAGCACACAAGTGTAACACAATGCCCATATTTCCAATTCAGGGTATGAATTTTCGAGTTAAGACACACAGATAATCCTCTCGTTACCCTTTTTCAACTGAAGATATTTCACAATATAGCATGAAAAAGATGCTTTACCCAAATTGATCTGAATATGACAAGCTAATCAAAGAATGCTAAAAAATCAATGGAGTCATTGAACAAACAAAGGAATGTTAATTACTGTGAATGCTCTTAATGTAACCATGATTTTTTAAAAGTGTCTACATACAAGAGACGGTCGGACAATCAGGGGCTATAATGTTACCTCGGTGGTGTGTATCATAGAACTTTTGAATGAATAAGAATGGTTATGAGTGCGTAATACATTGAAAAACATCGATATTCTGAAGTTTTTTGGAAACTAATACAACACTGGGTGGTCAACATATTTAAACAACATATTCTCATGTGCACTGTGCTTATCGAAATTTTAGCCGGCATAGTAGAGTCAGATTACCGGTAATTATCTAAAAACTCATAAAAATGAAGTAATGAGGTTGGACAAAAATCTTACTTGAAGAGACTATCCACACAATGAAACTGCTAAATCACAGAATCAATGTAAGCTAGCTACATTCAAACACCTCGAGTCAATTTTATTCTTAAATTATTAATTCAAATTATATACTATAATCAGAAATACCAACTCAATAAAGTGACTCATATTGACATTGTTCGATTTAGAAAATATAAACGTCCCTATTGAAATGGAAAGATTCATGCAAACTTTCAAAATTAAAACAACTCCAAAACCTTGAAACCTAAATGTAATATTGTAAATCTTTCAAATAACTCCCAATATTCTTTATTGATAATTTGGTATTAGGATTAATGTTTAGTTTGATACTGCAGATTGTCTTTGATTGCCAATATCCACATCATGAAGATTGAGTCACTCAATATTATTCAACACTATTTCATTAGGTTAACAGTATTTTAATATATGTAAGAGACAAAAGACAATATACAACGCATTTATAAAATATCATAATTCATATGTTGAAATACATGAAATGGTATAGGCTATATATAAAATGTTGTCACGTCCAAACACATGCCCGCCACTTCAATCACGCTACAATTTAATTGAACAATACCAAACCGTGAAGATCCAGAAATACTAAAATTTTTTTCATTTTTTGCTATTTGTCTAATTGTATTTAAACTATAATCTTATAAACGAGTAATTGTGCATTTTATACTTGTTAGATTCTAATATAATTTACCGTAGTCTACAAGTGTCTCACAATAAATATTGTTAGGTACAGAGTACAATCGACAGCCTGCCATTGGTTTGTGGCAGCTAAAATGTCAGTCGCCATGGGCTGGCCAAAGCGGCCATGGTTTGGAAATCCTGCCATGGTTTTGCGGCAGCCTCAGACGCCACAAAATACTTGAAACTACAACTGTGATTTGAAATTGTTCCTGACGAGAATGTCATTAAATTTCCAAAAACTCGCTGAAGACCAGTTCAAGCTCATCCAGTTCAATAAAAAAACTATGAACTATAATTCCTCTTCTTGTTTATTCAGTCTGTAATACAGGGGCCGGCAACCATTTGTCGCTTGTGGGCCAAAATTACGGGTTGCAAGTCATTGGCGACCGCACATATTTTTAGAAAGTTGAAAACCGAACAGATAATATTTTTTATAATAAAAAGCAAGCAGTGATGCATCTCTTGAATAGAACATAGATTTATTTCCTCATTGTATTGCATATCAAAAAATTCTATTTCAATATTTTTCGGCACCATAAAACCCTTTGCACTTAGCACCAACTTTTCTGCATGTTTTGCCATTTGTCTAAATATAATTAAACTGGAGGCTCATAAACGAGTAATCATGCATTTTATACTGTTAGATTATAACATAATTTAGCCTACACGTGTCTCACGATAAATTATGATACGTAAAGAATACAATTGTCAAAACAGCCGTTTTGTTACTATAATTCAGTGAAGCATCGCGGGCCGGATTATATTACTCCTGTAGGGGTGTAGTTTGCCGACGACCCTTTATCTACAGTCTCAATACAGTGGGATTTTTACTGCAATCGAGACAGCTGACATAATCTCCATATCAGTCGAATCAGTCACTTTCTCCCATTGATTTTTATCAAGATCGTACTTTTCAATAGAATAAGATCCAGATATATTTCCAACAGCAAACAAGTTGTTGTTGACAACACAAAGACTGAAATTAAACCTTTAAACTTTGGAACTGTCATCGAAGTCACATTTGTCCAAGTATTATCATCTGGATTGAAGAATTCAGCACTTGATAGAACGGACTTATTCCACCCACCAGCAATATAGATTCGATCATCATATACGGCTGCAGCAGGAATTCCTTTGGCAACATTCATTGGTTTCACAGATGACCAAGATCCTACAGATGGAGAATATTTATCAACTTTTTCACCTCTATAATCGCCTCCAATGACATAAATCTCATCTTGAAATGGAACTAATACCCTTCCATTAGGTTTGATACTAGAACTCTCAACATTCTCCCACTTGTTTTCATTGTTGTTGTATCGCTCCATAGTGTTATTTCCACACACATAAATGAAGTTGTTATGAACTGTAGCTCTAATATATTGTCCATGATCATTCATCATACTCTCCATCTCAGTCCAATTCGAATCGGCTTCTCCTAAATTGACACGATAAACCTTTCTATATGGAAAAAGAACAAAAACAAATTTATTCAAATAAACTGTAATGTATGTATCAATCAGCATGTTTTCATTGAGTTGTTTCAACTTATCGAATGTTTCTTCTACTGGGCAGTACACTTGCACGGATTCAGATTTTTTATCAAATAGTAATAAACTATCATCTGATAAGGGGGAGAACAAAGGAACAGTTACTTTTTCATCTTTAACATTTGATTCATTAGCCAAGTATAATAATTTCATGAACTCTGCAGACTTTGAGCAAAAGGAATGATTTCTGACTAAACGACATCCATAACTAATTGAAATTTTATCAATTTGGAGCTTCTGAACCATTTCTATAAAATACTTAGCTCGTGAACCAGTATCAGCTTTGATCCATTGTAAGAGAACTTTCAGTTTGGAATTCTCTGAATACAATGACCATTTACAGGTGATCAAAAACATCATATAATCTTTATCAAGTTTGTTGAATGCCGCTTCTATTGCTATTGATCCAATATGACCGACAGCATATTCATCACAGGCTTTCCCTAAACCCTTCAAATTGAACTTTATTGCGACTCGGATTAGGAAGAAAGATTTGGGACCTAAATTTGCTTGGAGAAATTCTTCGACCATTTCACAATATCTTGACAATTGCATGATATTTGCAACATCGACTTCCTTCATATCCACAATTCCTGTGTTGCTTTCCAAATTATCATGCGACAACATCGCGTCAAAATAATCCGAACCAGCCGACGTTACGTTCATTACATTACGTTACTGGAAATTCTTCGTTTCCAATTTGATTGTAAAACAGAAAGTCGCTTTTCTTTCCTCATATCATCAAGACTTTTCATCATCAAATTATTGTGTTCATTATCTTGAACACCAAAATTAGCAGACATTTTGAATTTGTTATAGTAGGCAAAAGTAATGAATTTATCCGTAAATAGCTCTAATAAGAAATTAATATATTTTAAATATTTTTGGTTTTTATCTCCACTAAATTATTACCTTTCCTTATATTACACCCACTTACGAATACAGAGAACGGAAAATATAAATTTATATTTCAAAAATAATTTTTTCCACGATTTAGGGCTTTGGAAACAATATGAAACATCCAACACAAAACCTGCATTTGCCAGAAAGGTAATAAATGATCTCAATAACTTTGAATGAATGGGATGGCTGAGCTACTTGTGAATTGAAGCTTCTTCTCATATTTACTTTCTTTAAATGATTAAATATTTATTCGGTAATCTGATGGTAAACACAGCTACCCGGGAAGATTTATAAGTACACAATAAGTCCTGATATTTTTTATTAATAATTTGTCATTAAGATTAATGTTTAGTTTGATACTGTAGATGGTCTTTGATTGCCAATATTCACATCATGAAGCTGGAGTCGCTCAATATTTCTTGAATATTTAAACACTATTTCATTAGGTTAACAGTATTTTAATATCTGTAATAGACGATATACAATGTATTTACAGAAGATCATAATTCATAAGTAAGATTACATAAAATCACAACAAAAAAAAACAAAGTTTGGAACTCCCGAAGTATGTGAAGTATAATTCAATTACAAATACTATGGGAGTCACTTGGCTAGTACCCAAACTCATAATAGAGCTAAAATATGGGAAATTGGAATCAAATTATGGCCTAACCTTAACCTGGTACACATACTACATTCCGGTGTCCGCCATCTTGGTTCATTTACTTCGAGAGTAACCAAAGTTTTACTACATGAAATGAACTTTCACCATGATCAGCCACATATATTTAATGTTGTCAGGTTCAAAGCCATGACTAACACTTCAATCTTGCTATAATAAATTGGACAATACTAAACTTGTGAGATCTTGCAGTACTAGGGTAAGTAAATCATTATTATTCATTGGATTCTTGGCTAGAGCCATGTCCTGAGCTAAGATGTGAAAGCATATCATAAAAAGGCAAAACTCAAGGAATAAAATGTAAACATATATTTGAAGCTTTAGAAGATCATCATTATTCATCATCATCATCATGCGCATATCATATTCGCTGCATATGTATAACTAAAACACGAAAATCAGAATCACAAGTTTATAAAAATAAGATTAAAACGTTACAAGCCTAAATTGATATCGATGAATTTAAAATGTAATAGACAATTCAATGCATTTGTCAAAGATCATAATCAATTCGTTGAAATACATCAAATCACAGCGGAAAATACAAGGATATACTACATGAAACGAACTTTCATTTTTATCAGCCATATATATGTAATGTTGTCAGGTTCTAAACTATCACTTCACTTTGCTATAATAAAATTGGACGAAAACAAAATTGGAATATCTTGTACTACTAAGGTAAGTAGATCATTATTACTCATTGCGTCCTTGTCTGTAGCCTTGTTTTGAGCTAAAATATTGAAGCACCTCATAAAAGGGTTAAATTGAACCCTCATATTACAGCGTATATGAGACACTGCAGGAGATCATCAACTAATTTAGTAATCATTATCGCGTCCATAGAATTTTTGCGGCATGTATAGTTATAAAACACAAAAACCCGACAAATAAACTCAAATGGAAGATATTACAGCTATTTCTCTGACAGCTTAAATTCGAATTATTTTAAGTCTTGTTTCATCTCCTATTTATTGGCATATCTGCAGGAAGGAGAAATGTGTGTATAACTGTCAGTAGTTGCTCAAAACTTTTCTGTGTTACATTCCACGTGCTGTAAAGGGGTTGGGGCTTGGTTTGTCATAAAAATATAGGAGTATAAAACAATCATATAGTTTTCATTTACTGTATTTAATAACTGCCTTCGAATGATCATACGCTATGCAAATATCAACTTCACCATAAAAGGAACGTTACCTATTGGTAACCATATTGAATAATATCAACATCCATCAAAAACAGAAAATTTTAGATTAAAATGAGAACAAACTAAAAATATGATTAAAGATGAATAAATTACTCAATTACAAGTCTAACTGATTAAATAGAGAAATTATGTGAACTTCAAGCAGAACCTAATGTAGATATGCATATATGGTAGATAGTAGATAAATATATCATAATGTTTATTTCTGTTGAAACATTGAAATATCTTTTTCATACATAACATCTATAGTCAACTCAATACAATGGGATTCTTACTGCAATCGAAGCAGCGGATATAATCTCCATATCAGTCAAATCAGTCACTTTCTCCCATTGATTTTTACCAATATCGTACTTTTCGATTGAATGAGGCCCAGATCTATGTCCAACAGCGAACAAACTGTTGTTAACAACACAAAGACTGAAATCAAACCTTGGAATTGTCATTGAGGCAAGATTTGTCCAAGTATTATCATCTGGATTGAAGAATTCAGTCCTTGATAGCTCTGATGACCACCAAAACCCGCCAGCAACATAGATTCGATCATCATATACAGCTGCAGCAGGAGTTCCTCTGTCAAGATTCATTGGTTCCACAGATAACCAAGATCCTATAGACGGAGAATATTTATCAACTTTTTTATCTCCATTTGTGCCTCCAATAAAATAAATCTCCTCTCTGAATGTAACTAATGCACTTTGGCTAGGATCGATACTAGAGCACTCAACATTCTCCCACATGTTTTCATTGTTATTGTATCGCTCCATTGTTTTATTCCCACAAACATAAATGAAGTTGTTATGAACTGCAGCTCTAATATATTTTCCATGACCATTCATCATACTCTGCACCTCAGTCCAACTTGATTCAGCATCCCACACATTCACACGATAAACCTTTCTGCTTGGCAAAAGAACAAACACGAGTTTCTGCAAAATAACTGCGGTATATTTGCCACTCAGGATGTTTTTATTGAGTTGTTTCAACCTTTTGAATGTTCTCTCCATTGGGCTATATACTTGCACAGTTGTAGATTTCTTATCAAAAAGTAATATACCATCATCTGATAAAGGGAGAGACAAAGAAACATTAACTTCGCTCTCTGTATCAATCGATTTATTAGCCAAGTATAATAATTTCAAAAATTCTGCAGAACTTGAGCAAAAGGAATCATTTCTGGCTAAATATGATCCATAACTGGGGGTAATTTTGTCAATATTGAGCTTCTCAAACATTTCTATAAAATACTCAGCTCGTGACTCAGTATCAGCTTTGATCCATTGTAGGAGAATTTTCAGTTTAGAATCTTCTGAATACAATGACCATTCACAGGTGATCAAAAATATGACATATTCGTTATGAAGTTTGTTGAATTCCTCTACTTTTGCTATTGATCCAAGATGGCCGACAGCATATTGATCACATGCTTTCACTAAACCCTTCATATTAAACTTTATTGCGAGTTGTCGGATGATGAAGAAAGATTTGGGACCTAATTGTGCTTGAAGAAATTCAGATATCTTTTCACAAAATCTTGACAATTGCATGATGTTTGCAACATGGAGTATTTGTTCACTTTTCTCCAAAGTAATTGAAGCATTTCCAGTGTAAATGTAATCAATGCTAAGTTTCACAGAATCGACATCGACTTCTTTCATATCAACAATTCCTGTATTGCTTTCTAAATTATCATGAGACAACATCGCATAGAAATAATCCGAACCGGCTGACATTACATTCCTATGAACAGGAAATTCTTCGTTTCCAACTTTGATTGTAAAATCAGAAAGTCGCTTTTCTTTCCTCATATCATCCAGCTTTTGCATCATCAAAGTATTGTGTTCATTATCTTTAATGCCAAAATCAGCAGACATTTTGAATTTGTTACAGTAGGAAAAAGTAATGAGTTTATTCTTATCTAGCTCTAATAAGAAATGAATATCTATATATTAAATATTATTGATTCTTATCTCCACTAATTTATTATATTTCCCTATTTGATTTAAACTCGCTTGGATCCAAACTGAAGAAATGGACAAAGTGAAATTTATATTTTTAAATAATTTTTCAACCCCAATTAATGTCTTGAAAACAATATAAAACATCCTAACACAAAACATGCATTGGCCAGAAAGATAATAAATGATCTCAATAACTATGAATGAATGGAATGGCTGAGCTACTTGTAAAGTGAAGTTATTTACAATAACTGATTAAATATTTATCTAGTAAGAGGATGGGTAAACACAGCTACCAAAAGAAGACCAAAATGCTATCTATTATTACAAAAAGAAAGTTCTTTGTTTTGAGAATACGGTTTTAAATATTCTGTAAGCTTCTAGCAATCAAATTTTTTCTTCATTTTTGTGCAATGATTTGCAAAATAGCTAACAACTCTATTTCTACCCAGTCTAAAACAATTAAAATTGTAATTTAAAAATTCAACTACTATACCAGTGTTTTACTAACCGTGTTAGTAAGTAAAATACAAATTGTATGAACGAATAACTCTGAATAGCAGTGAACATACGCTAAACTTGAGACAATAAGATATAGATCTATGATATACAGTAGTAAATACCTAGGTATTCATAAAAAATATCTGATACACAAACAAGAGAAAGTTACGGAGCAACATGAAAACCATGACAATGAACTTTGTCAGTAGTTCAATCTGCTTCACATATTTGTTGCTATAGTAAATTTGTATTCAGAGAACAACGAATCAACGAATTCAACGAATTTTAGAAGTTTGAAATGCTGCAAACAACCCTGAGACGCAAATTAATTTATCACCCCACTCAACTGTCACTATGGCAATGGGATGCAGTAGAATTAGTATGCAGTTTCAGATATTTATTTTCACTGTTAAAGATGTTCAGCAAGCTGAGGTTCACGAACAAATTTTGGCCTTTGAACAACCTCAATTTTAAGGCAAAAAAAAACAAAAGAAAAATTTCTTATTAATGTGGTAACAGGGGCTCTTGAGTTGTAATATCTAGCAAAAGCAAAGGCGTCAGTTAGAATTAATACAGAAATAGAGTAAGAGTTGTTGGTGCGATACTATTTGAAGCTGAATTAGCCAGTGGCGGAAATTAATGTTGCCCGCACGCTACTGAAAAAATCCACGTTTGGCCCAGTAGCACATGAGGTTTGCCGGCCACCAATGTAAAGCAATAAACACATTATAAGGCTAACTAAAACAAATAAAAGTTGATGAGTGATAGCCCAAGCTTCATTGAGTCATCTAGTCTGCGACACCTTGTTGCTGAATTTGAGCAGAAAATGAAGCATATAATTATTTTAAAAAAACCTAAAATACACAATAATGAAATCTCCACACTTTTCAAACCTGTCCCTAAGTGCTATAACCACTATACCTATAGTTATTCCGTGTGTGTGCGATGCGCAAGTTACAAGAGCAGATGAATCGAAACCGCAGTTTCTGTTTTGGGGGATCCCCCAACTTTTGATCGATAATTCTTTGGTCTCTGACCGATATTCTCATGTAATAGTTATGTAAATTAAAGTATTGTTAGGATAGGTATCACCGCTAATAACTAAGCAGAACAGGTTGAATGTCAGTAAAAGTATAAAATAAAATCACGAAAAATGAGCAGATGATGCAGAACGAAAATGCAAAAAGTGAAAACAATCTCACTAGAAATGCATAGAAGCAGAAAGTATTTTGACAATCAGAACAAAAATACATCTCAAGCAAATTGCTGAATTGGAGAATCTAATGTAACACCCCAAGATAAGTTCGAACTTTGATTTTCAATTTAAGGTATACTCTATACCAGAAATAGTAACTCAATATTGAAACATAGTGACAATGTTCTATTTAGTGTGTACAAACCTAATTATCGAAATAAATGTTCACACTGACATGCAAAATAAATATAATTCAAAAACTACTGTAATTAAAACCTATAACTAATTTTTAAACATGAGGCTCACAAAAAAACTCAGGTCATTTTATATTTTGTTTAGAAGATTAAGTTTGGTTTGAATACTTATACTGCTTATTTTCCCTGATTGTCGACATCCACATCATAAAGCAGGACGACTTGGCAAAAGCTTCTTTATTGTTTAAGCACTATTTCATTATATTAACTTTATTCTAATATCTGTAATAGACAATATACAACGAAATAATTGATAAATCCTAACTCATCCCTTAGAATACATAAAATCATGACAAAATAATGTAAGATTTTTTTCAATTATTATTAAATAAACATTCAATTTTATCACCCACATATACACAACATTTCCAGGTTTATAGACATGCCCACCACTTCAACATATCATAAAATATACAATAAAACTGGACAACACCAAACTCAGGATATCCAGCATTACTAGTGTAGTAGATCATTATAAGTTGGTGGGCTTGTATGTAGCCTTGTTCTGAGCTAAGAGGCGAAAGCACCTCATAGAAAAGCAAAATCCAACTCATGGAATAAAATATTAAGTAAAACTTTATAAGTTCATTAATAAATTTAGTAATCATTACCATTTGCATATCATATGTGCTGCATATATATAAATAAAATCAAAAACTCAACTTCAAGAAGAATTAATTAGGAGTAAATTCGAATTATTTCAACCCCCTCATTTATTGACTTATCCACAGGAAGGAATCATTAGTAAATATCTGTATTAAAAAATAACAATCCGATACATTGAATAACCATACAGTATGAGAATATCCCTTCAGCATGATATGACTGAATGTTACACATCTTGGATAACATCATAATCAATGAACTACCTGTAGTAATGTTCATATTTTTACAGTGAAAGAAAATAATGGAACAGAATAAAGAAAAATATTAATGGCACATGAAATGATATGCAGTAAACTACAACTAAATTTAAGTCTAAACAAATACGGTAAATGAAAAAAATTGTGCACACTACATTATAGGTTATATGTGAATGCATTACAGCAATGGAGATTTTGAACCACAGAAACAGATATTTCATCGATAGTCCAACTCAATACAGTGGAATTCTTACTGCAATCGAGGCATTGGACATAATCTCCATATCAGACAAATCAGTCACCTTCTCCCATTGATTTTTATGAAGATCATACTTTTCAATAGAATAGGGCTCAGACATATTTCCAACGACAAACAAGTTCTTGTTAACAATACAAAGGCTGAAATCCAACCTTGGAATTGTCATTGAAGCAAGTTTTGTCCAAGTATGACATTCTGAATCATAGAATTCAGTACTTGATATAACGGTTTCATTTTGTCACAATACCCACCAGCAACATAGACTCGATTATCATATACGGCTGCAGCAGGAACCAATCTGGCAACATTCATTGGTTTCACAGATGACCAAGAACCTACAGACGGAGAATATTTATCAACTCTTTTATCTCTATTATCGCCTCCAATGACATAAATTTCATCTCTAAATGTAACTAATGCACTTTGATTGGGTTTAATACTAGAGCAATCAACATTCTCCCACTTGTTTTCATCCATGTTGTATCGTTCCATTGTGTTATTCCCACAGACATAAATGAAGCTGTCATAAACTGCAGCTCTAATATATTCTCCATGATCATTCATCATACTCTCCATCTCAGTCCAACTTGATTCGGCTTCCCACACATTGACACGATAAACCTTTCTGTTTTGCAGAAGAACAAACACGAATTTCTCCAAATAAACTGCAGTATATTTAGCACGTAGCATGTTTTCATTGAGTTGTTTCAACTTATTTAATGTATACTTTATAGGACAATACAATTGCACAGCTCTGAATTTCTTATCAAAAAGCAAAACACCTTCATCACGAATAAGAGAAGACGGAGATACATTTACTTCCTCAGCATTATCACATGATTTATTGGCCAAATACAATATTTTCATGAATTCTGAACACCTGGAGCAAAATGAATCATTCAAAGCTAAATAAGAACCATAACTGATGGAAACTCCACCCATGTTGAACTTCTTCACGATTTCTATAAAATACTCAGCTCGAGACTCGATATCAGCTTTGATCCATTGCAGGAGTATTTTCAGTTTAGAGTCTTCGGAATATGATGATTTGTAAGAAGTCGTTAGAAACATCACATAATTTTTATCAAGTTCGTTGAATTCCTCTTCATTTGCTATTGATCCAAGATGGCCGACAGCATATTCATCACATGATTCTTCTAAACCTTTCAAATTGAACTTTATTGCGAGTTGTCGGATGATGAAGAAAGATTTAGAACCTAAATTTGCTTGGAGAAATTCTGCGATCATTTCACAAAATCTTGACAATTGCATTATATTCCCAACATGGAGTAGTTGTTCACATTTCTCCAAAGTAATTGAAGCCTTTCCAGTGTAAATATAATCAATGCAAACTTTCACAGAATCGACATCGACTTCCTTCATATGAACAATTCCTGTGTTGCTTTCCAAGTTATCATGCGACAACATCGCATCAAAATAGTCTGAACCAGCTGACATTACATTCCTATGAACTGGGAATTCTTCGTTTCCAACTTTGATTGTAAAATCAGAAAGTCGATTTTCTTTCCTCATATCATCAAGCTTTTGCATCATGAAATTATTGTGTTCATTATCTTGAATGCCAAACTCAGCAGCCATGTTGAAATAGTCATAAAAATGCAAGTGTGATAAATATATAATCTTTCTTAGCTGTAATGAAATTAATTATTGATCAAATATTTTTGTGCTTGTTCACTAAATTAATATATTTATTCCATTTTCATACACTCGGAATACAAATTGAAATAATGAATTAAGTTCTCACTTCAGATCTCAAAGAGTCTAATGTCTGATATTTACCCCAGTCTAAAACATCATAGACGTGTTTAATGATGAAAATCTTAAAACAATAATGCCTGAACTACCTTTTCGAAACAAGACTTACAAATCATATTCTGTTACAGTCAATTGCATACATCTGATAGTATTGTCAAACAATGGAAAGCCATGTGTGGTTCAACTCAATGTCATAAAATGCAAAATGTCAACTTCAAGGCAATGCATTTGCACAAAATATCAATGAGAAGCAAATGAACATGATTTTTAAACAAAAGTTGCAAACGATAGAAGAGGCAAAATGTTTGAGATTTAGTCATTGAAAATACTTGATGAAAATGTTTGAATGAACCTTCAGCTAACGTTGCCTAAAAAGTTATTTGTAAGAATATTCAAATAAAAATCAAGTTGTTCAGATTTTAATATTTTCAAAATTCCTGCTTTGCAACAAACCCAGACTAGTTGCTTGTTTCATAGTGTCTAAAATATCTTATGAAGGACATCATCTACCGTTTCCATAAAACATGAATAAACCTACACATAGTTTTTAACAGGTCGAAGTTTACTTGCAACCTTTCAATTATTATTCCCACTTTTGAGGGATGTGGAACTTTCTGTAAGCAATATATATGCTAAACAATATGGGTTAAAACATAAAAATATGGTTGAGAATGGTTAACCGGTTAATCAATTAACCGATTTTAGCTAATTAACGGTTACGATTGATTTTAACTGTTAAGTGACTCAGGTAAAAATCATCTTTAGGATGTACAATTTCTTCAACAATGATTACGTCATTGCAAATTTATCTCCTGTGGCGTTTAATTCAAAAAAATATCACTAACTGTATTGGTAAGGACCCATTAAATGGGAAAAATAATTGAAGTACCACGGTTGCTGAATATCAAAATTTGAAAATGATAAATTCAGAATCAGTTTTCGGTCAAAATATATTGTTTTATATATTTTATTGAATGGAACTATCACTATCCGTGAATAATTTTGAGCGATACTGGGATAAGATCACCATCACGCTAAATTGCTTTGGAGCCATAACAAGCTAAATTATAAATTATTATGTCAAAAGCTACGCTGCGGTTAACCGGTTCATTTTATTCGGTTAACGGTTAAAGTATTTCCCCTGAAATTCTCACACTACATACAGATAATCCTCTGGTTACCCTCTTTTAACTGAAGTTATTCCACAATATAGCACAATGAAATGCATTAACCTAACACGGTGATCTGTATCTAGCATACTGAATGTGATAAGCTAATCAAAAAATACATAAAAACAATAAAGTCACTGTATCAGAAAAAGAAGTATCATTTGAACAAATAAAGGAATGTTAATCACTGTGAATGCTCTTAATGTTATCAATATTTTTTATAAGTGTCTACATACACAAGTCGGTTGGACAATCAAGGGCTATAATGTTTCCTCTATGATGTGTGATTGAATATGAATGTTTATGAGCGCGTAATGCATTTAAAAACATCGATCTTCTGAAGCTTTTTGATAACTAAAACATGACTGGGTGGGTATCATCTTTAAACTACATTTACCTATGTGCACTACGCTTATCGCAATTTTAGTCTGCATAGAAAAGCCGAGAAGATTGATTGTCTACGAAACTTTAACATAAAATCACATAGATATGAGCTATTGAGGGTGAACAAAAATCATACTTGGAGAAGCTATGGACACAATGAAATTGTTAAATCAGATAATTCAATGTAAACTAGCTGCATTTAAACACCTCAAAACACTTTCAACCATTAATTAAGATAATATGCCACAATCAGAAATACCAACTCAAAAAAGTGACTCATAGTGCCATTGTTCAATTTAGTGAATACAGACGCCCATATTGGAATGGAAAGATTCACGCAAACATTTCAAAATTAAAACTATTCCCAAAGCATTGAAACCTATATGTGATATTGTGAATCTTTCAAAACAAGTTTACAATAAATCCTGATAGTTTTTATTAATATTTTGTCATTAAGGTTAATTTTTGTTTGATACTGCAGATTGTCTTTGATTGCCAATATCCACACCATGAAGTTCAATATTTCTTCAATATTTAAACACTATTTAAATAGCTTAACAGTATTTTAATATCTGTAATAGACAATATACAATGAAGAAATAGAAGATCATAATTCATTTGTTAGAATACATGAAATCACAGCGGAAAAATACAAAATTTTACTGCATGAAATGAACTTTTACTTTTATCAGGTACATATAATGTTGTCAGTTTCAAATCCATGCTGGCCACTTCAACCTTGCAATAATAAAATTAAACAATACCAAAATTAGAAGATCTTAGTACTACTAAGTTAAGTAGATCACATTTAGGAATCATAATTAGGGCTGGTAATTTGAGGGAAGACACTGTAACCGGTTAACTGCAGCGTGACGTTTCAAACAATAATTTGTAATTTAGGCTTGTTGCGTCATAATGGTCCCAAAGTATATTCGCGCGATCTTAATCCGGCATCGCTCTAATTATTCACGAATCGAGGTAGTTTCATGATCGCTCTGCTGCAAGAGTGGTTCGGATATATGGAAGTATTTTAGTAAAACCCGATCCCGATATTAAATGTCATTTATGTGACAAATTTTTAAGTGCTCGATGTGCAGATTCAACTTTAAGATATCATAAAGAAAAACAGCATCAACTGCGCACTTGTTGGATGACATTAAATATACCATTTTGCAATAAAATCTTGAACAATGTATTTCGACCTGAAACTGATTCTGATTTTATCATTGTCAAATGTTCATAATCAGCTATCTTAATACTCATCTTCATACAATTATTTGATTTATTTCTCACAACCAAATAACCGGTTAACTATTCCCAGTAGTAATCATAATCATTCATCATCATCAAGAAAATAGCATTAGAAAGTTAAAAGCTCAAATAATATTGACAAATTTCAAATGAAATCGGTTTGTAGTTGCTACATATGGAGTATCAGGACTCAGCTATATATGAAAATATCAGGAACACAATGCCCATGTTTCCAGTTCAGGATATGAATACATAAGCAAGCTTTGTGTAATAATGTCTGATGAAAAAATTTTGAGCAAAAGTAATTCAGATTTGACCGCATATTTTACTATGGTACATTTTCCCCAAGAAAATGACCTTTATGTATTTTTCTCTTCCAGCAGTTTCCCTGGCAGTGTAAATGGGAGTCATTTCACGTCTTGTGACAACCCCCTATTTATTAACCTATCCGCAGGAAGGAATCATTTGTATATATCTGTCAGTAGTTGCTAATGAACTATTCTTATAAACTATCTTGCTTGTATTAAAAATATTAATCCGATATATCAATATCGGATAAACATACAGTATGAGACTATCCCTTCATCATAATAAAAATGAATGTTACAAATGCTGGATAATATCATCATCAATGAACTAGTATTGTACACATTTTACAGTGAGAGAAAATAATGGATCGAAATAGAAAAAAATAATAATACCAGCACATGAAATGCTATGATACCATAATGATGACAATTTTTGAGCAAAAGTAAATAGGGTTTGAACACATGCTATGGTAGGTTTTTCTAAAGAACCTCCGTATGTGTAATTTTCTCTTCCAGTCATTTCCGTGACAGTGTAAATTGGAATCATTTCAAGTCTTGTGTCAACCTCTATTTATTGACCTATCTGCAGGAACAAAGAAATTTGTATTTAACCGTAAATAGTTGCCTTCGACTATTCTGTGTCAATACGAATTCAACACACCGTAAAGGGGTTGGCGCTTGGCTTTGATTAAAAAAAAATTATATTACAATCAGTTATAATCTTATCATCTATTTATCAACTGCTTGCTGACAATTATACAGTATGAGAATATCAATTTACCATAAAAAGGGATGTTACTGGTTGACAACCATATTAGATAATATCACCATCCATCAAAAATATATTTCATTTATTTACATGGCAGAAAATTTTGGAATGAAATGGAAAAACAATAAAAATAGCACATCAGTAAAAGTTTGAATAAACGCGAAAGTTAAAAGTTGAGTTTCACAAACAAGTCTGACTGATAAACGGAATATATTCTACAAACGGCAAAGAAAATATTACTAAACACAATTATCTCTGCTTTGTAAACAGTTTTTTCATAGACAGTCAAACCAATACAATGGGATTCTTATTGCAATTGAAGCGGTGGTCATAATCTCCATATCAGTCCAATTCTTCCATTGTTTTTTAGGATCATACTCTTTAATAGAATAAGGCTCGAACTCTATTTCAACAGCAAACAAGTTTTTATTCACAACACAAAGGCCGAATTTGTCTTGTGGAATTGACATAGAAGCAACATTTGTCCAAGTATTATAAACTGGATTGAAGAATTCAGTACTTGATAAGTAAGATGACCCATTCCACCCACCAGCAACATAGATTCGATCATCATATACAGCCGCAGTAGGAGTTCGTCTGCCAACATTCATTAGTTTCACAGATGACCAAGATCCTATATGTGGAGAATATTTATCAACTCTTTTACCTCTATTATAGCCTCCAATGACATAAATCTCATCTCCAAATGTAACTAATGCACTTTCATCGGGTTCGATAGTAGAACACGCAACATTCTCCCAATTGTTTCCATTGTTGTTGTATCGCTCCATTGTTTTCTTCCCACAAACATAAATGAAGTTGTTATGAACTGCAGCTCTGATACATTGTCCATGCTCTTTCATCATATTCTCCATCTCAGTCCAAGTTGATTGAGCTTCCCATGCACTGACACGATAAACTTTCTGTTTGGTAAAAGAACAAAAACAAATTCCTGCAAACAAACTGCGGTGTATTTGCCACACAGCATGTTTTCATTGAGTTGCTTCAACTTATCGAATGTTTCCTCGATTGGACAATACACTTGCAAAAATTTAGATTTCTTATCAAAAAGCAAAACACCTTCATCATAAAAGGGAGAAGACGGACATACATTTACTTTTTCAATCTTATCACACGATTTATCGGCCAGGTACAATAATTTTATGAATTCTAGAGACTTCGAGCAAAACGAATCATTTCTGGCTAAGCATGATCCATAACTGCTAGAAATTTTGTCAATTTGGAGCTTCTGAACCATTTCTATAAAATACTCAGCTCGAGTTTCTACCTCAGCTTTGATCCATTGTAAAAGAACCGACAGTTTAGAATCTTCTGAATATGATGACCGTTTGTAGGTGATCAAAAACATAACATAATCTTTATCAAGTTTGTTGAATTCTACTTCTTCTGCTATTGATCCAAGATGGATAACACCATATTCATCACATGATTTTTCTAAGCCTTTCAAATTGAAAACTAAGGCACTTCCATCAACAGTCAATTCAATACAGTGGGATTCTTATTGCAATCGAAGCAGCAGACATTATCTCCTTATCAGCCAAATCAGTCACTTTCTCCCATTGATTTTTATCTAGATTGTACTTTTCAATAGAATAAGGCTCAGATCTATTTCCAACAGCAAACAAGTTGTTGTTGACAACACAAAGACTAAATTCATCTCTTGGAATTGTCATTGAAGCCACATTTGTCCAAGTATTATCATCTGGATTGAAGAATTCAGCACTTGATATATCTTGACCAAAATGATTGTCAAGATACCCACCAGCAACATAGATTCGATCCTCATATACAGCTGCAGCAGAAGTTTGTCTGCCAACATTCATTGCTTTCACAGATGGCCAAGATCCTACAGATGGAGAATATTTGTCAACTTTTTGACCTCTATAAAAGCCTCCAATGACATAAATCTCATCTCTGAATCTAACTAAGGCACTTCGATTGGGTTTGATACTGGAACAATCAACATTATTCCACTTGTTTGTATTGTCGTTATATCGCTCCATTGTTTTATTTCCACAAACATAAATGAATTTGTTATGAACTGCAGCTCTAATATATTGTCCATGATCATTCATCATACTCTCCATCTCAGTCCAACTTGATTTGGCTTCCCACACATTCACACGATAAACCTTTTTTCCTGGCAGAAGAACAAAAACAAATTTCTGCAAATAGACAGCAGTGTACTTGTATTTTGGCAAGAAATCAAGGCAATAATTAAACTGAGTCGACCTTCTAATAATAGGTTGGTACAATTTCATATGTTCAGATTTCCCATCAAAAAGCAATATGCCTCCATGAACAAGAGGTGAATGTGAAGGGACGTCTACTTCTTGATTTTTATGAGGGGATTTATCAGCCAAGTACAATAATTTCATAAATTCGACACAACTTGAGCAAAAAGAATCATTCATAGCTAGATATGAACCATAACTGGTGGAAATTTTGCTAATGTTGAGCTTCTTTACCATTTCTATAAAATATTCTGTTCGAGTCTCAGCGTCATATTTGATCCATTGTAGCAAAATCTTAAGTTTGGAATCTTCGGAATATGATGACATATCATGGGTCAGCAAAAAGACAACATAATTCCTATCAAACTGATTAAATTCTACTTCTTCTGCTATTGAACCAAGATGGCCGACAGCATATTCACCACATGCTACCTCTAAACCCTTCAAACTAAACTTTAATGCGAGTTGTCGGATGATAAAGAAAGATTTGGGAAGCAAATTTGCTTGGAGAAATTCTGCGATCATTTCAGAAAATCTTGACATTTGCATAAAATTTGCAACATGGAGTAGTTGTTCACATTTCTCCAAAGTAATCAAAGCATTTCCAGTGTAAATGTAATCTATGCAAATTTTGACTGAATCAACATCGACTTCCTTCATATCAACAATTCCTGTGTTGCTTTCCAAATTATCATGAGACAACATTGCATCAAAATAATCTGAACCGGCTGACATTACATTCTTATGAACTGGAAATTCTTCATTTCCAACTTTAATTGTAAAATCAGAAAGTCGCTTTTTTTTCCTCATATCATCAAGCTTTTGCATCATCAAATTATTGTGTTCATTATCTTGAATGCCAAAATTAGCAGCCATGTTGAAATAGTTACAGTAGACAAGTGTGATAAATATAATATTTCTTAGCTGTAATAAATTGAATGTTGATAACGAAGTAAATATTTTTGTGCTCGTTCACTAAATTAATATATTCCTCTCATTTTCATACACCCAAGATACAAATTGAAATAATGAATGAAATTATTAATATTTCAAAACCGAGAAATAACTTGTGAACAATAAAAACATTCAAACACAAAACCTGCAATTGCCAGAAAAATGATACCTGAGCTATAAACCTAAGGATGACGTACATGTCGCTACTATTTGAAAAACGTCAGACTCAGCTCATTCACATATTTGCCTGAATTGTAAAAGATTTATCTCTAGTGACTAAACTGATAAATATGGTGGTCAAATATCAAGCACCTGCATCACAGATAAATTATTATTTTACAATGTTACAAGCCAAAAATTTATTGTAGCGAAATGAGTAACCTGAGCTGAAATCTTCAACCTCAGAGGACCATGTCATCACATAAATAGCTCTTTTAAATCATTTTCAGGTTGGCATTTCCTTTTAAATATTACTTGTCATTGCTTATCACAGACTTAGCTTATTATAAACGAGAAAGTCAATTCCATTTTGTATGAATAAGTTTTTACAGACCAATAAGCTCAAATAATATCAAACAAAGGATAAGTCTTAGGTATTTTTTAGGTGGGGCACGAGACTTGACAAGTTCTGCAGAGGTGCGGCTTAAATAGTTTGAGAACCACTGGTCTAATGTCTGATAATTACCTTAGGCCAGAACACCATAGGCATGTATAATAATAACAAAAATTCTAAAACAATAATGCCTAAACTACCTTTTAAACTGGGCCAGAACATCATAGACATGTTTAATGATAAAAATCATAAAACAATAATGACTAAACTACCTTTTCAAACCTAGAACTAGGAATTATATTTTGGTACAGTCATGCAACTGATAGAATTATCAAGCAATGGAAAGCTATGTGTGGTTTAACTCAATGTCGTGCAAATGCGAAATGTCAAATAAGCAATGCATTTGCACAAAATATCAATGAGAAGCAAATAAACATGAACACACCACAAAATGTGTGGGATTTAGTGATTGAAAATATGCCAATGAATAACATACACTTGATAAAAAATGACAAATGGATGGTATTTAATTGAACCATACTGAAATTAAATGAAACATAGTATATGAGTAGATGTAACAAGTCACACCGACTTGAGCACATAAATGAAAAAATATAATTGCAACGAGAAAAATGAAAAAAAATACAATAAAAAAAGAGAAACAATTCCTGGAACATGTATTTACTTGATCAGTGATGATGAACCTGTTTCAATATTTTTTTAAGAAAATGTAAACTGTGGGTCATAAATGTTTAAACAACATCTGGATTAGAAACTTGCTTTTGCATATTTACCGCAGGTTTTATCAACCTTGGAAAGTATTGTGTAGTTTTTTAGCTTTACACATACAGCACTCATATCAGAACTGAGACAAACGTTAATAATCATAGTAAATCTACGACTGATTTAAATTAAGGGAATCTGTCTCAGTAAAAAATATTTTTCAATTGATTCTAAACCACATCACTATCATCCTATCATCGCTATTTCATATTGTTGTAGTTGTTACATTTGGTCTATTGTATTTTTAAGTCATAAACATTGTAACAACATTAATGTCGGTAGCTGCAAACTGGTAAAGTTAAAAGTAAAGTTTATTTAGATTTTCTGTGAGAACAAAACAAAGAGGCGATACAAGGCAAAACAAACAAATGTATGGAAAATCTGTTCTGATGTAACAACAGAATGAAAAGGTGATACAAGCAAAAGAAAACATGTGAAAAATCTGTTCTGATGCTTCGACCAACTTCAGGCTGCCCTCTGTGGTAAACAATGTACAACATGTGCAGTAGTATTGAATGGACATTAAACATAATTAATTTTCACAAAATAAGTATCACAGGTAAAGGGAGTCATAGAAATCTGTGAAGATAACAAGCTGTGACACCCTTCTGCCACTCTTTCAATATTACCAATTACCCCTCACAAGTATAGTTCACCTATTATTAGATTGAATTAAAGCAAGATTTATTATCAATATTTATTACCGAATATTTATTTGCATTATTTCACGACCCAGTGGGTCACTGAAAAAACATGTAAGGTCCCTTTGTGACCCTCGAGTAAGTGGTTCGCCATCACTCTATTAGTTTTAGTTACTTTGTCCAAGTCAAAGGAATGAAATTGAACATTCTCAGTTCTTGATCAATTAACAGCAATAAATCCAAATGATAGTTTTTTTTAACTTCAACAGGACGAAAAAATTTCAACCTAGCTAATCGTTTACATGAATGTTCCTAATACTTAGCAAACTGTCCAGTCGAGATAAATATGATTATCATTCCTTCAACATTCTTGTGAAGATTCAACTGAAGCCGAGGCCCTTATAACCATGTTTGTCATCTTTTCTATGACTTTCCAGCTGTTGTTTGAAATGTTGTAACATTCAATTGTCTGTGGTGACGATTTTTCTCCCCCAACAGCGTACAACTTGTCGTTAATGAGGCAGAGCGCAAAATTATCACGTGGAATAGTCAGTGATGAAAGTGTGATCCATGTGTCAGTCAATACATTGTAGCATTCCATATCTGAAATATAATTTTGAGGTCCAGCATATCCACCCACAACAAATATCTTTCCATCACTGGCAGTAGCACCTGGAGACTGTCTTTGAATCTTCATCGGTGTTGACCTTGTCCAGGTAGATGTGGAGGGAGAATATTTATTAACTGTATTCACTTTTTTCTCACTACTATCTTTCCCACCAATTACAAACAATAGATCTTTACAAGACACCAAAGCACATTCGTTGCAAGGTATTGAATTAGTTGGAACCGATGTCCATTCATTCTGAGCAGGATTGCACGTTTCCATCCAATTATCACCACAAACATATATATTGTCACTATGAACAACAGACCTCATAAATGCACCGTGCTTCTTTATCAAATCAGCGCAAATCATCCAGGTTGAATTTATTTCCATAATGTTAATCCGCTGTACTTTACAGTTTGAAAACATAACATATAAATAACCATTCAGGCTCGCAGCTGTATATTCCGTTTTTATCAGCTTTTCGTTCATATTGTGTAACTTTGTCCAAGACTTGTCTTCGGGATCAAAAGTCTGAACACTTTTTGACGTTTTGTCAAAAACAAACAGTTTAGCCAATGACACAGAGTCTGGTATTCGCACAGAAGAACTTTTGACCCCAATTTTCACTGACAATTTCAAAAAGGCCTTTTTTAAAAATTCAGCTGATTCGGAGCAAATACTTTCATTCTCAACCAAATAAGATGTGTATCCAGCTGAAAGTTGACTCATTTTTTGATTGCTTATATTATCTGTGAAATATTTACCACGATTATCAATATCAAACTTGATCCAATGAAGAAATATTGCCATTTTAGAATCTTCAGAATAGCCAACATTATCAGGCCCGACAAGGAATAGAATATATTCTACATCAAGATGATTGAACTGGTCCTTTTTTTTTGCAATTGCGCCAAGATTCGATAATGCAAAATCGTCACAAAACTTTTTTAAAGCCTGATTGCAATATTTAATAGAAATTCTTCTGATGTTGAAAAAGGATTCTGGATTCAACTTAGCTTTGAGAAACTCAGCTATCTTATCACAAAGTACTGACAACTGCATCAAAGTTGCAACATGGAGTAGTTGTTCACTTTTTTCCAAAGTAATCGAAGCTTTTCCAGTGTAAATGTAATCAATGCAAATTTTTACCGATTCCTCATTCACATCCTTCATTTCAACAATTCCATTACTACTTTCCAATGTATTGTGTGAAAACATGGCAACAAAATAATCCGACGCTGCCATCATAATTTTTTTATCAACGTGAAACTTCTCTTCTCCCACTTTTATGATAAAATCACATGACTGTTTTTCCTTCCTCATAAAATCAAGTCTTTCCATCATTGAGGCATTATGTTCATTAATATCAATGCCCAAATCGCATTCCATTTTTATTGCTTATATATGATTGACTGCAAGATATTAATGTTTATTTTACACAATGGATCAGGGCGACTGGGAATAGGTATTGTCAAATTACCGGTGACACTAAATGAAGTAAAGTGCATTTATTTATATTCTAAATGATCACTTTTACTTTATACTGATAAAAGAAGGTACTGAGATTATTATCAAAAGTCAAATTTAGTTGAACGATTTTTATAAAATTGTTGGTCAGACTATTTAATGTGCCATAATCAGTTATTGCAGAACATTTGCAACTTATTTAAATAACTACATCTGAACAAGCTGAAATTCCCGAGCTTAACTAAGAAGTAAGTGCATAATCTCATTTTCATTTGAAAAATGGTACTCCCGTAGTATGTGTACCAGGTAAGGCCATAATTTTATTCCGATTTTCCTTATTTCATTTCTTATTACAAGTTCGGGTACCGTATGTGTTAGCCAAGTGAATATCCCCCTTTCCCATAGGTTTCAGTCCCTTTACATAACTTGATGTAAAATAGGCAAATAAAATTAGTTACTTTCATATTGGTACACATACACATACAAAATACACAGCTCTATATCAACCAATATCTTTTCTTATTTCAACAACTAATATATAACATCGAGTCCATGCTTCCGAAAACAAATAACAGGCAAACTAATCCCATACCCGTCATGGACTGGTAACTGTGATTCACCATAGGGTTAAGACGTCTTATCTTTCCTTCAGGATAAATATGTAAATCCTATCTGATACCTATAACATTACGGCACACTATACAGATCGAGAGTCATGGTCTCGTTTTAGAGAATCCCATTTGGGCGATGAACAAACACCCCTCTTCTGGGGGACGTCTGGCCCCTCTGGATATTATTAGTGTATATATTAGTGATATATATAGTGATATGTATATATTAGTATATATAGTATATTAGTGTCTGATTGGACTAAAATAAACTCAGATGTTTTAGCTGAGGTTCATAGTATCTTTTACCGATTACAACTACCGATCACAATGTCCAAATAAGTGTTTGATCCACATCAATTTATACAAATCGATATTATAAATATTAAACGCCTATACAAATGACTGTATTGCTTTGTTTTAAATATAAAATTGTGCGGATCTAGTGTAGTTTCGTACCTTAAGTACTTCTAGTGGGCGTAGCATAACAATTTTTGCATATGTCAACCCTAACGAGGCGCAGTTCCTACCGCTTTGTGTAAGCTCCTGCCACGGTCGAACCGTGGCGTCTCTTTCCATGGTTTTATGGCGCTATTATCAGTAAATTCACAAAGTCATTTACTAGATTTTAGTTTGTCATGTTGAATTATATCTACTTAAACCTGAAACCTAACCCCAAATCTATTGAAACTGTATTCGTAAGAAAAATGTTCCATCTTACCCAAAGTCTGTCACATCGGGGGCAGACCTGTCATTGCAGCCAACATGCATTGGTTCGCTGCAGCAACATTTCATTAGGATTGACATTTGCAAAAATCGTCATGCTACGCCCACCACAAATACTTGAGGTACAAAACTATGGTGACCGTACATTTGAACCCACGTACTTTTAAACCCATGCGTATATCCGCAGGTTCAAGCTATATCCGGATGCTCAAACCATTAGGTTAGGGTTAGTATGGGTTCAAATATCCGTAAAACAAAATAATTTCCATAGGTGCAATAGTATGCAGGTGCAATTGCCGTGGGTTCAAATATACGGGAACCCAAAACTACATGAGACTCAATTGTGCTACCATTCCAATGAATTTGAAATAAAATCCACACATCAAAGTTAGATAATATGACCCTGGAAAGAAAATTCAAGATGATAGGAAATCAAGTTTTAAATTTCACTAAAGCAGTGAAACAGATTAACTTATCTGGCCCCATCCAGTCATATCAGCCAGACTGGATTCCATGGCAGATGCACGCCCGAGGGCGCTAGCGCTCCACAAAAAATGCACGCGAGCGAATTCATTTTTGCACGCCGAAAATTTGCAATTGCTCATTAATGTAAATCGGTTTAAATAGTTTGTAAATCAATTATCTAGTAATATAAAGATGCCAAAAAATTATAACTTCACAATTGTCGACTAATACTAGATTGCAAGTTCGGCCTGATCGAAAAATGCGAAGCAAAAAACACCATATCCTGTTGAATGACAGGAATCCCGTGAGAAAGATCGCCTCCTCACCGACGCTGGCCAGTTATGGCTTTGATTCAGCGTATTTTTCATACAATAATTTTACACGGATGTACTGAACAGTACCGGTAACCAAAGTCGCACAACCACTCTCAAAATTAGCAACAAACTGTAGAAATAATGTTTGGGGGTCAAAGGTCAAACGTCCATTTTTGCTATGATTCAACATATTTTTCATCCAATTCCGGTAATTTTACGCGGATGTATTGAGAGGTATCTTAGATCGAAGTCAGTTTCACGCGGGCGCAGTTGTTTTGCACGCCGTGAGCTATAATTGCACGCCAGAAATTCTTATTTGCACGCGGGAATTTCTGATTGCACGCCCGATTTCTTGTTCAAAAAGGCCATGAAATCCAGACTGGCATATCAGCATGTCTAACTAATCCCATACCCATCATGGAATGGTAACAGGACGAGAGTCCGTGATACGCCATATGAATAAGCAGTGTTATCGGCTTTCCTCTCCCCCGGGATAAATATGTAAATCCTATCCTATCTACCTCAATGAATTCAAACTTGACCCACTTCTAAAATGAAAAACGACCCAGAACACCTAAGTTGGTACCTGAAATAATATACTTTCAATTAAAGCATACATCAAATGCTTGAACAGAAGCTATCGCCGTCTGGCCGTGTCTGCCATTACAAAACTGGCAATTGCAGCCCACATTCAGGATAACTATGGTAACTTCCGCTTTTGCTGCATCACAGATATGTTTACACAGTTACGCATGAATGACGTGGGGCGTGGCTTAAGGCTGTTTCCAGGACAACGACTTCCGTAACAATGACTCTGCGGCGGTGTGGCTCAACGGGCTAAGCGTTAGGAATACGCTCGCCACCGCACCTCTAACTACTCTGCGTGGGTTCGCAGGTTCGAATCCCATGCAGGGATGGTTATGTGCGAGAGGATTGCTGGACTCCTCGCCGTCGATGGGTGGTTCACGTAACCGCTGGTCGGTTACGGCTTCCTCCACCACCAAGTCCATGCTTCCGAAAACAAACAATACAGTAAATCTAATCCCATACCCGACTTGGAATGGTAACCGGACGAGAGGCCGTGGTTCGCCATATGGATAAGCCGTCTTATCGGCTTTCCTCTCCCCCGGGATAAATATGTAAATCCTGTAAATCCAGCAAGGGGTCATCAGCTCCGTGGCCCACCGGTGGGCCGCCACGCATCTCAAAGTGGGCCGCAAACTCTGTGTTAAATTATTTGTAATTCTATACTTTGATTTAGAATTGAAATTATTTGGACATTTAATAGGATAGCAATGCTTTTCTCATCAGGATTCCGATCAATTCCATGAATTTAAACGCTCGGTCGTGCGGGTAGAAACAACTTTCTAGTTAAAACTAGTTAATATTATATTATATTCATCGCCATCGGTGACAGATGCTAAAGTTAATGAAGGATTGAATCCACATACCAAAGTTTTTGATTGAAAAGCGGATGTAAAATACCAAAAAAGAAAACACCCTAGGTTTTGTTTAGGCTTTAGGCCCGTAATTGCGATATTTTTCCACGCATTTAAACCTATCGTAACAACCAATTGAATCCACTTTTTTTCCGAATGGGACATTGAAGATGGGTTTTCCTATTCTTGGCAGTACTACACGCCGGCGGCAGATGTTAAAGACAACTATCAAGGAGTGAATTCAAATTAATTTTATTCTGATTTTTATCTTTTGTGTTAGCTTTGGTTTTTCTTTATCACCTTCGCAAATTAACCGTCCCATTTTTATGCGATCAATTTTATTTTATCATTACCGACACTGGTATACGGATATTTATGGAAACGATAGTTTTTTAAAACCACCTGAGTACTGAATAAAAATTACGGGTTTCTAATTTATTAACCAACAACGATTTCCTCGCGACGAAGACTTGTTTTTGCAGCGTTTTCTGCATTATCCGACATTACTGCCTTGTTAGCATTTTTATAATAATAATTATTGATGTCGACTTATTGACGATATTCCTATTACCATGCTTCATTTTACATTCAATCATTTCGCGGACTGAATGTTTATAACATTATTTGCGATAAATTTAGATCAAATATTATTTATTTGCGTATAATTTAAATACCGAACTTATATGACATGCCTTCTCCGAAAATACAAAGTTATATCGCAAAACAATGCATTTTGTGACATTTATTTTACACTCACAACATTTATTTGCTAACTCAAGTCGGCGATCCTATCGGCCAAGATTGACAAAAGTTTGGTCGAGTGCCGGTGGTATTCAAGTCGACGATAAATCAAAATAAGTTGCCGCATTTGGTAAGACAGTTAATCATATATGGCCGAAATATTGAGAGGAATTGTGAAAAACATCATGAGCAAGGCCAAGTCCGGACTGATATATAACGATAAAACCGTTAACAGAACATCAAGATTTTGTAATAGAAAATGGATCTCGCACAGAATAAACACACAGGCTCATATTTATTTATATATGATAGCAGTTAAATTTTCAACGGTCCGCGAGGAATCCGTCGTTTTGGTTCATTACGCAATCTCTCTTTTGTCGTCATATTGCTATTTGATAAGCGCGACATTAATTATCACGGCGAGGTATTAGCGCGAGTGATCAATCGCTCTTTTCGCTTATTTGGTTCCAATTCGTCGCGAAAGCTCTTCGTTAAATTTCACAAGATAGTCGTGTTGAAAGGTTATGGATATTTTCCTGTTTATACCCCAAGTCTGAAATGAAACAGCCAAAAATAATATGATATTCCATGTTCATATATCAAGTGTTGATATTAACAATAAAGAATGGTTAAGCATTGCTAATCCACACTTGGTGGGGAATTCCCACTATTCAAACGCGTGACTATAAAATAGAATAAAATAGAAACGGAACATATATACCATAAGTAACGGAAAACTGGAACAAGTAAATAATAAATAAAAGTAAAATGGATACAAATGTTTGATAGACCATGTTTGATAGATTGATCTCCTGCGTTCATTAGTCATTTCACCCGAAGAAGTTGAAACCGGGCGTGTTAGCGTCCATCCGTCTTAACACAATTCTTCCCCCTATCTACGGTTATATGTACATTGCCATGGCCATGCTAGATAAGATGCGAGAGAAGTTGAAACCAGGTGTGTTGGCGTCAATCGGTCTCAACGCAATTCTATCCCTTATCTACGGTTAAGTTGCGGGAGAAGTTAAAACCAAGTGTGTTGGCGTCAAACGGCCCTACTCAGTTCTTGCCCCATTAACTACGTTAATAATTTACATTGGCCACGCCAGATAAGTTGATAATAGGTTAGTAAATGGCAACGCGTCATGCCTTCCTTCACCTACGTAACAAGAGAGAGAAAAACGGCTGCGAATACCGGAACTCTAACTTCTTCTACTTGTTGAGCTTTCATTTTCGCAATCGACGAAATTGACTGCTTTGAGGAAAGCTCGTTGACAAATTAGAGACCGACAACCAAACTGTGGCAACCGATCAGGACGAAATTCTAACAACAGTCGAGAGCTTCTACACAAACTTATGGGGGAAGAAGAGTGACATACAAGAGTCAAGCCAAGATTATTACATATCGATAATGAGCCGAACAAAAATAGCAGATGAGGAAAACACCACTTTGGAGAGTCCTATAACAGAAGATGAGATTTACAATGCAATCAAATACATGCCCGACAATAAATCACCAGGTCTCGATGGCTTGACTAAGGAGTTCTACATTACATTTTGGAGCATGATCAAAAAGAACTTCACCCTATTAATTAACAACATCTTTCATTTCGGCCAACTTCCAAATTCTGCAAAAACAGCCAAAGTTAAACTAATCTATAAAAAAGGCAAAGAAACTTTACTCAAAAATTGGCGACCGATAACCACATTAAACACCGACTACAAAATAATATCTAGAATTCTGGTGAAACGGCTTGAATCGATATTAAATAATGTTATCAGCAAAACGCAAAAATGCTCACTCCCCCTAAGGAGCATGGAAGATGTCCATTACAATACCGACGCAATTGCCAGGTATTGTAAAATGAACAATATACCCGGAACATTAATTTTAATAGATAATTTAAAAGCTTTTGACAGGGTCAATCATGGTTTTTTGTTTAAAATATTGCACCAAATTGGAATAAGTAATAAGGCATTCAAAGTAATAAAAAGCATGTATACCGGAGTAAAAAGTAAGGTAGACGTAAATGGTAGGTTATCCAAAGCAATAGAAATCCGACGGGGAATTAGGCAAGGATGCCCGCTCAGCATGATGCTATACGCTTTAAGTACGGAACCATTCGCCAGATCGATAATTTTTAATAGTAACTTACACGGGATAAAATTAGGAACTTTCGAACATAAACTTGACCAATATGCAGACGACACTACCTTTGCAGTTCGGGATAATACATCAATTAATGAAATCTTTAAGGAATTACATCGATTCGAAACGGCGACTGGACAGAAAACCAATATAGAAAAGACGCAAATACTCTGCCTGACAAGATCTTCTTACAAATCAACCTACAATTCGCCATACCAAACATATATAAAACATAACACCAAAATACTAGGAATACACTTCGGAAACAAAGGAATGGATAAAATCTGGCAGGAACTGGAGAACAAAATAATTCGAACACTGAACTATGTAAAACTACGCAATCTTACTTGGCATGGCAAACAAATTATTAT
The DNA here is from genome assembly GCF_013122585.1 of Styela clava. Taxonomy (NCBI): domain Eukaryota; kingdom Metazoa; phylum Chordata; class Ascidiacea; order Stolidobranchia; family Styelidae; genus Styela; species Styela clava. The sequence continues at coordinate 11,743,899 of NW_024102831.1, read as the reverse complement.
AAACTCTCTAATAATGTCCATAGTAATATTTCATGCAAGAGTTAAGCCAATACCCCCCAAAACAGTAAATAAAATTCAAGGTGCCTGTTTTAAATTTTTATGGAGTCCCGCGAAGGTCGAGGCGATTAGTAGGAAAACATTGCAAAGAATGCGTAGCGAAGGGGGTTTCAACATGATAGACCTGAATGCAAAAATCAAAGCATGCCTAGTAGAGAAAATGCGTGTACTTGCACTGGGCGGACCCCTAACCCAATTCTGGCATCTAGAGGCGCTATATGCCTTGGGCTCCAGGATCAGATTGGTAAATAGGGATCTATATACAAATTCGATGCCCCATAGCCCCACAGTCCCAAAACAATGGCAACACATCCTCGATACTTTTAAAAAATTGGACTTTACGAAAAATGATTGGGACTTAGCGAGGCATAAAAATATCTACCATAAACTCAAGGCAATAGACTCAAATCAACAACAACTGGATCTGAATTGGGAAGAAATTCACTTACTCACGAAAACATATCGGACTAAATTCACCAACACAGAAAGGGTTCTCTCGTACCGGATAGCCATAGATGGTTAAATATTCGGAGACAGAATGCGGAATATGGGGCTTCGCTACAAAACATCGGGCTACCTTAGAATAATGAACTGCAAATTCTGCCAAAAATCAATGGACAATACGAAACATATCTTTCTATCCTGTGATAAAGTAGCCAATTATATTTCGGGAATCACCGGAGTACTGAACCAAATTTGCAATAACGATATTAAAATAACTCGAGAAGAAATAATGTATAATGGATACCAAGGACCCCAGCAACTACTTGTAACAAAATGTTCAATAATAATGAAGGACACCATAATGAAAGAAAAAATAAAGTTGGATATACAAGATAAATACTTCGACCCCAAGGAAGACACAATTCTGGCCAAAACAATTAAAAACCTCACGGACTTCATTACTCTCATGGACCATAAATTCGGCAACACTCACTTTCTGGGAATAACTGAAAATTGGAAAAGAATTTTAAACGGGTATCTATGAAACTGATAACTTTCTTCGTTTTAACAAAGTAAAATTACGAACAAACTCAACTACCATAAATGGTAGCCCAATAATAACGACAAAACCCGCAGAAAAACACGATTTTAACCTCGATAATACCATCCACAACTTTCCACGGAAATGATGAATCGGAAGCTTCACGGTGGATGTCAGTCTGTGTGCGTGTTACACGTCCACACAGGTTGTACGGAAGCCGGGGGTGGCGGAAGTTGAGCTGTGCTAAGCATGGCATTGACGGAAGCCCTGGGCAGACGTCCTGCTATTTGGCACATAGCATGTACTGATGCCCGGGGCCGAAGTCTTTGCCTCGCAATGCATAGTGAATACGGAAGCCGCCTTATCGATATGACCGCTGCTTACGCAGTGGCATGCTTATGCAGCGTAATACCGATATGACTCGGATATGACGTGTCTTTATGACACTGATCCGAGACTGGAAAAACTCTGATCCGTAAAAAAAAAAAAAAAAAAAAAAAAAAAAAAAAAAAAACTCGTTTCAATGCAATAATTACGACTTTACGTAATTCGTAACTTCCCTTCCGTAACTCCAAATAATTACGTAATTCCGTAAATCCGTAAATTACGTGCAAGCCTAGTTTTGTTTTAAAAGGCCCGCGAGTAAATGCTTTTTAGACATCTTAAATCGCAAAATTCCGCGGGGTTGGGTTTCATTTAGTTGAGTCGCCTTCGAAGATTTTTCCAATTATTGGTAAATACGAACCGAGAGGTATAGTCGGACAAATTGTCACACATCTTGGATTGAATACTTTGCGGAATTGAGAATCGTAGTCTTCGGGATTTTAAGGCAGACCCTGGGATTTTTTCAACGGCCGTATCTTAAAAATAATCTTAAGTGGAAGTTAGTGCTGAAAAAATAGCTCAAAGTTTACAAAGCCTAAGATTGCAAAAATCCGAATCCGATCTATTTATAATCGCATATTTTATGTCCACAGATTGCCGTGGAGGTTTTTTGTAGTGGAAGTGCTTTCATTTAACCGTTAGTAGGCCTATAGGCAAAAGCTAGTTACGATGATCACAATTAAATTAGGATGGAAAGACATTTTAAATGCTTGCATCAGCCATGAATTGAATATTTTACGCATATACTTTGATACTCGATTCGTTTTGGACAACCCTGCCTCGACTTATTTTAGCCTTCAAAAAAACGTTATGAAAGTGGGCCACGATATGAAAAAGGTTGAGAAGCACTGGGCTACATAACGGTTGAAGTTTTAGCAACCGCTCAAACAATTTATCCCTTAGACACATTTTTAAGCGTAGTGGTGAGCATTAGATCGTTTTTTTTTTTTTATATAGATTTGCTAGCTATTTGTCAGTTTTTTGTTACCGAAATTTAGGTTTAAATGGAATACTACTCATTTTGTTTACCCGCTTTCATTTAGTATAGCTGCGGAATTCAAAAATCATTCCCTATGAAGGAGCGACAAAAATGGCTAAAATTCGCTATAGTAGTTTTAGGGACAGGTGATCAAATATATTGAATCCAAATAAGTATGAACTTGCCATTAGTTTGAAAATATTCACCCGAGCATGTATGGTGTTGGGGAGCTTCCAGCAGATCATGTATTCCGTTTTAGTGACTAAGTCAATCGTCATCTGTTCAATGACATTATTGTTTATTGTGTACAAGTCACTTTGTCTCAGGAATGTTCAGTTAAAAAATGAAAAAGAAGTAGCCTTCAAATTCGCCTTTCTTTCTCGTCTTATGTTTCCAAACCTTCCCTCGGTAAATCTGACCACGTTTTTTGCATTCACTTTCTAAAACAAGCATCATGTCATTATTCTCCGTTCCATCGAACGGCTTAGGGGAATAAGCGGCATTAACTGAATTTTTTAGTGATATGCCAGGACTGACATATTTTCTCTACGCGATGTACAAGGGAGAAACTGCGCTATAGACGACGAAAACTTGCTTTGGAAAATTCTTTTCCAAACCTCCTCTTGTTAATTCAGACCATGTTATTTTATGTTTCATGTTGAGTTATAAACAAGCACTATAGCATGCCATGATTTTCCAATAAGCCTCTTGTGTTTTACAAGAGAATACAGAGAATTCTTTCGTGCTATGTCCCGGGCACTGCGCTTCGGAGGTCGCGCACTGGATTCACTTCATACAGAAGAGTTTACTTCTCATCAACCGGTGCCCGTGCCATCACACCGGTGCAGACTGTAACCACATTCTGTGTAGTGATATTCTGTGGAGTGTGCTGCGGCGTGAGTTAACGAAATATGTCTTTTAAATGCTATGGGCGCAATGCATTTTTCAAAAACAAGCAATTATTCTTGGAAGCTAGAAATGTAGAAAAACTCGAAGCGACAAAAAATGCAGAGTCAACAAAGGATTGTATTGCTGCACAAGAAATTGAATTTCATAATTTTTGGAAATTAAATAATGATATATTAAACAACGGCAAGTATTTCTCATCGAATTCAATAGGCCCGAAATTACATATATCCAGCAATTATGCTCAGTCTTGAATCAAATTGAAATGATCTTACGATTTTCAAATTGCCAAGCCCATCTCCTTGACTTATATATATACTACAAGTCTAACCGTTTTTCATGATTGTCCCCGATTTTATCTATTAACTGCTAAACTATAAACAAATGGGACCTCCAGAAGTATGTGCACCAAGATGGCGCACAACCTGAACATAGTATCTGTACCACAGTGGTTCTCAAACTTCCTGGTATTGCGACGCCCACCAAAAAATATGATCAAGTTGCGACTCCCCGTGAAGAACGTCTTGCTTGATACCTTTTAATTAAAGACCTAAAAGACCTTTTCCGGTGTGCCGCGAGACGATGCCAGGTGTGCCGCACAGGAATTGCAACTTTTCTCTTCTTCTTACAAATTATTTTTTATCTTTTGTTAATTTTGCGTTAGTCTACCACTCTACTCTACTAACGTAAAGTTTACCTGCTTTTACGTTAGCTTGAGCGACCCCAATTCAAATTCCTGACACCCCCACTGTGAATTTGTGACGTAACAATGAGTAGGCCTATATGGCAATCTTGTATATTGTAAAGCAGGCCTGCCCAACCTTTTTGGTCTCGCGGGCCACTTTCACATGGCGAAATTCGTTGCGGGCCGCAAACGATTATACCAAACATTAATACCAGCTAATTCCTAATTTTGGTAATTTACATAATACATAAAAGGCAAGTTCATTTACATGAAATCAATCAAGTTAATAATTGCTTTCTGGTTACTGGGTAGGGCTGGCAAATTATTCGAATATCAAGTCGAATATTATCATAATTATCAATTTCATCAGAATTATTGACAGATACTCAGTTACGACTAGGGCTGGGCATTTCGAATCGAATATTCGAATCGAATCGAATAGTAAATTATTCGAATCGGTTGAGAGCAAATTTTCGAATTGCCGCCATCTTGTTTTACTCTTTCCGCCAATGGTCGAGGTAAATTTCTCAATTTTTTATCATTAAAGCCATATTTTTTCAACACAATTCTGACATATGACTCTTTTCTGTATTGAGGTATTGATGAAAACATTTTTTTTTATTGTCAGTGATGTATTCTATGTTTCCAGTAATTTATGTGTCTGGAGCACCTAAAATGATAAGAAAGTTACATACAATTTCATACCTTCCAAGTATTCGAGATTCGATTCGATTCGAAAAAATTATTCGATTCGATTCTGAAATCATCAGGTATTCGAAAAGGCCCAGCCCTAGTTACGACATTTCCGAAATTCTATTTAACACCAACATAACATAAACAAAAATACAAATGAATATAAATTAAAAATAAAAAGGCAACGAGTCCCGGGATCAAAGATCAACCAAAAATATTGTTGACTTTTTTTGACACGTTGGCGATCGAAGTCGACACGAAAGAAAGCAATCAAAATGAAATTAATATGCAAATTTAGGCTCCAAATTCATTTCTATAATTGCGCTCATCGTTTGTCCCCAATGATCGCACAATATCCAAAAATAAATTTCAGAAATAAATAAAAAAAATTACGTCGATGTCCACTAGGGTGCAAGACTCGACACATACGTAATAATAAGAACCGGCAATTGAATGTGGATAAATGGCAGGAATAATCACAGTATGAGTGAGTTTGCAAAATCAGTGCCCAGTGGTCTTTGATTGAAAAAGTCAAGAAACGTTAAAGTTTAGCAAAATGAATAAATTTTTAAAAAGAACAGCTGATACTGAGCAACATATTGTACCTAGCACAAGCAACGTTGGAAAAAAAAATTGTCAGAAGGAAATACAGGGAAGATTACGTCAAATATGTTTTTACTTGCTGTGGTAACGGAGATGCTCCAAAACCAGTCTGGGTTATTTTGGGGGAGCAACTTTCAAATGAAGCAATGTTTCCGAGTAAACTTATGCGCCACTTAAATACGAAACATGCCGTTCATGCACGCAAGAATATAAATTATTTCCAGCGGTTGTCAAAATAAGAAGCAAGCGTGCTCTGTGAAGTCGTTTTTGCCTAGAAGCTAGTTATCGTGTTGCAAAATTGATTGCGCGTCACGTAATGATCTTAATATAGAGCGATTGTGCTCATTAAAACAACCACAAATCTCTAATTGTTATATGAACATAAAACAAAGTTACACCTTGTATTTTTTTGTTTGTTGTGGTGTGCCGTCAAATTTTGCTAAGTTTTATAAGTGTGCCGCAAGTTAAAAAAGGTTGCGGAGCACTGGTCTAGACCACTTTCCCCAAAAAGGTGACACATCTGAAGATACCGATTAGCGAAAAAAAATGCTCAATAATATTTATTTAAACGCATATCATCATAGACCCCTAAAACGTGAAAAAGCCAAATGGGACACAGCGCAAGTCAAATTCGGTAAAACCTGGAATTATATTCCAATGCTTGGCCTTGAAACCTTACCTGGACTCCAATAGAGAATGACAGCAAAACTGCAGACGCTAAAACGGCTCTGGAATCTCGATGTCTTCAAATAAGCCACAGATTGAATAAAGAAAGATTTTTATTTCATCAATATAAATCGATAAACAACTAAACTAACAAATAGTAATGAAACGACTTCTACAGATGATATCACCTAACAAATGACGAAATAAATGAAATGACGTCATAGATACTAATTCTAACATGGCTTTAGTACAAAGGACGGAACATATTCTGTTTCAATACAATAAAGTAGAAATTTATCAGGGATCACGCTAGATCAGTGATTCTCAAACGGTGGGACGCGCCCCACATCCTCAGGAAGGGGAGTGTAGACAATTCGATGGGGGGTGAAGTTAATTAAAAATAAAAATATTTGTCCAGAGTTGATCTTGTTTCATTTACGTTCCATTCACTATTTTCAACGTTTTAAAAAAAAACACACGTTTGCCTTACTGCCTGTTATTTGCTGCTAGTTATTTTTGAGGTGGGGCGCCAGACTTCAAAAAAGAATTAGAAACTTCAACAATTCTAAAAAGAGAGCGCGGCTTGAAGTTTTATAACTACTGCGCTAGATAGATACATATTAAAGACGATTCTACTCGACCATGCATGACCACTGACAAATTTCAAATAAAACTAGATTTACGGAAACAGTGGGAACTAAGCATCGTAATAGTGGAAATCGAATCGTGTCTTCAATACCTCTATGATAGTAATAAACGATGAGACAACGATCCAATTACCATCACACGAATACAAAAATAAAGTTGGCAAACAGGATATTCATCACAATTGCAGGAAGTTACATCATAATCACGTTGCTATGGCTTCACACCTACGGCAGTGCGCTGGTATACGACTCAATAGCGCCCCTAGTGTAAAGAAACAACACAGGAAAAAATGGAACCCCAGTAGAATATATACAACCAAAAAAAAATCGCTACCCACATTGGAGAGGGCTCACCGACAAAGACGCAAATTATACCGCTCAATCAAAAGATGTTATAAGGACTTCAAAAATATGTTATTTTAATGGAAGTTCCATCTTGTATGAAAAAGAAAGCAGAAAGCACCGCTAAACTATTTCAGGGATGACTTGCAAGTGAGTATACACAGTTACTTGGGCACAATACAACCAACGCCGAGAAGGTTCAATTCAATGGAAAAATTTTGAAATTAATGATATTCCAGAAAGATAAGAATACAAACTATTTTGTTCAGTAAATTTGATTCGACATTCCATATGAACCAGTCTGAAATTAAAAATCTGTACATTGTATTGTACTGGGCATTTGTATATCGTTGTACTACATCCATCAAAAATTTAAATGTAATACTCATTTCATTAAAGAATTTAATATATATCGTAGCTAAGGGAAGATAATAAAAATATAAACATCCCCGACTCGCCAAAGAACTTGAAAATAACGTAGCGAAAACGAGGAAGGAGAATGTCGTATAATTTAATGATAGTATTAAGCCAGACGAAGAACCGAGCAAATTAAATTACGTGTATATGCGGTGAGGATTTCAAAACAAGTCGAAATGATGATAAGGGCATTGTGAAATTCCGTCGTAGGAGTAAATAATTCAAAAGGAATTCGTATAATGTTATTGTTACGAAATAATTAAAAAATATGAATACAATCACGACTAGAGAAATATTTTTGTCACAAATACTCATGTAAATACAAAATTTCATTATTATGTTAAATCCAAAAAAAAAATGATATGAAAAAATAAGCCCACAAATGTGGCGTACCATTTCTGTAAATAAAAATGAAGAAAAAAAGAAAATTCCAATATATACGTAAAGAAACATAATAAACTGATATTCTCGCCAACAAATAATAATTACATACAACTCCAAAAGAAATCAATTATAGTGGAGAAAAAAAAAGTTTTCTGATCTTCGGAATTTACTTCCGCCAAATATGACCATGTATAGCTTCAAACGCTACATCATTGGATCAAGCATGGTAATTCTAAATAGACAACTCCTTTCTGATAAGGACATCATGGAGAATGCTTATTCATTTAAGAGTTAGACAAAAGAACAAAAATTTAAAAAAAAATATTTCGTCGCGGTTAGATATAACTATTTCTGTTCACAATGTTAGAAATCGTAAGTTCAGAGTTTTGCATTTTTCGAGGACTTCAACCCAAAAGAGTAAAAATTTGAGAACATGAGAACATTTTTATTTTTAAACTTCACAACTTTTTATTGAAATGGGTAATGGATTTTGCCTCAAAAAATGATAAGATGAAGTTATTCTTGTAATATTTTCAAAATAATTTTTTATTTTATTTCAAGATTTGCTTTTTCGTCTTGAAACCCTCGATTACAAACAAAATCTTGAATATTCGACCAAGTTTATCAAATTCTCATCGATTATCAATTTGTCTATTGACACCTCCTCCGAGACTGAAATTTCCGTATACCGTAAATAAATACCATATCAAGACTATATACAATATCCTCCAAGGAAAGTGTTGTTAGTATCTAGTACTATTTGAGTGAAAGAGAGTTTGAACATCAGCAAAACAGTGGTACGATTGTGACATCATCAAGCATATGACGTCAATGTGGCGTGCTGGATTAGTAAAAATTCGTTCTGTTGCTCAGTCGTTATACAATCTGAAATAAAATTTAAAAATTAGTTCGAAATATTTAATTTAAATGAAGTCGGTTTGATTCACGAAAGATCCACATACGATTAATATCCGTTGACTTCTGGAAGAAGGCTTGCTCTTGAAAAATCGATACGCATGGATGAGCGATCATTCAGGCGTGTCCCTTGAAGTGAAGACATCGCGAATGACGCTGTTCCAACATCCTGAAGAGAAAGATCAATTGCTTAAATCTACGCCGAAAAAATTTGCATTTTCTTTGCTCTAGGATAAATAGGACTTCATAGGATAAAATTTCATTCTATCCAATAAAATAAAATTCAATAAGACGGATTAGTTGCGCGATGACTACTTTTTTTTATAAGGCATGGGAATGGATAGCAATTGTATGGACCTGGACGGAAGAGGCAGCTGCTAGAGGCCATGGGTTTCGTGACCCGCATCGTCGAGATTCCAGCAATGATTTATAAAATTCAAATTCGCGTTGCTGAATTTTAGATATTTTTTCGTATAGGCAGAAGGATTATTCGGTATGTATAGGAACCCACTATACAATAAGGCATTGGTCCCAGCCTTTTTCGATCTATTACTCCCTTTACACATTTTGAATTTTATTCTATTTTTGCTATACATAAAAATCCTGGTTATTTTTTAATTCAAATTATTTTTAGCTAGCGCGCAAATCACCCACTATTTGAATCAGGGGTCTCCAATTCAAAACACTTTTTGAAATTTATTGACCACGCGGGCCGCAAACCAAGAAATTAGGTACAAAAATGGGTATCTGAATGTACTGTGTTGAAATTACACTTGAATCCTACAGCAAACGAGTCATGAAGCATATTCATTCACTCGAGCTTGTGCTTACTTGTGGATATTTGGTCTCGATGTTTGGCCTTATTTTGCGTTGGTTTGCTAGTCCCAATACAACATGCAAATGCTCGTCCGTTAGTCGTGTGCGGAGGGCTAACTATCATACTTGAAATAAAAAACTGCTCGCAAATATAAGAACTGTCAAACATTGCAGGTGTGCGACGTGAATGTGCAATTAGCTTTGCAAACCTTTCTTCGGGCAAAATGGACTGGCCGAAACTCGTTTATTTTGTCACAATGAACATGCGAAATTATTGAAATTATAATTGAATTATAACCATAGAATAAAAAATAAACATGGATAATGAGGAAATGTTTTTGCTTCGTACCAGACCGGACTCTTGACGAGAAATAACACGATATACCATACTAATAGTTGACATCCTACTATTATAGTTTTTTTGGGGAAAATCCTAACCATAATGTGTTTCTATTTATGCTAAATGCTATTATTATGAGTAAAACAATATCAAATACAAAGTAATATTTTCAGTATTTCCTCCCGTAAGCAAACTTAATGTCTCGATGGGTAGAAATTCCTCCCTAACTAGGATAGTGGGTCTAGTACACTTCATACAGTATGTTCATAAAGTCTTATTTTTTTTTAGTTGTATAGGGAATATTTGGATTCCATATATATTGTTTTGTCTCTCAGATGTAATATATGGAGTAAAAATATTTAATTAATTACTGATAAAAAAAAGTGGTCAAGATATATTGAGAACTAACTTCATAACAAAATTGAAATTGTGAAGGGACTTTATGGACAACCTGTATATTGGCCCCAGCTACGAACAAGCATTCATGTTCGAAATGGCAGTTACATTTAAAATACATGGTCCAGTACAGTGGGTGTAGGTAAAGAATTATTTTGGCCTACATCTTGTGAGCGGGTCAGCAAACTGCAAATCTCAATCACACAAAACAAATAATTCATGTTAGGACTTGTAAAATTACGATTCTAAAAAAACCGTTATCTCTTTACATATGTCATTATTAGGTGATTAAAGTGGATCGAGAAATAAGTGAAATATCAAGCAAAGCCCGGTGAAGGGCCTTCGCTTTTAAACCACAAGCATACATGGCGGGTTGTGTGCGCAAAATTGACGAACATTACAAAAGTTAAATATTGAATTAACAAGACGCGTTTCCAACGCTTTAAAAGTTGTTTGTCGTGCGACTCTACTACGTAAATTTCTGAAGTAAATTTCCCAAAAATTTAGTTCAATTCAAAACTATTACGGCGATGGACGAAGAAAGTGTTTTAATAATAAAAAATACTGAACCGTTTTACACCGTTAACGACACGTTAAACCGTTTTACACCTAAACCTTTTATAATTCAAACAGGCTTGTTTTTACGAACGCTTACGTAGAAGGGGCATATAGATGTGGGCCAGTGTTCAAACGACCACTATGGCTCACTCTTTTGCAAATTTCAAAAGCAAAATTCACCCCCATTTTTCATATTCTCACTTCTACAAATACTTCACATTACATAATGAATCGTTAGACGAAGATGAAAAACCGTGAAGTGTTTTAGTAATAAAAATACCGAACCGTTATACACCGTTAACGACGACGTTAAATATTGTTTCGAATACACCTTAACATTATAATTTAAGAGCTTGTTTTCTCATAAAAATTTACATAAAAAGTCGGTCAAAATAATATCGTATATACGAGCCAGGGGTTCTCAGCTGTTTCATTCACTCGCTCACTCTTTTGCGAATTTTAGAAGTAAATTTTACCCTCATTTTTCGTATTTTCACTTCTACAAATACTTCACTGCCAAATAATGAATCATTAGACTTGGGGTTCCCAAACCAGGGGTCGTGACCCCAAATTGGGTCGGAGTGATAAGTAAATAGGGTCGCAAACTAAAGCCATTACCTAAATGTGTTTTTAGGATTTGTTCGAGCCTACATGTCGTATTTTATTAATTCAATAGTTTGTTTGTCAAAACCGTTATCTTTGGAAAAACAGAATTTAAAATACAGTTCAAAACGGAAACGTGATGAAAAAGGATAATATAAACACAGAGTTAACGAGTACAGGAGACTGAAAGACTAAGTGCATTTACATTTTAATATATAAATTGGAATTAAATCTGCGACCTATTTTTAAGAATGGCGCTGAACCTTTCATTAATTCTTATAGGTATTACAATACTCAAAGACTGGAAATTTGCCATAAAAAGCAATCGACGTTTTTGTGGTTTGTAAAGGTGACAAAAACATGACTAAATATTTGTCAAAGAATCGTCGTTTCAATGAAACAGATGAAAAATATAAATAGGCGTGGTTTTTTATATCAAATATCTTCTAACATGCTTGAGTGGAATATGAAACAGTTTTATTTTAAATACGGTCCACATATGACGGGGTTATAAAAATGAAAAACAAATCTTACAAGAAAGCAAACTTTTGGTTGATTGTTCTAGAAACCCGTAAATCGTGTTAACATCGTTTGGCGTTATTCTTGAGTATAAACATTGATTGAACTGCATTTTTCTAAGGTAACGAACCGTCTTAAAGTTATTTCTGGCAACTTGTTTTCAATGAACAAAGCATGTCAAGGCAAGTACCGTACATATCTAAACATGGAGTTTTGAAGAAACCGAAGTTGAATATTCCCAACATCAATTACTTTGTTGACGACTTGTGAACCAAACTGGGTCGTTTTTGGGGTGAATTAGGAAGAATAAAGCAAATTATGGTCACGCTTCTCCCGCACCCTCCCCTTTTAGGATTTTTAGAGAAAATAATGAATCTTACCGTAAACTCTACCAAGGCACATAAGATTCCACCTCTGTTTAACACCCTCACTCTGGAGAAGCCATGAAATCTGAACCAAAAAAAGCAAATTTTTTTTGACACATCTCACTAGTATTTAACTAATGTGACGTCACGAAAGCGACGAAAGTTACGGCATGCCACGCTGACACCATTTTTTAAGATGACGTCACAACCAATTATGACGTCACAGCAAACGAATGAAATTTACCGTGAAAAAATGTCTTTCATCTCTTTTTCAGTTGTCCCGGGACCGAAATTCGATATTAGCAATGTCGATGTAACTTGTGCAGCAGCGGCTTGAGCGGCGGGGGCGTTCGCAAAGTTGTACACTTGCGTCCCTGGAGCTGCTGAAGTAGTGAAAAAGGTTAGAATTGTGGTGAAATGGGATTTTGCCGTGCATAGGATATACATGGACCGCGCCTTGGCGGCGCAGTCCATGTATAACCTATGCCCGACTGTTTTTCTATCCTACATTATATGTTCAATTAGGATAAGATTTTCATATTTATAGCCGGGGACAGAGAAGCTTGTAAAGTGGCTTAATGATATGGCGGACCACGACCTCTCATCCGGTTACAAGTCCATGTCAGGTATGAAACGATTTCAATCAGTTATTTGTTTCAGATGCATGGACTCCATAAATTGTATTCCGTGAAGTTTTAAGATAATGTCCTTCCATTCTCATATTAATATCTGTCTGTATGACTGCAAGGGTAACAACATTGGGTCGATCCATCAATAGTTGCATTTACTTCAAATTGGGAATTCCGAGCCTTTAGTGATATATAATGATTGACTGTTTTTACAAAGCCTTTTTCGGGGCGAGAAGGCTTAAAAATAAAATTCGGAGGGTCTGATATGTCCCATTGTTAATAAAATGCACAAGTTTGGTAACAATTCTGTCAGCTAAGCTACAATTACTTTTTTTTCATTATGAATCGGTCTTCGCCTCCAATGTTCAAGTGTATAGCAATGTACTGTTAGTAAAATCTACAAATAAGTGCGTATCAACAGATAAAGTTTTGAGAGTTGGAAAATTCATTTTCATACAATTATTTATCGAATGGTACCAACAAAAATTTCAAATTTTAGACTTATTTTTTCGATTAAACATTGTGGTAGAAATCAAAATTTGAGATTCCAATCCTCAAAAACAACATTATGACGTCATCAACATAAAAATATACCTGGAACGTGCGTGAATATTGCTTGTGGTGGTTGCTGTGGGTGCACGGGTGCGAGGTGATGGAGCGTGGGAGTGACCTGAGAGAGAGATTGACAGAGAGAGAGAGTGAGAATCACAACACGCTTGAGAAAGAGTGATATTTTAAGAAGAAGACATACAACATAATATTAATTAAATGGTTATATAAGTGCGACAATATCCTTGTGTTACATATTGTTATCCTAGAAAATTGAGTTATTGAATATCATCTTAAGAAAGTTGGCATATTTAATATTAACTTAATATTAAAGGATTATATAAGAGCGTCAATATCCTCGTTAGTGTTACATGTTTAAGATATTATAGTCTTAGAAAAATGAGTTATTTGGAATATATCCAATACGCCATAAAACACTCAAATAGCCTGAAGCTTCATCTTTGTGTCAAAATATGAAGCATTTTAAATTTAATGAGTATCTTATGCAAGTTGATTTATTTTACGGAAAAACTCGATTTGAATGCAATTTGAACTTAGAATTACTTGAAAAAACAATTGCGATGATTACAAGTTATTAAATTTTTTATTTTAAAGGACGTAGGGACAATTGACTCATTATATGAAAAAGTTTGAAACGCGACTTCAACTTGGTGATTGTTACTAATAAAATAAAATTATAAAAAATCATAAATTCTTGGATATTTTTGTAAAATTTGCCAATTCCAAGTAAATAGCTATTCATGTAGGAGCGTCTCTCAATTTTTCTCCAAAATACATACATTTAATTTTTTTGAAAACGAAATAGTTGAACTAAAAGACAAAACCATATAATATCAAAGTTTATGGATGTACGAAGAACGTTCATCCACCATTCGCCGAGAGGTGAAAACAAGCAACTCGGGGAAAAGAAATCGCGATAACAGAAAATGTTCAGCTAATGCCAGTTGAAATTATATCATCGATAATAAATCCTTTCAGTTAGACAACCGCGTTTCGACATTAGAAATCGTAATGCCCGAAACAAATTAATTTGCGTTGAAATTGATGTGATTGATATAGCTGGAAGAATAGTGTAAAATTATAGCGTGAAATAAATAATGGCAATTATTTATCTTCAAATTACATAGACAAGTGGTTCCCGAACTTTTATGGCTCGTTGCTCCTTTACGGAGCCTTTTAGCACTCACGGCCTCCTGTTTATCCCTCCAATGGTATTTATCAAGTCCATGTAAATAAGTTCTGCGGTTATCGTTGTGGCCCCTACTCTACGGCTCCCTTGGGGGGCCATCGACCCCGTTTGGGAACCGCTGACATAGACTCATTTCGGTATTTTCCGAATTTGGAGCACTATCAAGTCTTTATTATTATTATTAATAAGTTGTGCTAATAAGGTTATTGACTGAATTGCGTCCGTGCGGTGAAAAAAATGTAAAAATAAAATAATAATAATTGACTAGTGGAACATTTAACGGGGTGATATACAACACGGAAAGAGATTTTTTACAAAATGATTTGTGTTAGAATTTAACCAACCTGCAAAGGAGCGTGTAGCTGTGCTGAATGATGATGTGCTGGGATTAGCTCTGGGTATGCAGCGTATCTAGAAAAAAAGAGACAGGCATTTGTAACAATAGAAAGCTTGATAGAAGAAAAATTCTGAACATGTAAAATTTTTATTTTCTTTATAACGTAGTAAGAAGCGGTCTGTATGTATAACTTGAATTTATCAAAGAATAACGTGCGACTGTCTTTTTACTATCTGCATATAAAATATAAATTTCCAATTTTTTTATTTAAAGTTAGGTCCGCTAATTAATTTGAAATAAATATACTTACGGTTGGCCCCAGAAATCTGTCTGAAGAAAGTTCGTGCCAATTTCTGAAAAAAAATCGATTAAATAAAGACGATCTTTAATTAAGATGTAGGAATATTTCCAGCAATAAAGCTTGTCTGAAAGAATTGACATTCAGGAAATTGGTCTAAGAACTCAACACATGAGGCTGGAAACCAGTTACGTAGCTTATTATTCT
Source organism: Styela clava (assembly GCF_013122585.1). Classification (NCBI taxonomy): domain Eukaryota; kingdom Metazoa; phylum Chordata; class Ascidiacea; order Stolidobranchia; family Styelidae; genus Styela; species Styela clava. The sequence continues at coordinate 11,728,409 of NW_024102831.1, read as the reverse complement.
ATTTGGAGTATATAGGTACCCATAGTTTACTCGAAATTTATACCGCGCGTTTAGTCACAATTTGTACCACATAGATGCACCAATCATGGTCTCAGGTAGTGCTTGGAACTAAAAAGCCAGTACTTTTACAAAAACGAAAAAAGTTTTCCATTCGTCACTTTTCATTTGGGAGGAAAAAACAGATTGAATCATGGCGATAATACATTACCGTCAATATTAACGTATGTGAAATTCCTCAAATATTAGTCTTATCTTATGGAGGATACGATCTACAATTAGTTCATTTTCGATATGCGATACCAGAAGAGTATTAGCCAAGGTCAATGGTATCACAGTTAATTTGTACACGCAAAACTCTGCACTTACGACAATATAGGTCGATCTATCTGGCAAGGAAATAACAGCAATAGCCAGTGGCTTGCAGTTTTCTTTTAAAACTCGTTACTTTGAACCGGTTTTATTAGGCGGAGTCAATTTGAAACAAAAAACGTAAGAGTTTTTTTTCGCAGCTGCTAGCGTTCGAGCAAACCACAACACAACACTATAAATTAATAACTACAATATGATAGTTGAATGAACAACAAGTTTAATTCATAGAGTGCGGTCAGTACTGAGATCAGGATTTTATATGATAAATTATTCAATGAGTATATACAGTGCGATACAATGTTCTTATAAGCTTAATACTAACAAGGAGAAAATGTTTGAACACCATATTGAGAGCTTACTTCGAGTTTTCCAAATACAGTTATCCGCTTTATAAAACCGTACAGTGCTACATAGGTCATTTTGTCGACAAATTGTCGTATCGTTAGAAGTTAAGGTACTGACCGATTCATATGGCTGTTAAGTAAAGTCATTCTTACTCTGTTTATCATTTTAGTACGATTCAATTTATATGATAACACTGATCAGGGTGAAATAAGTCAAAACTTCGGGTAGACGCAAGGCGAACACACACGCGTAGATAAACGTAGAAAATAGCCCCGTTCAATATCGAAATTTAGCAAATTCATTTTTGGTTCGCGGACTTTTTGATCCACATAAATACGACAGGGAATCCGCTGAATTTGTTATATTTTGGTTGTTTTTAGTTTTGCTGTACCTATCGTGGAACTTGAGAAAATTCCTAGATAACGCTTTTGATGACAAAAGTAATCATACAGCACAGATATGATGAATAGCAATACATGACAAAAAGCAGCTCGGTTTTATGAATTCACATAATGCAATTACAATACGAGTTACATTATATATGTCCGCCAATAGTAAAATATGTTTTCATTGAGAAAATATCAGGCACTTACGATGTGGCAGAATCCCGAGAAGGTGGCCACCGTTGCCTAGGTCTATTGAAGGTGAAGAAGTGTTTCTTAGTTTAACTTTTGTGTTTGCCTTTGCGAACTCAAGACGAAGTGTATGCGGTAACTCTGGATCAAACTTGACACCCTGGTAGAAAATGAACGAATCAATAGCACGTTGAAAATAAAGCAATCGTAGTAGGGATAAAATACTAATAAAATGAGAGCAGAGTAAAGTAGTCGAACGTTAAATACCAACTGTTCTAGTATTTCCAACCACAAATAATAACTAACATAATAATAAGTAACATTACGATAGCATATCGTTGCATGATCAGTGTAATATACGAGGATTCAATTCTAACAATTCAAAACGAACACAAAAATCCTATTCAGACTCAACCGGAAATATCAATTAACAAATTACAGCGTTAATTATAATATATATAGGACTTTTTTCAGACGTTTGTTGCGAGACCTTGTCAGAAAAGTTCAAGAGTTCAACACATTACTGAACTATGTTCTACGAATTGTTTTGTCGAATTAAAAAATGAAATGTGTAGAAAGTATCGGTAACCAATCGCAAGGTTTCGCAATTACCAAGGCCAAAATCGCCTGTTGAATTAATGTCATCAGGTGTGAAATTTACCTGTAAAGCTGTTTTTGCGCTGTTGGCTTCATCCCGTGAATCAAACGTAACAAATCCGACAGGCTGGAAAAGGAGAAACACGAATTGAAAAAAGATCATTTGTGATCACTTATCGACCTAGAGAAAAAAAGGATCCCAAATGGCAAACCTTACATTGGGCTATATTCTGATACTGGAATGTCCCTTCAATAACGCAACGCAGGAATAATCATAATAGTTGTTCCAACATACAGGGAGGGTAGGGTGTTCATAGTTTTAATTCTTTAAATAGCAAAGGGAAACTATCGATGCCATATTGTGTTTGTTCGCCTCTACGGATGCATCAAGTGAAGTAAAAAACCTAAAGAACACCATTAAAATAAAACAAACCTGGTTAAGATAAATTGAAACTGGCTTCGTAAATAAAAAAAGGAAAATAACGCAAAGATATCAGCTATATAGAGCTGGACTACAGATTTCCATTTTTTCAACCAGGAAATTAGATGCAAAGTGGGAGACAATAAAATAAGAATTACCACTGGAGCTTTCCCGGGTTTGGCTGTCGTTCGTATGATGGCTCCTTCATAACCCTGAAAGAAAAAGAAAATTTCACGAAATCTGCTATTAAGGTGACACTATTATCTTAAAACTTTTTTGGGGGCGAATGAAAACTTATTTTTTGGCGAATAAAAACTTCAATTTCCATTTTTGTATATAATTTGCAATAAATGCAAAATACCAGTAAATATGAAAAGCTTTTCATACGTTGGAAACCGACAGTCTAAGCCAGGTGTGGCGATATCTAGGCTAATATTTTTTTCAGCATGAAAATTTTTTAATAAGAATTTTTTTTACTATACATTTAAATAAATAACATGACTTTTCGAAGGCCATTGTATATGGACATTCTTGTCGCTATAGAAACACAAGGTATATATTGTGGTATTTCGGAACGTGTACAAAAAATTTTCTCATAGCACTGAAAAATCGTAGCTCACGCAAGTCACGTTTTAGATGCCAGTAATAACGGAACGTTTTTGACACTTTCACAACAGTCAGTTTGTATCACCATCTTGCGGACAACTGCATCTGAATACGATCACCAATGACCAACGGTTCGACGATAAGATTTTGAAATCGAGAAGGTACATACATAACATAAAGAACGCTTATTAAGCCAATTCGCGACACAACATTTAATGAGGTGTTTCTATTCTAAAAAGGCCGTACCCATCCGTTAATTTAACAAGACACTCTCCCATACACAATATTGGAGTCATTGTCCAAAATATACTCCCAAAATGCCTATTAAAATCGTAGCTGCCAATTAGTTGAAATATACAATGGGACACCTGGATAGTTATATTGTATACTTGGTGCCTAATAGTCTACTGGTATAATAGGAGTATTTTTGTATTTCGTGGGATAAAATACAAAACATAAAATTTCCTGGGAGGCTTTACAGTTGAAAAGGAAATTCTCTAGACTTCGGATATAATAAAAATAATTTTATATGCACGACTTTATTGTTGACCCCGGCAAAGGTCATGTTTCGCTCATCATTTAATTTTGTTAGCTCTTCTTCCCGCGGGAAAAAGTACGGAAACAAATTGACATATAAACATCGTGGATGCCATTACCTGTACTTGGCTGAACAACTACTTCGGCCCCAAAAAAAGAAAATACCGAGTTAAAGGAAAATACTGGAATATTTAATACTTTAACTGACAAATAATGACTCCTGTTGAAAGAAAAGTGCAGTGACGCACTGTATCCCCAGCCATGTCATTAAAGCACTACCCCCTGTGACCGGTATTTGGCCAATCCCCCAATTATGCAAAATCCAAAAATTGTGTGTGATTCAAAAATACTTCCAACGAATAATCATGTGAATGAAAGAATTCACGCCGAGCTCAGAAATAAACTCAGTTCAATAACAATCACCAAACTTCTATGGGCAAGCTTGTACTTGCCTTTATAAAGCGTTTTTTCGCTGGATATTTGTCCTGTCGTCAGTGGTTTGTCCAAAAAGATCAATCGAGAAAACGGGCTCCCTTCGCCACATAGAGCAATAACACTATGATAGGATTTACTTATTTATTCCGGGGGAAAGGAGAGTCGATAAGACGGCTTAATCATATAACGAACCACGGCCTCTCTTCCCGTTACCACTTCAAGTCGGGTATGGGATTAGTTAACCAGTTATTTGTTTTCGGAAGCATGGACTTGATGGCGGATAACGCTGTAACCGACCAGCGGTTACGTGAACCACCCTACGGTGGCGAGGAGTCCAGCAATCCTCTCCAACTTGACTATCCTGGCATGGAATTCGAACCTGCGAACCCAGGCAGGGTAATCAGAGTTGCGGTGGCGAGCGTATTCCTAAAGCTTAGCACGATGTGCCACACCGCCGAGCCAATTACCCGGAAAAGTATAATGTAACCATCCTTATCAGAAAACGATTTTACGGCATCCCTTTATTACCCAAGACGAGCTCATCCTGCTTGTTATTTTATCATTTATGTAAGAAACAACCTTACCTTATAACTCCTGAAGAGAAGATAGAGTTCTCGTTTTTTAGCATCTGCGGGCAATCCACTTACGAATAATGTTCGGACCTGAAAAAAGAAAATAATAGTTTGAATCTACTATAGAACAACCCAAGCACTTGCACAAATTAAGATGACGACTTTCTAACAAAAACACGCAACAAGAATCAAAGCCAAGATCATCAAATAATTTTGGGCACCGCAGATATATACTACCTAAAATTAGCAAAAAGCTAAGTGCGCCAGTGCGCTAATACAAATAAATAACGCGTTTTAAATCATAACATAAACACTGGAAGCGGGCAGGACTACTATGCATTAAAATACTAATGATTACTACAAGAAAAACACAAATGCATGGACGGTGAATTCGCACCGACGAACATTTTCTAATTATTCCCATAGTAAGGGAGCACACACTCTCAAGAACTATAGCAAAATAATCAAATTTTCAGTATAATTATTTTAAATTTTGATGGTCATTACACGATGCCGCAAGTGTGGTATGGGGCATCAGACGGACAGTCACCAAACTAGACAAATTATGGTTTATAATACTGTTACGAACTGGCTATACTTTGATTTATTAACAAAACTTGATACAGTTTTTCGATAACAGGACTGACTATGTTTATAAATGAATTTTCGTGCGTTTGGCCTTTTATAATATGTAACGTTAGGTTGATCCTTTGATATTTAATACCATGACCATAACTCATGAATTTTTAATAAGATTGGAAACCAAAACATGTATTAACATGATGCTGACTCTTTATATCGGAGATAAATATTACACCAAGAGAATGAATGAAACTAACACGATTAAAATAGTTCCGAGTATATTATATTCGTCTGGTTGTTTTCCAAATGTTATTGTTTCGATAAGGATATGTTATTGTTTTTCGGGTGTGCAAGGGTGAAAAAAAATTAGAAAAGAAGTTTTTAAATTACTTCTACAAAAATAAAGAAAATTTGTTAACATTTCAATTTTGTTTATGTATGATTGTACCCAAAATTTCAGTTATCTAGGACGCTTTGCCAAAAGGGTTGGGTTGGGGTGATAATACAGCCATTTCCGGATATCTTCAACAGAAAAAAAACACCCCACAATGGTAGAGAATTGTTGATATCTCCTACCGCTTATTTTCTGATTCTAATTTTCTCGGTCTAATTTAGGTTGGATTGCCCGCCCCTCTTTTAAAAAAGTTCATAAAAAATATTTCATATTTCTATAAATTTAGCCTGTTCAATAATTGTTTCATCACTTTCATTACATTTTGGCGTTGGGGCAATACAGAATAGTACGGGACTTTTAAAATAAAATCGTTATGGGATATTATTTTGAATTTTACGTTAGTGTTCAATATACAATCAAATAAGATAACAATTCATTTCAAACGCGGCGCATTTTATCCGTTATTGGTATTTCTTAACGTTGCTAGAATAGGGACTTTAAAACATGATGTATTACATCGGCAAATAATAATTTCATTTTTGTATGACATCGGTAAATATTATACCTTGTTCTTGAGAAACGAGTAATATGCGTGCGTTGGAGATTCTGTCAATATTTGACATCAGTTTCTTTGTAAACTTAGGAAATTGTACCATGCTTGGCGGTAAGACCACTGGCCAAACAATTTTTATGTCCAGTTGTCCAGAGTGACGTTCTAAACCAGCGATACAGGGCTTGGCAGAACGAAAGGTGTGTCTTTCCTGGCCGGCCTGATGTCGGAAGAAAGTTGATAAAATATTCTCCAAGGTGTGAAGAGATTGGTGACAATTATAGGCGCCAGAGCACACTGATCGAATAACAGAAAATAAACGATATATAATTTGATTTGGTCAATACTCAACCATTAAGCCACGACTTGTCTTGCCCCGGTGGTCTGAAGAACCTTTCTCATGAGTAGATATTGTGTATACATATATGCTTTGATCAAGAGGTCACCCCGTCACGTTTACTAAAGTTTATCTAAATTTCGACGCAGTCCGAAGTACATATTCACCTAATGTGAATCAACATATATTAATTAAATTGGTTACTATTTGTAAATGAAACTCAAAAGTGAGATACCTACTCGAAAATTCCATTTGTCACAGATTTATTTGCCTGTTTCAGAGCATGTTGATGTATATAAATTATAAGGGTTTAAAAGCAAACTTGAGCAATGTATCATGATTCATAAGCGTAGTTAATATTACCTGCAATGATTATAATTTTTTTAGGTTTGCTTATCTCGTATTATTATTATTATTCAATTCTAAATGCGGGGGTTCTTTCAAACGAACAAATGACTGTAATAGGTTCCTGTAAAAAAATATAATGGAAGTCTCCCTTACTACCATTTAGATGTTTTTCGGGTATGCCTTCTGAATTTATTGGAAACCCTAATTTTGGCAAATTTTGTGGTGCACGCCCGGTTAGATTGGCATTGTATCAGAAGTCTAAATTAGGGACTACTTGCATCAATATTGATGAACCTTACTTCAAGGGATTTATTTCCGTCTAAAATATTCGTGGTTGCTTTTAGAAATTTAAGTACAATGGCGAAATCGTGGTAAAAGAAACAATAGATTAAAACTGTAATCCTTTGGAATATGATTCTCAAGAATTTATTTTGGATAATTTCGACTTAAAATAAACCATTTGATCGAGATTCCTCTGATATGGATTCAACGCTGAATAAAGTGTGGAACAATGATTTAATTATGGAAATCTAAAATTTGGAAATGAATATTGCGAATGTTTCCAGTAAGATTGCAATGTTCTAAGTTAAATTAGAATTATAGGAATCATCAAAATGTGGTAATTTCTCAAACTAGAATATGACGCAAACTTCGCTATTTCGTATTACACATGTTACGTGTGGGCGTGACATGCTCTACCTGCTCTAATGAGTAGACAAAATGTTTAAATAAACAAATAAAAAATTATCAGCGCGTTGATACGTATATAGCCAGCGTCTTGTTTTGAAACATCCACGCATCCGAATTACTTAAAACTGTCATGCAGATATGAAAATGTGAAAGATTAGCCGAATTCAGATCTCAAGTAAGAAATGCAGCACTTCAGATATGTCACATTTATGATTTAAATTTAGCAAGAGATCATCCGGCCCTCGATACGACAATCAGTATCACGCAAGCTTGTTTATCCCAGCTACAATCTAATCTGCGTACAACCCCACTTTGGCACTTTAGTTAAAAGTTTAAGTTTTAGTTTAAAGTATTAGATACTATTATCGGACCATATCCTATTTATACACAGATATCGCGAGGCGCTACCTAATGCATGTCATCATAGATAAAACACTTTCTTCTGGTATTTCACATTATGGCAATGGACGTAGGCCCCTTTCAACTTATTTGCCTCTGATCAGATGAATTGCAAAATTTTCCATTTGGAAAAATTGGATTTGTTATGTTATAGGCCAGTACGTTACATCGACCACTTTTTTCAAGGTACTATTTCTGATACCCTAGGCCAGGGTGATCCAAGATTGGCAGCTCCGCGGGCCACAAAATTACTTTTACATTGTTCGCGGACCACATGTGGCTCGCGGGCCTGGGTTTGGACCACCCTGCCCTAGGCTCATGTGGGTGGATTTCAGCATATTCATATATAATGAAACGTCGGACATATTACATTAGTACCGATAATATCAATATACCTGGTGGCAATCATGCGCTATATTACATTACCGTCAATTAAATGTAAACATATAATCAGATTTATAACACAGCGAGAATGCTCTGTAGCAAAAGGATCACGTTGCTATATATCAATTGACTAACGTTTGAAGCCTTCAAAACTACTAAACCATGGATATAGCATTCCTGTGCTATTTTTATCATTTAAGGCGGGCCTGGTGTATGTCAGCAACAAGAAGTACCCACTCGACTGAATGGCGCAAATGTAATTAGGCAGGTCGATAATGCGTATCCGAAAAGCAGAGTGGATGATAAACAGATCACTGTATCAAAAACGTAGGAAAATACTACATTTTGCCGTTTGTCAGTCCACCTAAAATTTAGAAGATTCAATCTCCCAGGAAATCGAAATTTATGGCATCTTAAGGCCGGAGGTCGAGATAATTGACAATCTAATGCCAAGAATCGGATTTTTGAAGGAATGTTGGCGTCCGAAAAAAAATATATTTCAGTCTACAAAACTCTTGAGGGTCAAAACCATATTATGCGCCATCTAGAGCAGGGGTGTCAAACTCGCGGGTTTTTAAGGGCCGTATTGCATTTTGGGAATTATGCAAAGGGCCGCAAACAGATTTTGATATATTTTGATAATGTATACTTAATAGCATATTTTTAGACGTGTGTAGTTTGTGACAAGACATATATTGTGATGCAATTAAATAGCCGAATAAAGTTTCGTTATTTTCTGAAATTTCAAAAGGCGTTTACATATTAATTTCTTGGTATTTCACTATTATTGCAAATTTATTTTTTTACAATTATCCAAAACATTTTTGAACAAAGATTTGATAAAAGAATAATACATAATAAAAATGACCAAATCTAAACTAAATATATACTCCTAAAATACTAACGAATGTTTTTTTTATTGCATATGTCCTGACGTTTGGCATCTCTTTTGTGCCACCAGCTTACAAATATCGGGCTGAAATGATTTTACAGTACCAACTCTTATTACGAGGTCACATGATCATCGGTCATACTGGATCGTTGAGAATGTTTGATTAGTTTCAGTAATGCAAAATATTACATTCATCATTTCATGTATAGATCAGTTAACAAAAGTAATGACTGACTTTTCGGACCATACCTATCCGGACACATTGTCTACCATTGGCACCACGTGATTGAAATGTGCCAAATTAAACAATGTGATTTAGAATTTTTAGAAATACAGAAATATTGCAATCCTCTTTTTTTCGAAAATGCCACTTTCTTCGTGTACTTTGCGTTACATTTAGTTCCTTAAGTGTTTTTTATTTCAATTATTATTTTTTTGCTAGCTTGAAGTGTATCAATAATTGGATCAAATTAAAAACAAACAAAAAAATTAATTTTTTAAAACTACTTTCTGTAAATTGTCCTTTTTTTGTGTGAATAATCAATTAGAGGAAAAAAAAACTTACAAAATATTACAAATATTGTTATGCGTTCGAGGGCCGCATTGGAAGTTCTCTGGGGCCGCATGTTTGACACCCCTGATCTAGAGGGTGTCATTGTATCAATTTTCCAAACTATTTTGCGTTATGGGTAATAATACCGTGCATAATAAGTGCATAGACGTATTACAAATCAATTGATATCACCTAATTTATAAGTGATGGGGTATTAATAAATATGTATGTTCGTATATGCTGCAACATTGATGTATTTGTAACAATAACAACGATAACAACGACGATACATAATGCTTGCAAAATCAATGCCATTGATTACCTAAATCAGACTCGTGAATATAGACGACTCTCGGATTTAAATTGAAACTTGCGGAAGCCTGGACATACTGGCGAGAAAGCCGCGAAACACCGGTTAAAACCACTGGTTTGAATTTGAAGTCTTCTCAAATCAACTTGTTTGTTATAGTGGAGCTCATGGTATGGTTGGGTGCAAGCCATATTATTATAATCTGTTTTAACATATTTGATTCGAAGTCTATGTAATAGCGGGCACTGCCTGGCACTAATTGTTTACGATTTCAAGAATATTTTATTTTTAGTGAGAAGACGTTTAATCGATCGGACAAACTTCAGAAACAAGACAACTGCTCAAGTGGAACATCCGAGTATCTTTTCCGTCGATTACTTTAACGTACATAAGCGTTACATCCCGAGATAATCAAGTTTATATGCAGTTCTTAGCAGGTTCAATAATCAAGCTCTCGAAGATTGGTTATATTCATATAACTAAATAAGAAACCTTGCAAGCGGAAGGAGATTGTGAAAAAACAAAAACAAATCTCGTATTGTTCGGAGTTTTGCTATTTTCCCAAATATGATTTGAAAACTAGAATTAAAGAATTTTGAATGAAAAATTAGATAGAAAGCGTTAATATGAAAAAATGACGAGACGCTGATGTATGGTAGAGGCACGCAATGGCGTCCCAGACTTCCACAATTATAGTTTTCTTCGTTTGAACACTATCGATCGCCTCGTGAAGCCAGCGTCGCTGTGGTTTTTCACTGGTTAATTTTGGCAATAATTGTTCGTCCATTATTTCGCGTGAATGAACTGTTCGCCGATTAACTTCTTAACGTAAATTTAAACCTAAATTCGTAGCATGCGTATAAAAAATATTAACTTTATGTTGATTTAACGGTGAAATTAAGGTACTGATGAACTAGAGGTTTTCCACATAACATAATAATGTAGCTTTTGTGCAAAACACAGAAATAAATTTGACACGCAAACTTTACGTTCGACAATAGAAGAAACCACACCAAGGTAATAATTCATGATTGCATCCAATATCACAAGATGTACTGATAAACTGAGTGTTGTTATATTATAATGTAGGAATACTGCTCATATGTCATTTAAATACAGAATATTGAAATATCAGACAAAATGTTCTGGGTTAGAATTAGTAGGAAACGCGCCAGGGTATTATTTGTGTATGCACTCATGATTACCTCACACCATATTGAACGGCTCCGGCCCAAATAAATTTATACTTTGGAAAATTTATGAGGACGTCAATGGATTTTTTTTTGTCCGTGGTGTCTAATCGGAACTAATTACCAAAGGGATGGAAGAAGAAACCATGTATCCATCGAGAAATCGATGATCAGTAAAATATTACTAATTGTTAATGCACGATAGATTCAACCCCCAGAGATATCAAACAGTCACAAAAGAATACTTTTATACTTGAGCCCCACTCGCGTAAATTCGGCCATAGTAAATTGCCAAATGTCACAAGAATTCAAATAAAGGCCCAACCAATAAAAGAACGCGGTAGACGCTACCAAATGTCCACATATATCGAAAAAATATTAACAGAGCGACACGAACCGCACAAAAGACCGACAACGGTCTGCAAACTAACGAAAGGGAACCGGGATTTCGCATAATAAAACCGGGAAGCAGGTGGGATTTGATTGATGATGCGATGTCTTGTATTTTATTTGCTAAGCGACCATTTATGTTTTGGATTTTTCGTTATTAAGAAAAGGGCGCCAACGAAAACCTATATTTACTTATGGTAAACATTGGATATTACACACGCACCGAATCGCCTTCAAACTATTGGCGTTTTTGTAAATCTTTACCCGGTATTTGTACCCTGACAAAGGGTGAAATTGACAACATTATGGGGAATACAGAAAAAATTAATACTAAAAAAGATCAACCAAACGGACTTCTCTCTCAATTATGGTATCTGTGTTGAGGGATATTCACAGGAATCCATATAGCGTATATTAAATCACACTTGACTCTTTTAGTGGCCGCATTAATCCATCCAATATAAAAGTAATTTGAGTGTCGAACTCACGTAGTGCGTCAAGAAATACAGGTTTGTTTACTTCGTTTCCTGGCAACCATCGCGGTTGCATCTTTGCTCAATACGTCAAAGCCAATTAATAAAATTCCAGATCAAATGCAGAATTTGACACAGACGTGCGAAATACGTAAATCGCATAATTCATCAAAACTAAATATATCCCAGAATTACCCACAAGTGAAAACTTTAAAATTGATTCAATATCATAAATGCTTTTAGTTTGATTACTATTAGTCTTCTTCTATTTTTTTATCCAGCGCAACATCATCTTACAAAACGTTTAGAATTTTCAAATTTGATAATTTCGAGGTATAAAAAAACATTTGTTGGCGGACATCACGATTCTAAACTCAGTAACTCTCTTTCCAAAGGCAACATCCCATGAGACAATTTACAACCCATCAATTATGTCGTAGAAACCGTTAAGTCCATTTCTTATTAATAAGAAATCCCACAGTGATAACCGATAGTCGGAATTCCAGAAAGATATGATGAAATATCGATCGCCACAAAGTCGAATGTTGAAGGCAGGAGCAAACTCGGAATTTTTCAAGCGGGATTCTAAAATTTCGAATCGCCAGATTAGACCGTCACATCGAACGAGTCCGACCAGAAAAAAGCACGGGGTTCCAAGAATCTTGAGGGTCTAAAAAGCGTTTCAAGTCACGAAAAATTGCTATGTATTATACGATTTTTTTTTAAGTAAGTAAAATCTTTCGTTAAAAAACGATTCGGAATTCAATGGAAGTTTAGACTAATACTTGGAACCGAATACACCCGGGGAACCTCAAACTATTGATTTCGTAGATGCAGTCCATCATTCAACATCCGCATGGGTGACAATGGCTCTCAGGCCATAAATAAGTGACACAACGTTACGTATTGTTTAGAAATAATATAAATATCACCTTGCAAAAAAGATTACTTCGTCAAAACATTCGAAGGGTGCACGGTTAAACTTATTTTATACATTATTTTTGCCAAGGATTTCTCATGCCATAGTTACAAACAAAGCTCTATATAAGTGGTCGCTGATACTCAAAAAGCTGCTTTTGAAAAAAAACGAAATCATCATGGTTCCGCATAATCAACGGAATTTATATCACCCGGGATGGTGGGTGATACTTTATTTGCGATGCCAAAGCAGTTGTGTCCAGTACCAGCACATATTACATAAACAGCATCCTAAAACGAATAAAGACGGTGTTACAGTCATCGCTGAGATAGTGTGCATCGGCACAAGGAATTTTTAAAGTGTGTTTTCCTTAATTTACGTCCGAAAGGGCGGGGCAATATCCATTAGCTTGGGTTCGGCGATTGACCAAATTTACAACGAATATTTGTATAGGAACGGATGTCCATTGTATCGTGGGCACTGGTCAATGTGTGCATTGAGTTATCTTTACATATAAAAGAGATGTATAAATATAGTTTTGAGTAAAATCGAATTGCTTTCATTAAATTGAACAGGCAAAAAAACTAGAAATACGAAAATAGCATTTTTTTACAACAAAATTGGAAAGGATATCAGACAGTATCCGTTCACTCACTACATAAAATAGCTAACTTGTGTGGCTTTAAAATTAAATATAGTCTGGGAAGCACTGATTCAATAAAATATTCTTCCTCGCTAAAAGGATGTTTTGCTATTTGCCAACCACTCCTTTAGAAGATCAATACAAACGTTTGCTATATGTCTGTTCCTGATTGCGGTGAGTTTTGGATAACACAAACGAGGAGTTACAGAAAGCTTTATGTTAACAGTGTCTCAGTAAAAGCTTGGCAGCAGCTGGTTGAAATATGCTGAGACCGGTATGTTTAATTTATATCTGAATCCTTTGAGAATACTTTTTACAAATTAACCTATAGTGAATATCAGTCTTTTGTTTTTTGGAACATGGGCTGTTTATAGCGGGATTGGTCGCGGGACGTGCTTTTGGAGACGAGTCCTCCAAAATAACGTTGCAATTTCACATTTAACGCGAGAGAAAGCCGAGTGAGCCAAATACATCTAAATAAAACGACAAACTTTTTTAAAATTCATAACTAAGACAATGTAAATTTCTATAAACAATAGGTCGAGGAACTTGCCATTTATCTTGGATAATGATCTTCGCACACTGAGTCATAAGCCATCGGAGAAACTCTGTTACAAAGCCAAGGTGATGCATGAGGAGGCTATACATTGCAATTTATATTAAATCAAAAATAGAATTTAAAATTTCCTAAAATTCCTCCATCTTACGAGGAAGATTGTATTTACCAATGGTGTGGGTAGTTTAGTTAATATTTACCTATGAATCCATAACATGACTAAAACAAAATTCTTCAGTCAGCAGAAACGGGTCATACAAGGCCTGCACATAGACAGTAACCATTCGTTGAAATTTGAGTATGGCACATACATAACACAAATATAATTTATGTAAATAAAGTTTAAAATCGTGTTTTGGATTTTCATATATGTTTGGATTCAAAGTAAACAACGAGACACATAGCCCAGGTTTTATATCGGTCTGTAAAAGTCTTAAATTCCGAAAAACTGGGCATGGGAAAACGTGTCATGACATGATTTGAGCTTTCCAATTTCGCATCAACCAATATATTTTTGCGGTAACTGTGGTTGTATTGACATATAGTCCACGGGTCGGCAACCTATCGCATTTGGCACCCTTTCCGTCAAACTCAAACTTACTCGGAGCCGAAAAATTTATTCTAATGTAAGTGGGTATAAAATCTCTCGGAAAACCACTTGTGATGCAATATTCTAGTTCTTATTAGGAAGAAGCCGAATAAATTACAAAAATGCAATAATTCAGTTTAAGACAAAATGAAAAGAACTTAGAAAATGAGAAGGTTTGTTTTGACAGATTTGAATCACCTCAATGCGACCTATTTTTACCGCTCCCGACTTATACCTGCTGTGATGTGTAATTAGTGAGTAGTAATCAACTTCATGCTCCCGATTTTCATTGAATCCCCACTGCTTCTAACAAAAAAGAGCCGCAGGTTGTCGATCGCTTCTATGGGCAAACAACATTAGCTGATTTCACGAGATGCAAAACTGTTTTTCAATGTTTCAAAGTCTCGTACCAAAAAGTTTAAAAGCGATTACTCGGACCATTTGCATATTAACAGAATTAGATCGCGTCATTGGCAAAGGATTCGGGCCGATAACGAGTTGAGTGAAGCCAGTTACGCTCAGAGGTTGTGCGTCAATAAACGCAAAACATTTTAATTTTAAACCCGCTCTCTTCCCGTCGCATAGGATTATTATCCACATGTAAAGGTGGGAACATTTTGTTAGTACAGCACGTACTAATTGGTATGCAAGTATGTTCAACTAAAATATAGTTTCCTCATTTGTTACTTTTACGTTATTCCGTGACAATTGAATCGTACCACAAAATGTACTCTCAGTTTATGTTCAATATTATATCACGGCATAGTTTTCAAAATTAAACCAACGTGTAAATATGTACTTGGGAAATATTGATACAAAGTCATGTGTGAACATAACTCCCGGAAATACGCCACACTATCGGAATTTGCTTACTGATAAGAATGTTTTATTTGGAGTGGTCTGAATTAAAGGAGTATGCAAATGGTGTTGAATAATGAAAATTTAACGCCTCATACTGGCATGACTTATTGATGATCAACTTGCAACAGAAATTCACTGGGAAGAAATTTAATATGAGAATATTTCAACTGGAATTCCAGTCCGATTGCTCACACTATTGTTAAATCTCATTGATATTTCATACCAACTGATATATTTTGTATAGGAGCTAAGTCACCATAGTACAATATCAGACAAATTTTGGTACTCCCGTAGTGTGTGTGTGCCAGGTTAGGGTTAGGCCATAAGTTTATTCCGATTTCCCTAGTTAACTTCTCTTAAGAGTTTGAGGACTGTCTGGCCCACAGGTTTCAGTCCCTTAAAACAACTTGCTGTAAAATCGGAGAACAAAATTAGTTGCCTCCATATTGGTACACAAACTTCTGGTGGTCGCCAAATTAACCCAACACAATTCTGGGCGAATTAATAATTTTCTCTCGCAGGGCTGTAATACCTTCTTTCCGAATATCGACTCTTGAGAAGATAAGAAACGATGATTTTCAGATAGTCAAGTGGATTTGAAGTGATTAATAATATTAAATAATAATAAACGAGGGTAATCCGGAATTTATTGATGTTTACAGGTGCCAAACCAATTGCTTACTGACAAATACCGATGGGTATAGTTCACCATGAAGCTAACTTGAATAGGGAGTTCGAATGTATTTTTATTAGCAAAGCAAGACATTCTCTACACATTATATATAGTCATTTACATTAAAACTACTCAAGAGTGCGGTCAAACTATTCCGATAAGAAAATCTACAGTTTGACCCGACAAAAACAGTCATAATAAGCGACATTCATTTTTCTTTCATTGTAATGAATATCCGTGACAATAACTTGACGACCCATGGGAAGTACAACTTCACCTCAATGCGTCATGTGTATAGAGAAGATAGTAATATACATCCCGAATAAGATTAATCATATTTGAATATTTTATACTTTTATGCTTGCGTCGGAGCTAAAAAAGTTGGTAATTTGTTGCCAAAAAATCACTTGATCGGACACACAAAAAAAATAAGTCATCGGTTTAACTCGCTCAAGCGCCGATAAATTGTGTTTCCGTATATTTTAAAGTCAATCAATACGGAGTCTCTTCAACAAGCAATTTCTGTAATATGCAAATCTCTTGTATCCCCATCGGAGAACAATTTGGGATACTGCCACGTGACTAGGGTTGTCATAGCAACCAAAATGATTGAATCGCACAAAACTCGAAAAAAATTTGCCGCCATTGTACGCTACTTATATCCGAACGGCGAAAATCTCCGTCACAGTATCGGGATTCCCTTTGCACATGGACTTCGGTTTTAGCACGAAGAAGAATATATACTTGTAATTTCCTACCACCATCTTATAGTCATGAATGTTTCTCCGACCTTTGACCCCCTGAAAATTATTCCTATACTTTACCATTTCAAAATTTTATACATCCATTGCTTCACGGTGTATGACGTATGTCCTGATTTTACGCATGCTTGACCACGACAAGACGACAAACAACAATTATTCAGCGGATGTTTGTTTGAATAATAATAACAAATAAGTCGATGACTGGTTCCTCTAAAGACTTGTTGCGTAAACTAGTAAGAAAAGGAGCTTTTTTAATATGGTGGCAAACTAAATACACATGTCAGGCGCATGCTATTTTATCCGCCGAATTTAAGTGAACCCATCTGACTTACGCTTCCAGGGATGGAAGCAAAAAATGAATGATGACTAAGAGGTACGCTCAAAATTCGACTTTGTATAAATATGGAGTATAAAATGCAGAACCCGGGTCATTAGAACATATTCTAGAATCTAGACGCATGGCGACTAAACTATTTTTACCAAAGATCCGTAAACAAAACTTTCAAAATTCTGTGGTCCGGTCATTCCCGAAATTATATTTCGATTATATTCTCGATAGGCTAGTGATTATTCGCTAATCAAGATAGCGCTATTCGCATTGTTTATAATCCCATTTAATAAAAGGAAACCTTCGCATATACAAGGTGAGCCAATGATCCAAAATAAAGAATCAGGTGCGTTCAAATCGAATACTCGAAAGGTCCAGATTCGGACCGCGGTCCGCCAGTTGAGCAGAAAATCTAGAGCGAAGATAACTTGTGCAAGGCGTACTGGGACTGTTGGGTACAATCATTCATAACCAGAAGTTTTTTTTTGGGGGGGGAGGGGTCATGCTGCACGTAATCCTTTCATTAATCGGAATTACAGAACTATTTACTCAGTTCGTAATATTCACACTTTGCTTTCGGGACGTCGGATAAAATTCAACAAATAATAAAACAAAACTTTATAAATCGAATTGAATTCAACCTAACAACACCCTATATCTAATTCGTTCGCGCTACTTATCTCCAATTCTCCCACTAGAAAGGATTATCTGGACGAGTTCATTATGCAATCACAAACGGTCGCATATTGGAAGGAAGACGTTAATGAAGAAGTAAATAGGACAGAAAATCGTTCGTGTTTTGCAATCTGACTAAATTACGTGTAGTGAAAGAAAACAGAAAATAAACATAATTCATGAGTATAATATCGTGAAAGTATGGGTTTTGTTTCATCATGAGCTCTTTACATGGCGATGCTTGGTATTTACTAACACCCAATCTTATTCTATTATTGCAAAATTAATTTAGCCGGACTATAAATATAGTAATAATATTACCACTCGTCGTTTATTTTTTCTAACAGTTTGAAACAAAATTGATTGACAAGCGACCAAGCTTGCGCCAGAAATAAGATATTTAAGAAAATATATCGCTATTCCCCTGTTATCAGTTACCTGTGAAAGAAATTGCGTTTTTTCTCCCAAAACCGTTTCTCTTTCTGGGTAATTGCATCAAACTGAAAATTCGATGTATTTTTGGACTCGAGATCAGTTGGCAGCATTTTAATAAATCGGACGGAGGATAATAAAGGTTTTTGAACAAATCAATACGCCAAACCATCGTGATAACGTCATTTATTTGACGAAAATTATAAAATGGAACGTCAAGAGAAAGGAAATTAATCATAATATATTGAAGATATCCGAAGATTTAGAAAAAGATTTGGAACTATGCGGATGGATGAAAAAAGTGACATTTATGTTGCAGAAACAGGAAAAAATTGGAATTTTGAAATAATGTAATTTCATATGGATGGACTTTGCTAAACAACAAATATATTATTTGAAAACACACAGTTGTTAAAACAGTATCTTCATGTATTTGGAAAGTCAAATTATTCTTTGTGGGTAATTAAAGGTGATCTGCGTGGCGACAGAATGGGTTGACAAGCGAGACATCAGCCTCATCGCATATAAATCGCCACTGGACACCGTAGCATTGCCAATACGTACAAAAATAATGATAATACAAGTTGAAGCATTTTAAATTAAAATTCAAGTGCGGTTGCAAAAATACCAATAATTTTAAACCTCTGATATTTTACCTTCGTGGGAAACCGTTATGATTTCAAATGTAATCGATCATCAGCATGAGAAACCAATATAATAGAATTGTAAAATCAATTTTTACAAATTCGTAATCGAATCGACTACCGATAATTATCTCTTGAACAAATATCACACAACACGGGGGAAGCGGATAAACGTTTTGCTCTATAATTCGCATTTCTATGTTTCTCGCTTTGCCCAAAAAGGGGGCTAATATACAAGTAGAAGAGAAGAAGTATAAAAAGCACGAATGTTGGATATACCTGAAAATAGATGGAATGCCATTACCCATGAAAATATGAAAAAAAACGACTAATGATTCCTTTAACGGCTTCCAGTACCAAATAAAAAGCCGAAATCGCTACACGTAGCGCTAGGCGAAGCAGCTATTGTGTTAGATTTTAACGAGGATTTCTTGGCCGCATCCATCCGCTATAAAAAATATTCTACCGCGAATTATAACAAAAAATGAGGGTTCTGTGGGATAATGAACGTTAACAACAGGGTGCGCATAATTCTAAGGAACGTCACGCTGGGAAATCACATACATTGGTTCCTGGTCACAAAGAGTTCCGTGCCACTGGTGGACTTGTTTTTGAGCAAGCGACTCGGATAGAAATAAAATGAGATAATGAACGGCGAAATTGCTATTTATGTGAATATCTCCCACATTTACAGTGCGTCAAAGCAATAGACTACCTCGGCAGAACATAATTGAAGATTTTTTTTTTGACAAAAACAAGGCGCGGTATTTATGTAAAAGTGTGATATATCCATATCCGCGAGCATCGAAAAACAAACGAAATGCTAACATAAGTAACGGTGGATTGCTCTTTATATTTTGCTTTAAAGTTGGATATCGTTAAGTCGCTATACGCCATTAGAAAATGTACTAGATACTAGCTTGGAAGTAAAAATCTATATTATATCGCATATCTTGTTTGTTCCGTTTAAGAAATGTCAGAATAAATTTATTCAACAACAAAAATAAACAAATTTCGATAATGCCAGACCAAAACATACTTCAAAGCAAACTACTAAAATCAAACAACTTCAATCGTTATAAATCGCTGCATACAGCGAGCTTTAAATTATTTAAAAGCTTGGGGTCGGGTTAATCGAATCACATCGCCCAGTGTTGATGCAGGACTAAAGGTCGAGTCAATGAAGTTTGGACAGGTTAATTGGAATGATAAGTGACTAGATCATTAAAATGAAAGATCATGTATGGGAGGAAATAATAAAATCACTTTGCATTGTATAGTTGAGCAAAGTCATTTTTAAGCAGAATCATTTATACGGCGGCGCTTCTGATGTGGTTTTTCTGGAATACTATAACAAAAATATCGATAAATTTGCTTAATATGAATTCCCGTGGGTAGAGGGAACATAATCTATGTTGAAAGCTTAACTACATTATCAGTACACGGATATGAGATAAATATGTTTTCGATCGATGGGGAAGAACGTTCACCGAGACGAGTTGAAGGTTACCTGATTTAAGTTTCAATTAATATCCTGTTACGCATGACTGATTTTAACCAAATTGGAGTTTTAATTTAATATTAATATCATGCTACCCATGACTGATTTTTAACCAAATTGGATGTTCTTGACATCAGATATATTTTTGAAATTTTTTATAAAAATAGCGAAATGTTGCGCAATATTAGCGTACTTATATATGAATATATCTGTGTTTCTATATTCTAGCATTTTGAAGCAAAGAGTTAACAAAATGACAGCTAAATGATGGCCCGATTCTGACGAAATTATACAAGAAAAATGGTAAACCACGGAAACCCCAAAAAGGTAAACGAGAGCGTACTTCACACAATAATTCAGAATCCACAGGTATTATCCTATCATACAGTATGTTTTACGGTATATTCGAATAAAATCCACACATTCAAGAAAGGTTACTGCCATATTTATTTCTTTGCAATATATAAATTTTATAGCATACATTAAGCCAGGTTTTTTGAATAAAACCAGTCCGGTCTGAGTTCCTTTTTACGACACACCAAGTCAAGCATTATGGGTAGAAAAATAACACATTCAAGAGATGGTGGATTCACGGACCAACGTTGGCGTGACGTATCACGGCACTTATAAAATATAGTCAACAGGAAGAAGCCTCAAATTCGCGATTTCATTATTCCTTTGTGGCTGGTCGTAAAGCTGTTTAATCTCCGTACAATGGCTGAAGATAATTTTCCCAAGGCTGGGCAAATAAACTGGGAGTTACCTACGCGATATGGATGAAATAAGTCCTACCAGTGTATATTCCAAGCATATGTCGGTCTTGGGTATACAACGGATATTATAAAATATTGCCGGTATACGACAATAACGCGATGTATGAAATTACCTTTACGTTACCGCTACAGCCATAAATTATAAACTCCTACAGCCTAAAAGATTTTGCGAGGGCGTTTAAGGCATATTATAAATTTTTGTGAAGAACCCTAAATTAAGTTTATGAAAAATTCTTCCTAAAAACATTTGAAGTACGGCTGAGGTTGTAACCGTTTTGGATCAAAAAGCTTTGTACTCCAGGTACAGTTTCAAAATAAGTCTAAAATCTTCTCCCAAATCAAATTATGTTGTGCCATTGTGTGTCATAATATATACGTAATTCTTTTCAATCACGTAACAATAAAATCCAGAGAGGAAAAATCAGTAAAAACAAGAAATCGATATTGCGCAATGTGCATAAAGGACAGCTTAGATTATTATGCACGCGATGTTAACTTATCGAATAAATAAGGAAAATAACAAATGCTAAATAAGATCAAATTTAGGAGATTGGTTTCGTAACTTTTTCATCGACTGAAAGGTTTCACCAGTTAGTACACGGCTGCACGGGGATAGCGGACTGGTAAAATATTCTATCAGCTAAGTAACGTTATATATAATTTTATTACGCTCATCACTCAACGGTGAGGCACGGCGTACGAGACGTGCGTTAAAATGTAAATAATACCGTTACAAACATCGCTTCTCGATCGTATAATGCGATACAGTACTACGAAATTGTGAAAATATGTCGCAATTTCAAGTAAAATATAGATTTTTTACAATTTCACTTTAATACTCCAAGATAGAATTGTCTATTTCTCCACACATAAATTGAACTTTCTCAATCGTATACACGTCTTGGATCACTTAACATAGAACATAACACCCAATTTTCCAAACATTTTTAGCTTATTTAGTGATGTTCAACTTTACTACGTCAGTACGTGGACCCATTCCAAACCCTATAACTTCTTGCTTGCGTGAAGTTGTCTGGTTAGTTGCAACATACCCATTCAAAATATGCTCATGTAACAAGCCTCGAGTGACGACTTAAAACATATCAAAAGCAATTTAGAAATCGTAATAATTAAAATAGTTTAACATACCTCTTCCTCTTTCAATTCATTGTTGTTATTATTATTTGCATCAGTGTTCATGGTGGTCGTATTTATTGAAGCACTGTTGAAAGATTCTGGCCTACCAGGAAGCGGTTCGATCTTTGGGAGTTTGCTCGCCCAGAGTCGATGCTGCCCTTCCTCGCCTGGGGTTTTATCTTCGTCGAGGGGCCTTTTGAAAGCGATGGAGTATTCGTTCTTCATTCAGGGATCGCGGAGTCGATATACAAGTATTATTCTAGTTTAAGCGTGCTAACGTTAGTCTGACGATGCGTTTTCTGAAGTGTCTGTTTAGCGTCAAACGTTCAAACTCAGATAGACGAAATCAATTAGCTACAGTGTGCCTTTTTCCAATAATTACTAAGCAAAACTAAAACGTGCGTGCGGAGGGAAAATAGTGCGAATGACATTCCTTGAAGATTTGGAAAACGAGAACGCGTCGGAGAAAAAAGAGAGTAAACAAACAGCCCTCATTTTGCGGGAGTCGATTTTCAGCGCTACCTAGCGTAAGCGTATACGTAGCATGCAAGAATATCGTCGGGAAGAGAAAGGATAAACCTAAATGGGTGCTCCCGAAGTATGCGAACCAAGATGGCGGACATCGGAGCGTAATATGGGTAACAGGTTAGGGTTAGGCGATAATTTTTTTCCAATTTTCCTTATTTTAGTCCTATTATCAGTTCGAAGACTAGCCAAGCGCCTCCCGTAGTATTTATACCTAAAATTATGGCCTAACCCTAACCTAGTACACATATTACATTCCGATGTCCGCCATCTTTTGTTCGCATACTTCGGGAGCCCCCCTAAATGATGTTTTCCTCGAGCACCGACTTCCTTGTTTGTTTCCGCAGGGTTGGCTAATTATTGAAATGGTAATGGTGACGTAACAATTACAATTTTAACAGTATCCATACAGCTTCCTAGGAAGGGTTGTAGCATAAATATTAGCTCATTTTTGCGGTGCTGTTAAGTATTTGTCAGTTTTTAGTTGTTTTCCCAAAATTTGGGTATAATTCGAATTCATCAGTGGTAATTTTGTCTTGTTTGAAATTTTAGTTTAGTTGGAAAATTAGTCCCGAAAAGCCTGCTATAGACTAAAATTAGCTAATACCATGTTTCTCCGAATAAGACCAAACCTGAAAATAAAACCTAGCCTGAATTTTAAGTATTATTTTATTATTAGCCCTCCCATTAAAATAAGACTTAGTCAATAACGTAAAATTTGTTTTGACCTGATTGCAAGGAATCTCTCCTACACGTTTTAAATGACTGATAATCTATGTTTTGCAGTGATTTCGACTAAAAACGTGTTATTTATAAGAAAATGAATATCGGTTTTTATATTTTGTAGATTTGAAAATCTCGTAATTCTATATTTTGTAATTTTATTTTGATAAATGAAAATATAAGACATCCCCCGAAAATAAGACCTAGTGTTATTTTTCGGAAAAAAATTAATATAATATATTAATAATTCGGGGAAACACGGTTGTACTTCCAAATGACAGATGAATAAATATTTTGAATCGAAGTGATGATTATGAGGCATGAAAACCAGTTTGTGAGCGACAATTTGTCACAAATTTACAAGTGAGAACCTCGCATGAAAAAACGGTCTGTTGTGATGTAATAATTTAGTTTCAATTCTCACGATTATCGTCCAAGTGGGATATATTCTGTAATAATTAACTTCGAAAGCAAGTCAAGAACCGCAAAGCTCTGACATAATATCACATATTACCGTGTTTTTCCAAAAATAAGACAGTAGCTTTCAATATCGTTCAAAAAATAACACCAGGGCTTATTTTCGGGGGATGTGTTTTATTTTTATTTATCAAGAACAAAAATACAAAGTAGAGAATTACGAGATTTTGAATATACAAAATATGAAAACCGATATCCATTTACTTAAAAATAACAAGTTTTTATTTAGAATAACTTTTAAACATAGATTATTTATCATTTAAAACGTGTAGTAGAGATTTCTTGCTATCGACTAGGTCTTATTTTAAGGGGAAGGCTTATATTAAAATCATTTTTGAAATTTAGGCTAGGTCTTATTTTTGCGGAAACACGGGTGACAAAAAAATATGTCATGATAATTCCGGTTTCTAATCGCCCACATCTACGTACCACACCGCAACATCTAAATTTCCAGCGATCTATATAGGTTCTTCTTTCCCTGGAAAGATTCTTTGATGCTTTTACCTCACTAAATGATAACTCACTTTTCCAGAATACAGTATTTATTATAAAAGATGAAAGCGTTTTCCAATACGCCGATCAATACAAGATTATGGCATTTCAATGATACACAATAGTACAGTGGCAATAAAGAAACATTAAAACGTGCACCATGCATGAAGATATAATAAATGAAATTGAGTACAGTATCACACTCTTCTCTCCCCAGTTGAAATATCCATAATGTGAGGGGTTTGGAAAAGGATGATGGTACCTGCAATATACACACATAATATAAGATGGTTAGTTATCTCCCTCCCCCGGGGGCTATTGGGTATACATAAAACTGAATGTTGGGTGAAATATTGCACCGTAGTTAAGCCGGTTAGAAAAGCCCAGCGGTGTCTGTCACTCAAAAAGCATATCACGGATCAGATACACCAGTGGTCGGCAACCTTTTTCAAGTGACGGACCGGTAAAGCCTGACCAAAATCTGGGCGGACCACATCTATACAAACGAACTAAGCCTATGCAATAAATTAAACGCATTATGAAATTTATGTTGACAATATACTAAAAACAACGGTGATGCTATTTAACGCGATACCTGTATTTGTTTGATGTTCGAGATATGGTCGACATTGACACACGTAACGTGTTTCTTACATCCACCCTACCTCGATATTTCGTTTTTGTAGTTATCAATATTGAAAACCAGGCCTCACATTAATAAGATTTCGGAAAAGTTTACAATGCCTGCGTGGGGAGATCTTATTCGGACTGATGAGAGACATTCTTATACGGGCGTAGAGAAAACAATTGACCCAGCATCATTGCGACATACTGACATTGCAATTGTTTATGAAGTCAAACATGCTGGTCAATAGTGTTGTGCAGTGGTCGGAAAACTTCATGTACTTGCGGGCCAAATATACACATTTCCGCCTTCGAACAATCGCTACATTAATTGAACTTCAATGGCGCATTCGCATTGTCGCCCTTCTATTGCTGTGTTGGAAGCCTGCCACAATGGGATATGTATGTGGCATTTTTTAATATATTATCCAACAATACATTGTTTTTATGGCAACTTGTCGTCCAAATGATGATCTGACAGGCGAGTACGAAATTTTATTCTAAGTGTAATGCATTTTAGATAAAGCTGCTCAAGGCCATATGTTCTTCTGAACGTGCACATTACACCTTTTGCACTAACGCATAGATGAGCTGTGGCGCAGTCCCGGGTCTCGGGGTAGAATTTTCGACGACTCGTCGAGTTTAACATTAAAACCCTCAACAACTGCGATGCTGACTGGGCATATTGAGCAAACCGGTTTTGGAATACGCAAGAAAGAATACTATTAAAATTAAAAAAATATTTTTTTCGTCCAAGCACTTTGGAATGCTCGACCCTCGTCGCTCCGTTTTCCAGACATTTTTAATTTTCAAAAATCGAAATTAACTCGAACGATATACAACCAACGCTACTTATTACCAAACAAGCAACGTACATCAGCACTTGTTACCACATAAATCCGTGTAGAGACAATAATAAATTTAGAATCATATTTGGTTTCATGTATTAAATGTCGGGTCGTTCGAGGGCCGCAACAAATTAGCTCACGGTCCGCATTTGGTCCGCAGTTTTGCCAACCCATGGCGTTGTGTTTGTCTGGTTTACTGTTGTGTTGGATCCGGCAGTAACCTTTCCGCGGACCGGCGATGGGCCGCGGCCCGGTGGTTGCCGACCACTGAGATACACCACTCATTCATATCTCTTTACGACTAGGCTTATTATATGGCTGTAGTCTTGCAAGGGCACGTGTAATCTTTAACTTTCCAAGATCTGGCAAGTCATCTTTTGGTCTATTCTTGTTTGTATTATCCTGAGAGGTGAAATCCAACGTTCTTGAACTTGGAGTATTTGGTTGTATTAAGGTACAATCATAAATGATAACTCACTTTCCTAGAATACGGTATTTATTATAAAGGATAATGGTACCTGAAATATACACACATAATATAAGATGGTTAGTTACTAACTTTGTTCGAGGAAAACGGCACGAGTAAGTGTCGTATTACGCCATAACACAAAAAATATTTAGCGCCTTTCAAAATTTTGGGCTGGCTACGACGACGAAGAAACTTTTGGGTTGAGTCCTTTGCACTGATACCTCAGTGCTACTGCTAATGAACGTTTCCTCGCGAGTATCGTATCCCTTGTTTGTCTCCGCAACAATGGCCAATTAGTAGTAACATAAGGGTAACACAACAGTTGATATTTCAGCAGATATGCAGCAGCATGATATACACTTTTTCACTGAGAAGGATTCCCAAGCATGGATGTAAAAACTGACTTGGATTCGTTGTTCTAGCAGCTATTTACCAGTTTTTAGTTATGTGTAGTACATATAGATATATATGAAATAACTCAGAAGTCATTTTGTCTTCGAAAGTATTTCGGTTTATTTGCGGTAACAAAAAACGCTATCCTACCTAAAAAGCTTATATAATTTTGGCTAATATCAATCTCCATTATTAGGCTGCCTATTCACGGCAGTTACTTGAATACTTTTGAAAAAGTGCTTTTGAAGAAGTATACCAGTTCACAAGCTCATGGTAGCCGAATAACTCTTGATGAAACGTTAAAAAATTTTGCAATGGCAAAGTATAGGAAGAATATTTATTGAGTAAAGAGTCTGGGAAGTCCTTTGCGTGAATGTAGTCGAAAAAAGATTTAGCGCGATTTATCAATGTTAACACAATACTCAAACCCGACAAAACAGCAATAAATAAGGAATAGGTATATAAACATAAAAGATATATACACAGCATGAACACAAACATTATGGTTCATGACAATAAGCTTCACGAGACGAGAACCTATTTTTTTTTGCAAAATAGGGATTTTGCTTAAAATGTGGTATTGAACATGATGTTTAAGATTATTAGATACTATATGCGGTCGTGTGCTACTGAAAACGTGAAACCCGGACATGATGGGAAAAACCTCACACTTGCTGGTGAAATTCAAATGTAAAAAGTCAATCTTAGGAGAAGAACTTGTTTTCTGAAAATTTGAACAAAAAATTCAAAAAGTTCAGAAATAAATCTATTTGATAGTAGAGATAGAAACACGCACGCGCTGGCAAACAAGAATTGAACAGACAGATAATATCACGTATACTCGGATATCAATTTTAGACTCCGTTGCCACCAATTCCTGTCGGCTGAATGTTTGCTCATGTGTGACCTCAGTTCTGCCATATGTTTGCTTTATTTTCGGTTTGTTGACGCTCTTCTAACAAATTCAACGTAAAATGGCTCCGAAAGGGAAGCAAGGAACGAAAGGGCAAAAGCAAATCAAGCAGGAAAATGAGTCAACGTTACAATTTTACAGTTACATTGCTGGAGGCTCCTATATACCAGTTGTTTTATTTAAATTTTTGTGGAATTCAGAAGGAATGGGATATACGGATTGGGCACTTTTAATTTTTTCCACCATCGTATTAGCAGCATGCATAAAAGTCATGCAGTCAATGGCAAAAAGCAATTTAGATCTGAGTATGTATCAAGGTATGGGCGAACACTTGAAGGATATACTCATTGTCACTGCTGTTTGCCAGATGTTGGGGTCTTTTTCAAACTATTTTTGGCTTTTATGGCTGATAATACCAATTGTTGCTTTCTATAAGCTTTGGGTTAGCGTTTTGTCACCATGGTTTTTCCAAGAGGCTGAAGAACCAACTGAAAAACAAAAGAAAAAACTGGAGAGAAAGATGATGAGGCGACAATAAGATTTATATATCAGATATCATGAGAACTATTTTAGGCAATCTCTCTTCTGGTTCCTCATCAAACTGGTCTCAAATTAAAGCATTACCTAATTATTGGTTGCTATCTATTCCAACTCTAGAATGATGTAACAAACATGTCTGGAACAGTCGTCCAGTTTGATATTTGAGAATTTTTATGCTTCCACGAATGATATATATATTGAATAATTTATTTGATGGTGGCTTTTGAAATGGGAATCGGGTGACATGCAATAGGATTACAGTTGTTTATGGGACTGATGCAATTAAATATTATATATTTATTGAATTGAAAATTATTGTGCTGCATCGTCCAATTGAGGAACAAATTTTTGCCTCTTTTCTACATACAATTACCTTGAGATGAAAGATTGAGCATCTTACATGAATACCTTCTGCATCACCAGTCAAATTTCCCTTCATGTGCTTACACATACAACGAGCACTGTTTTATTCACCCTTGATTCAATTCACCAATAAACCCGATGCCTCGGGATAATTATTTGCACTGAATGTAATTCTTTGAATACCAACTTTAGGAAGGGATCATATTCGTTACGTCTGTCACTGTTCCGATTTCGACTACCAAAATATATTGTCAGCAAACACTTGCACTACGCAGGCCATCTTTGAGGTAAAAAATGATTGAATTTTTCCTATGTTGATTAGTGCGATTATTATCACTCAAATCTCTAAGTTGATTTAACAGAATTTAAGAAGAATCATTTTCCAAAGCATATGTCTTACTCCAGTATCGCATGCTCTCTTAAGACTATTACTGCTGACCGACTTAATAGGTACATTCATTACAGTATCTATCATCTTACGATTAAATTATTGAAGACTTTTTGATTTGCAATGATGTAGATTTTAATAAATATTTTATTGTGTTGAAAAGTATAAGAGTTTTGATATTGACTGCGCAGAACACACAGATACGAAATGTGTCTGTTGATCGTGTTGCATTTGTATGCTTAATATGTAAGTGCAACACCTAAGAAACAAGTTTTTGTAGATACACTTTCAAGATGTTGATTTCTTAGGAGACTTCTGTAAATAATGGTAGTTGGGTAAAATCTTTCTCAAGTAATCAAGCTGCTGGTGCTGAGGCTGAAAAAAACAAAAGAGCTCTGGTTAAAGTTGACCAGGTGTCCCGTAGTATGTGTACCAGGTTAGAACTAGGCCATAATTTTTATACTGATTTTCCTTATTTTAGTCCTATTACGAGTTCGGGGACTGTCTGTGTTAACCAAGTGAATATACCCCCTGCCCACAGGCTTCCGTCACTTTACTAAACTTGATGTAAAGTAGGCGAACATATTGGTACACATACTTATGGAGTGCTGAATTGTCATCATAAAAAAAATGTTTCTTTTTGAGCCTAATCAAGAAAGCGTATCGCACAAAGTTTTATCATGTGCCCTATGCAATAATAGAGCAGCTGAGTACTCTATGTTTATACTGACCTGAGGATGTTCATTCAAACGTCTTCTTAAATAATCTTCTCCACAAATTAAGGTGTTTTCAGGTAAAATTTCGTTAGTGTTGACTTCACAAAGTGCACCAATCACACATCCATTTGTCAATTCAGTGTACGGACCAACCTTAGCTAAAACAAAAACACATAAAAACACAAGCTCTGGGATATTCTGTATTTTATTTCAATCAATCAGTAGTTACCTTTTGATTCTATAATATTATTGTCTCCAACAGCTTTTGTCTCGCAAACTATGAAAACAAATAAGAGATTATTAAAACTTGACAATAATGAAATTAGTCTGAAGTGGGATATCATATTAGTAAGGCGATAAGAGCTTGCTGGAATGTGAGAGAGAGAAAGATTTATTATTTTGTCAACCAAAAACAAACAGTCATCAATTCGAAAAAAAATACATAACACAAATAAAATTGCTTTGGTATTGACGGGAGGGAGTGATACGACCATGAGGCCATCGAGGTCAACTCCCAGCCTATTTGCTGCTGGAGCTAGAAACAACTTTTCTATGCTTGCTTCTTTTCTAACTAAATCCCAAATGACAAAAAATATATATTTTATTAATAAGTGAAAGACAAATTCTGGTATACCTGACCCAACTTCAAATACATTATAATTTCCTATGATGAGTGGTTGTCCTTCTGTCTCTCCTGGTATATTTCTGGAAAAAAAATTTGCAAAGTTAAAAAAAAAATAACTACATATAATGACTATTAAAAACAACTGAGAAGTATTCATATAAAGAGTTATATATGACACAATTGAATAACAGACTAAGAAACATGAGAAATGAGTTGCGACATTCATTTCCCTTCATTAAAAAAATATATAATTTTCAAACACCCCTGCTCCCATCTTGCAGCGTCAATCCAATACCTCATAAAAAAACTTCAGAAACAATCTCCATGAAATCAAATAGAATAAATAATTTGATAAATACTTGTTAATTATAAGTGACTGTTCCTCAATGAGATTTCCTTCTCCAATTATAATTGGCCCATCTTGCGCACATATTCGAGCTTTTGGATGGATTATTGTCTTGGAGCCAATCGTAACATCACCCTTGATTTCAGCATTCACACATACGACGGTGTCTGGGGCAATTTTCAACAATTTATCTAAAAATAATGCAAAATCAACCGGTGGTGGTGTGGCTCATCGTGCTAAGCGTTGGGAATACGCTCACCACCGCTGGTCGGTTACGACTTCCACCACCATCAAGTCCTGCTTCCGAAAAAACAAATGACTAACTAATCCCATACCAAATATGGAATGGTAACCGGACGAGAGGCCATGATTCGCCATATGGTTAGGCCGTCTTATCAACTTTCCTCTCCCCCGGGCTGAATATGTAAATCTAGTGGTGGGATTACGGGATTAAATTTTTGTCAATGGTTCCATCACAAAAGTCATATTTTTCACCAAGTTTTGTTACAAAAAGTCATTGACAGCAATCAGTAATGCTAACTGGTTCACTGATCTCATAAAATTCCATGAGACGGTTCTATAGAACCGGTGCGAACCGACTGAATCCCACCACAGTCTGACGTCTGGACGTGTCTGAAGTGTAAATCCTATACTAATATCCTTTATTTGGTGCGGTTCATCATGCTAAGGCTGTAAGTGTTAGGAATACGCTCGCCACTGTACATTTGATTACTTAATAAATAAGCACAATCCCATAAAACTTTTTTTTTATAGTTCCAAAAAGTGGATTATTCATTAAATAAATAAAATAATAATAAATAAAGACATAAAGTAAACAAACATATATATCAATATCATCATGATAGTTCCATCAGGCACATATTTTTCATATAATCCATAGTTCCATTCATTTGTTTGTTGTTTTCAATACAAGTTATTTCAGTTATGTAGTATATCCAATAAAACTTACCAGCTTCCGGCATCTTGGAAAACCAACGCTGCAATGGCTGAATCGCAAACCAGTCAGAAGTTTACTGGAATCAATATGCAGTACAGAATATCAAATTACATTTTCAACTCAAGTTGCTCTTCCTTTAAAGCTACGCATCAGCGACGATGATATGTGAAAACTCATACAATAAGTTTGGATTGAAATATACGTGTATTTGAATAAATTTAGGTTTGAATAATATAAATAACATATATATAAATGTTTAAAATTATCTAAAATAAGGTTTTACTTGAAGTTCGAGCAACAAATATTCTTTTGAATTGAACTAAATTTCAGTTGTTTATAACTCAATGAATCAAGATGAAAATAGCAACCTTGAAGGTTGCATCATGTTAAATTAACACTTTGAAACTTTTTAGTACATAATTTGTTTTTAATTCATTCATATTTCCTAATTGTAGGTTTTTAGTTTAGGTGTTTGAGAATATTTTTACTCGCCAGCAACTTCCTTTAAAATTCCGGTATGAAATATAGAATAACGTTTGATGACGTCATCGGATGAAGCAGCGAAATACGTGTACCCCGCCTTGCGCGTGAGTCGCTCCCTTCAGTGTTTAATTTATTGCGTAATTTTGGTTATTTCGCGTTTGTCGTTTGGTAAATTTTGTATTAAAAGGTATTTCTTAGTACTACAATGAATAATTGGTAGGTATTAAGTGTCTGAATGGCCTATTTGATGGAAATATTTCAACTCGTACCTGTATCTGTTACCGGTAACCACAGCGATTTCTGTCGTTGGCTGGCATACGGTAGTCCGTTAGTTCGATAGTCAGATAGTCGCGTTTCTCTAGTGTCTACTGTCCATTAGACCTTTATAATTATTCAAAATTGTTGGATGAACGAATCCGTGGGTAACTTTATCTTAGGTTTTTGTGCCCAAGTCGACACTGCGACAAGATGAAAATATTCTGATCTTAGTGCTGTAGTGCTAGTGAAAATCTACTCTTATCTGTATATTTAATTGTATAATAGTTCGAAGTATCCATAACTGAATAGTCCTTTAATGGAAGTTTATACCGCTTTCTTCAACACCTGAAGTTGAAGTGACGCTGTTTTAGTAGTTCCATTGAATTCCTATTGGATTAGTATAAAATCGAATTGCTGTTTTGAATACAAATTAAACGCCAACTTCAGAACTTTTTGTGAAGAGTAAATATTCTCCAATATTCGACCCAACGTTGTAGAATTTATTACCCATTATACATTTGCTTTATTTTTTTGTCATATAAAACCAACTTCTGAAACTTAAATTTCATTTGACGATTGTTTGACGTCATCTGCTGCTGAACTCAGCAAACACGGTGTCGCTGACACGATATTTGTGGCCCCGCATCAATTGCGGAAATATTGTATGGTTCTTTATTTCAATTGAACTTTTTGTTACTGTTTTTTTTATTACTCGTGTCGGTACAATATTTCATGTACGACGGAAATAAAATATCTGCATTTTGAATATTTTTCCCATTAATTCACACAATTATCTTAAAATATGAGCTAAACCGGGAAATTTTGATAAAACCTAATTAAAATTTAATCATCTAATTTTAATCATGAAATATTAGAAAATTTCTATTTTGAATTAGTTTTGAACGTCAGATGTCAGTTACACGAAAGTATTTTTTCGGATCGAATTATCTCTGTGTTTGTCAAAGGTTTTAGAAGAGCTTTCTGTAGTTTCATCTTAATATTTTCATTGTGTTTTTTTTGCAGTTTTTGTTTGTAATTTTATTCGTATATTTGGACCAAAATGGGTGGTTTTGCGTCTTTATTCAAAAGTTTTTTCGGGAAAAAGGAGATGAGAATTCTTATGGTTGGTCTTGATGCTGCTGGAAAGACAACAATTTTATACAAGTTGAAGCTTGGTGAAATTGTTACAACGATTCCTACAATTGGATTCAATGTTGAGACGGTCGAATACAAAAACATCAGTTTTACTGTGTGGGATGTCGGTGGTCAGGATAAGATTCGTCCGTTGTGGAGACATTATTTCCAAAATACTCAGGTAAGTGATAAAACAAAATTGAAATTCTCAAATTTAAAAAAGGCAATTTTTTGGAAATTGGTGCTTGAAACACGAATGTGTAGTGAGGTTCACTTATTATTTGAAATCATTTGTTTTTCTTTATGAAGTTCTACTAGGATTCTAGTAGAAGGAGGGCGGTGTCGTCATTCATAAAATATTTCATGGATAACAGTTCATGAATTTTGCCATCCTATCGCTTTGAATTTTAAATGACTGATTTTTCATTTATTTATTCAAACCATATTTTCTCAACAAACATAACAAAATACTCAAGTATTGTCATAATTGCTATAAAATACCCAAAGTTCTAAGCTCTGAAATTTTTTTGTTCTTGATAGTTTTGATACATAGAATACACTTACACATACATAAAAGTTTTATCTTCTGGATTTTTTTTGTATTTAATTTTTAACTACTGTGGTTCAAGATCGTTTTTGATATATTGAATGTATGTATAACATATTGGCAATAATACTAAACACAAATAAAAAGTTAGATTTCCTATTTCAAAACAATCAAATTCGTTCACGGTTGGGAACTCAAATGAGTACATTGTGCTAGCTTTCTATTTTGCTAGTTTGAGTTTCAATATGGTTTTACCCAGGGAAATTGTCAACACAATTTTCTCATTTATTTCCACATTGCCCCATGTGGTTCATGAGAATTGATGAGCTGCATTTCCTGAATCAATATGTTAGTTTTCCGCGTTTAATAAATACGATAACATGATTGATTTTAATTTAGAGCTGATGTTGTATTGATCCCTTAGTATTGGTAAATATTTGTAAGGCTGATCATAAAAGTTAAAGTGAGTTTATCGCATTGTATACTGCAAAAGAATTAATAGTATTTATTTAAGTTCTTTTATAGTAAGCAAGTTCACATATCAACATATCTATCAATTGATTGATATTACTATAGCCTGAAGCAAGAATTGTCGAATTAGTAATTGATAAACTAGAAATCTTAGGATACCTGTTAAAAGCTGGATTCTCCTATCTTGTTCCAAGAAAATCTTGCTTTTTCAATTCTTGTTAATAAAAAGCAGTTAGGCAAACTTTATTATGAAAGCTAACATGTTTTAGGACTATTGTTTCTATTTGGCACAGTATACCTTCTTGGTTGGAGCCTGAGCTTGTGGACTTTATGCGCAAAAGTTAGATGGCAGTTTTTGAACCTGTTTCATTGAAGCAATGTACTTAAATCGATGTACTGGATGTTCCAAAAATAACTGAAATTTTCCTTATTTAGGGACTCATTTTTGTGGTGGACAGTAATGACAGGGAGAGAGTGGATGAAGCTAGAGATGAGCTGAAACGTATGCTGGATGAAGGAGAGCTTCGGGATGCCATCTTGCTCGTGTTTGCAAATAAGCAGGATCTTCCCAATGCAATGAAAGTTGGAGAGTTACAAGAAAGCCTTGGTTTGCAAAGTTGTAACAACCGAAATTGGTATGTACAAGCAGCATGTGCTACTACTGGCGATGGTCTGTATGAAGGACTTGATTGGTTATCCGCTGAACTGAAGAAAAAGACATGATCACTTTCGAAACACTGGCAGTATTTGCCCTTTTTGACCAAATTTTGATGACAAATACATGGAATTGTGTCGCGATTTTACCCACTTGCTAATAATCGTGAAATTTCTGTTAGATTTGTTTTTATTTTTAAGCTTTGTAATACATAGCCAATGATATTTATGCTATCGTTAAATACTATTAAAATCCAAAACCTTGAGCACAGACCAAACAATGTGTTCTATGCAGAACCTATTTAACCAATTTCACACATAGGGACTTTATTGGAGCAGCGTATGTTATGCATAGCTCAGGCATGGATAATTATTATTTTGATATTGTTCTGAATCTTCCATAACTGCCTTATTAAAAATTTGTTAATATGAGCGAAAAGGTTTGGTTTATTTATTTTTTTATTATTTTGCCTTATAGTTGGGAACCGAGAAAATAGTGCTCAGTGTCTTAATTTTTGTGTTGCAAGATTAATTTATCAATTCTTTTCGGTTGTTGGTTATTTCATTTCCCTATTCTTACTTAGGTACTTACTTACACCTTACCCTTGAAAACGCAGTTAAGTGCAGTCAATTCAGAAATATATGTCACATATATTTTAATGATAATGGCCTGACTCAATTGTTATCTCAAGACATCTGGCCATGTCCTTGTATAATCAATCGGTAATGTTTGTAATAAGTTGCCTTCAAATACATAATAACTACTAGTGTTCTGGCAGTGTGGTGTGAAACAATCCTTGGATTCAGTGTATGTTGAATATTTATATCTGCAAAATTGGCATCGCTGTTTCTAAAACAAATTTATTAGAAATTTTTCTTCCATCATTGCGAAACTTCTTTGAATCTTCTTCATTGTAATATCGAATTAATCCATGTATTCAAGAGTTTTCCTTGTGATGTTACTGGATTCTGTCGTGAATATTTTTCATACATAACATGGATGTATTGTGTAATTTAGGCTAATCTATTTGTGTTCTCATAGCGCTTTTTAGAGTTGCTACTATAGTATCAGGTCTACCACACTATAATTTGAGATCTACCTCAGAGCAATACTACTTTGTTAGGTATACCACTGCATTTTTCATCCCTAATCACCTAAAGTGATAAGCACATAATATTTACATATCCTAGGAATAACTTAAAACAGATTGGTAGACCTCAAAATACACCTTGGTGGCCATGGTGGGGGTAGACCTCAGATTATAGGAGCACAGCTTTTTGTCTATGTGAACTTGTTGGATAACTCTTAGTTACTATGATATTGCCAAAGTATTTTGTCTCGTTTCTGTATTATTGTTGCTACAGACAAATTAGTGTCTTGGAAGAGAGTTCCATTGCCTTGCAGTTCACTCTTTTCAGATAAAATTGATAAATTGAACCAGTCAGGGTTTGCATGCTATATCAATACCCATATCTAATTTGTTGAGAGTAATTTTTCTCAATGTTCTAGAATTTAAAAGGGGTTTAATGTGTAGCAAATCCACAAAGCATGCCTATTTTTTAAATTAATTTTGGCTTCATTCCTAAATAAATTTTAAAAGGATGAATTTCATACTATTTCCATGCGTCCATGCGACCCCTTTCTCTGACTTTCTTTTAGAAATAATAAGAATAAGACTTATCTTGTTGCACATATAATGGTAGCTGATACTTGTGTGCTCTCTGTTTTTTATGATTCCTCCATGAGATAGTCTCAGACACATGTTTTACTAGATTGGGTCAGTCATTTATTTTGTTCAACCCATGAGAATATGTATTAAACATGATCAAGGACGAGCACATGATTTTTAAAAGTTATATTATTGCTTAAAATGAGAATGAATAAAACAGTGACCTACAATCTGCAGTATTCGAACCTTATATCTGGTTTGAATCTTTATGTCAAGAGAAGAGCTCATCTTCGCTACAGTTTTTTATAGAAGTAAATAATGTCTTGCTACATATATAATGGGAGTTGATGCATGTTATAAAAATACTTTTGTCCCTCCTACTTTATTCTAATATTATATTCCATTAGACTTATGGGGATACTCTAGGGGCTATTACTTTGTAGGATTGAGATTCATAACATTGATATTTTCTTTTCTTGGAAAACTTTCTAGAATATGTATTAAATTGTGTGTTACCTATATTATTAAATGTTTCTACGGCTAAGCAATGACCACATAGCAATAAGTGTTTATCAGTGCTTTGCATGAGAGTAAATGAAACAGTGGCCAACAATCTGAAATATTTACGTAATGTTATTTGGATGTATTGTCCGATTTGTAATGCTTGATTATGATTCTGTCGTTATTAGATCGTCATAATTTTAATATTTAGTTTTGTGCTATTTACATATTATGATTATACTCCTTTGTTTTCAGAGTTTAACTTAATAATATTGATATTTTAACCATAATTTAAAATGGGTGCAATTGCGTCCGCATTGAAAGGTCTTTTTGGGAAAAAGGAGATGAGAATTCTTATGGTTGGTCTTGATGCTGCTGGAAAGACAACAATCTTATACAAGTTGAAGCTTGGTGAAATTGTTACAACGATTCCTACAATTGGATTCAATGTTGAGACGGTCGAATACAAAAACATCAGTTTTACTGTGTGGGATGTCGGTGGTCAGGATAAGATTCGTCCGTTGTGGAGACATTATTTCCAGAATACTCAGGTAAACCAGAAACATCACTTTTTATTACAGAAACGATTCCTAATAACGTTTGCTGTGAGCTTTATCATCAATCACTGCCTTTTGAGTTCCGGTTTGTAGCAACCAAATTCTTTTTGGGCAGGATAAATTTTCCTTTATAAACGGGCATTCACTCTCCTATTTGTTGTATCTTTTTAAATCATGTGAGATGAAGTGAACTGAAAATTACTTCTCCATGGCATAGCACTCGTTTTGTAAAATATGATAAAATTGTTACAAAAAAGGCGCTCCAGAAGTGTGTGTACCGATATGGAGTTAACTAATTTTTTTCACCTACTTTACAACAAGTTGTGTAAAGGGAATGGGCAGGGGGTATATTCACTTGGCTAACACAGACAGTCCCCGAACTCGTAATAAAACTAAAGGAAGGAAAATCAGAATGAAATTATGGCCTAACCCTAACCTGGTACACATACTACTGGAGTACCGAAAAAAGTTAAGCTCGTGAGGTGTAACTGGCATACACTGACCAATATTAAAATTTAGATAGAAAGTATTTTAGAAGTGTGATAACAAATAGACTTGATCTCTCTTCTTAATGACGATACATGATTATTACCGTATATTATTAAAGGATTCAGGACATGCCAATATGCCATTAGTTACAATTATTCAAGACAGGAAATTCATCATATATATTATATGCATGTAACGAGAATTGTTTCACTGATCCTGAATATAGATTAGCAATAACATTGTGTACACGTACAGTGACTTTTTTGTAAATAACTGAGACGGTTTTCACAGTAGATTAAAAATTTGCTATCTTCGTACAGTTAACCCAGTATGACACAGATGATAAAACAGTGTAAATGAAAACAATTACTGAGAACTAAGGGCTTTGTAGAATTATCTTTGCTTGCTTGTCCAACACTTGTAAAATTGACGTGCACTATAAAATAATTTGTAGATGTCTCTATTGCACCATGTTACCTTTTCCATTATTGAACACTGAGTTGTCATTTTGTATTCTCATTCTTGTTCTCATTGTAACATTAACTACGGGACCAATTGCTTTGAAATTTTCAGTGGTTAAAGATAGTATTTTACGCTTAATAAAGTCTATCACTTTACCTACGGTACTGAAAAAATTCCTACGAGTTCTAAGGGATTTACTTTTTGGGTGCGATGACGTCAATAAAATAAAACTACTTCGTTTGGCCTTAATGTCCATATATTTGAGCATCGCTCTCTTAATTTTATTAGGCATAATGACAATGCTTTAGAATCTCTTGAACATGATTACAGTGAAATGTAAATTAATGTATTACTACAAGGTAATAGTTTGACAACTGTGTGAAAAAATAACTTTTTACCTTTAGTAGCATAGTTCTTGCTTATAGTCTGATTACTAGGGATAAGGATTCTTAAACAAGAAAAAAAACCTGTAGCCCTGTTATTTGAAAAAAATATTTGATGTGGTAATAATTAGGTGCTTCAGAAGTGTATGGAGGTAACTAATTTTGTTCGTCTACTTTACATCAAGTTGTTTTAAGGGACTGAAACCTATGGGCAGGGGGTATATTTGCTTGGCTAACACAGACAGTCCCCGAACTCGTAATAGAACTAAAATATGGAAAATCTGAATAAAATTATGGACTAACCATAACCTGGTACACACACTACGGCCGGTAGTACCAAAAATTATTACAATTTTCTAGAAATTTTGTATTCCTTTTTCTACCTTTTGTGCAACTCGAATATAAGTGCAATCAAATCCTTCAATCGATATATTCTGATTTTGGTTTCTATTTTTTCCTTCATGACTCAAGTCACTTTAGTTAGTAGTTGATGACATAGTTGCTTCCCCTCACAAACTTTTTGTCCCTGGCCAAGCATGAATCTCACACAAAAAATAAAGTATTTTCTGAGTCAATTTGTGTTATTTTCTGATTATGCTTCTTTGGAAGAATATACATGTCCAGTTCAGGTTTCGTTAGTTGTTAATAGAAATATTAATGTTCTGACTACTAAGTTAGTTTATCTCAGATAGTAAACAATTGTAATTCATTTTGAATAATTTTCGTGTCATTTTCTGATCTTTGGAAGAATATTTATGGATACTCCAATTGTGAACCAAGACGGCGGACACCCGAATGAAGTGTGTGTACCAGGTTGGGGATAGGTCCTAATTTTATTCCAATTTTCCCTATTTTAGTTCTATTACGAGTTTGGGGACTAGCCAAGTGACTCCCGTAGTATTTGTACCTGAAAATATGGCCTAACCCTAACCTTGTACACATACTACGTTCCGGTGTCCACCATCGTGGTTCACATACTTCGGGAGTACCTATTTGTGTTCAGTTCAGGTTTCAGGTTTCGTTGGTTTTTAATAGGAATAATAATGTTGTGACTACTAAGCTAGTTTATCTCAGATAGTTAGCAATTGTTATTTATTTTAATTACTGTAATTTTGGCGTTATTAAACAAAAATTCATCTTAGTTCTCAGATGTTTCACACAAGGATGTCCAATACAAATACATTAGAAATTCAATAGAACGATATAGTAACTTTCCAATTTAGGAATAATTTAGTGCATTATTATTTAAAAGTTAGTGATTTTGAGCCATCAAACAAGTAGAACAAAACATTCAATAACTAACTAAACTGGTAAGGAACAACACAGGAAAAACAAAAAACATTGACCTTTTTGGATAGATGATCAACATAAATATATAGTCATTATAAAATTTTCCACATGAACGTGCCCCCAATATAGAATATGTTCATTATTTCATATTCAAAAATATTTTCTCGAAATGGTAAAATATTCGGTTTTGGCCATCCCTGCCTTTCACGTTTACCTTACTTTAGGTTAGGATATGTGAGGGAAAATATCAATTGTTAGTAAAGTAAACAGATAAAGGTGTGGCAACAACCCAACCTAGGTCTAACCCAACACAGGAGACACAAGATCAATAAACAAACAGATCAGAAAGTTAGTAGTTTAGCAATAACATGATAGTACTTCCTGACTTTCTATTTTCTGTCTGAGACTTGACATAAATATTGCGATTTTCTTCTTCTGCATAGAATGAACCTCCACCTGTCTTGTCATACTTTTTTTCCCCGGTTGGGTGTTGTTAAATATCTGAATATTTATGTGCTAAAAAGTTAGGTATCTAGGGTGAATTCAACTTTTTTCTAGTCATATAAAACGATTTTTTTTTTCCACTATACCAACTAAACTGGATCATTTTACCAATGTTACTATTTTACAGACACTCGTATAACACTTGTTCATTATTAGGATCAGGTCAAAATTATAGAGCATTGTTCCCTTTGTTGTGGGAATCTTGATAATGATGTTTTCTTATAGATCGAATATTTTCATCACATGCATGCACGATACACAATGTCCAATTGTTCTTGACCCACTTTCCTTTTGCATCATATTTTAACTGTTCAAAGGTTGGATTTGTGTCGAAAATAAATAAAAAACTTGTTCAGTATGGAATCTTAGTTTATTTTTCCTGATAATGATTGTAAAAAAATGTTTCTTGCACCAGAATTCTACTCAAATTAGTTAACAATTATCTGTGAGTGGTCATTGGTGACTCACTCAACACTTGAGTTGTCATGAGTGGGCGTGTCTATGGTTCATCAGAGATATTTGTTGATCTAACCGTTACTATTATAACTAAACTATTATTATGAAGAATTTGACTTTGAATGACTTTTTTTAAAATGATGTCTCCGTTGTTAATGAATAGTAGTTATCGGGATTGTTTCAAACTGAAAATGAAATCGTTCTCACGATCATGATGAATTCCCAATATTTATCGTACTTTTTTCAAATTATATTTCAAAAAATGTAACCACTAGTAACTTCACGTATATTCTCTTTGCATCTTTTATTATTTTTATGAGGTATTTCACTCGAAATGTTATTATCAAATTAAGGGGTAACTAATTTTGTTCGCCTGCTTTACATCAAGTTGTGTAAAGGAAGGGAAACCTGTGGGCAGGGGGTATATTCACTTGGCTAACACAGAGAGTCCCCGAACTCGTAATAAAACTGAAATAAGAAAAATCAGAATAAACTTATGGCCTAAAAACCCAATGGACATTATTTTTCTGCGAAATATTCCTTTGACTATACTGATATGGATAATGTATCCTTCACATTCATATCACAGGGCCTTATTTTCGTAGTGGATAGCAATGACAGAGAGAGACTTAATGAAGCTCGGGATGAATTAAAGAGAATGTTGTCGGAAGATGAATTACGTGATGCTGCCCTTCTTGTGTTTGCAAACAAACAAGATCTTCCTAATGCTGAGTCTACGGATTGCATCAAACAAAGGTTGGAACTGGATACCATGAAAACCCGACAATGGTACATTCAAGCTACTTGTGCCACTACTGGTGACGGATTATATGAAGGTCTCGATTGGCTGTCTAGAACCTTGAAGAATGTGAAGTAGAGGTTTCCGAATTTTGGAAAATCATGAGCAATTTGGATGTAAAGTCGTAAGGAGACTAGACTATATTACACCGTTTGTGTAACTTGATCATTTTCACCCATTTCAGAATGTAACATATATGAGTTGTATATAATTCTTCATATCGTAGTTTGAAGTTAAACATTCCAACATTCAACCACATCATCAAATTATGAAAAGTTTCAGTTTAAAAGCTTGATGGATTCATATTTTATTTTTGCAATTGCAATAATAAACCATTTTTGACCTTATTTGTATTAGAAACAACATTCAGAAGAAATAATAATAATAGTTTTTCTGTCTTAAACAATGGCAGCAGGCTATGAAAAAATAATTTAAACATTTATGATAAAACATTTTGATTTAAATAAAAATTAACTAAATTTTCATCCCTATATATGCCAGATCTTACCAAGAATATCTAGGCAAAAATTGTATCCAAGCTATATGATCCCATTACACCGATATTTTTTCACTTTGTAGCACATTTTAACAATAATTATTTTGATTTTATTACTGATTTTTGTGTGAATAATGGAACTTCATCAACATTTCTGTTCATAATGTCAAGCTTTGGCGCTCCAAAGATGTGTGTACCAATATGGAGGTAACTAACTTTGTTCGCTTATTTCACATCAAATTGTGTAAAGGGACGGAAGCCTATGGGCAGGGGTATATTTACTGGGCCAACACAGACAGTCCCCGAACTTGTGATAGAACTAAAATAAGGAAAATCGGAATAAAATTATGGCCTAACCCGACCTGGTACATACATTACAGGAGTACGAAAGCTTAAATTAATCTGAGAAATGTTTGAAGTTCACAGCAGTAGTTTATAATAATCAAATGAGCAGTTCTCTGTGTGCAATCGCAATGATTTACTCAGAAAATGAATTGCCTGGCTAACTGCTTCTACATCACCAACATTTGCAGAGCTATTTTGTCTTGCTGCTCATTATACTCCCACTGTTTTATTTGTAAATATCAATATTTATCACTTAATATATTACTAATCTTGTAGCTAATAGTTTATTGCACAGTGGCCCCAAATAATGTAGTAATTTGATGCATGATTTGGTTGAAAGTTTCAAAGAAAGATATCCCTGGTTCTTAGTTATAATATGATATTATGCATCAGAAAAATGTGTCAACATTCCATGTTAGAAGATCTCTAATATTCTTCTTCAGATATTTTTAAACGTTTAAAAAATAAACAGAGACAGCAGCATCCCTTTTTAATTCTCTCCATATTAATCTCAGACTAGCAATTTGTGAAAAAATCGATAAATTAGAAAAATATATTTTGATTTCACGACCAGGACAAAATATTGGTAAAAGATTGTTAGTAAAAATTGAAAAGAAATGCG
The DNA here is from genome assembly GCF_013122585.1 of Styela clava. NCBI lineage: Eukaryota > Metazoa > Chordata > Ascidiacea > Stolidobranchia > Styelidae > Styela > Styela clava. Next base: position 11,684,444 of record NW_024102831.1, on the reverse strand, counting down.
CAAATGTCCTGGAGGTTGCATAGAAAAGCAAAAAATGTATATATGGCGCACACACAAGTGATTTTTTTAATTGAATGCATTGAACACAACTCTGATTTGGTACTTATTGGTATTTCTTGATCTCTTCAAACTGTTTTCAAATATTTTTCAGTTTTGATTGTTGATCTTAATAGAGTAAATTGAATGACTTAGCATTGGTTTTATATGATAATGAAAATTTCATTGTTTTTTGCATTTGAAAAAAAAGTTGGCGAACTATTCCAATCCCTGACCTTGACTAGCAGCCTACTTGGATGATAAACCATGGCCTGTTATGTGTGATAAATTACGGGATTATAAATTTTAAGAACAGACTCTCTCTTGCCTCATATTGAGAACCATGTCGAACCAATAACTCAGCAACAATACGAGAGCCTAACATAATATTACACAATAAGAACTAGACAGCGATCGGAGACCGCCAACTTATTGATCTGCGGTTTCGATTCCTTCGTTCTGACTCAATAGCGACACCACATGTCTCATCACCAATTAATTAATAACTCGCTGATTATATGACATGATTCGTCCAAAATTAATAGGCTTCTGGTCCGAGATTTGATGAATGCACATGCAAAAATTGAAGCAGATTCAACCTCGCTTTCGTGAGATATCGCGTAACATACGAAAGTGTCTAACCGACAGGTACCTATCAACATACTCACCGATAAGTAATAAGATTACACAATAAGAACAATGGGTGTGTCACAGTTTGTGGGTATCTTCTGAATCCCCCACTGATTGAAATGATTCTCTGCTATCCTTTTCCTTGAATAAACATTGATTGAAAATTTTCGATACATTTTACTATTTATTATAGAAATCATCAAAATACACCAGTTTTAACTATAACGCAATGTAAACGCTTCTTTGCTATATCGAATAAACGTTGATCAAAAATGTTAAGATAAATTTTACTATTTATTATGGAAATATATCAAATTTTATCCGTTTCGCAATGTATGACTTTTAGACATGTGTAGAGATTTTAAATAAACATCTGTTTTTTTTCGAGATATTCTGCTTTTTGCTCATATTCAATGCTGTCTATTCCAATTGTAGATTTTTTGCTACTTACATATTATGAGTATACCAATTTTGTTTTAGATTTATTCATTATATTATTATTTTAATTGTCAATTCACCAGACCAAAATGGGTGGTTTCGCATCCCTATTCAAAAACTTTTTTGGAAAAAAGGAGATGAGAATTCTTATGGTTGGTCTTGATGCTGCTGGAAAGACAACAATTTTATACAAGTTGAAGCTTGGTGAAATTGTTACAACGATTCCTACAATTGGATTCAATGTTGAGACGGTCGAATACAAAAACATCAGTTTTACTGTGTGGGATGTCGGTGGTCAGGATAAGATTCGTCCGTTGTGGAGACATTATTTCCAGAATACTCAGGTTGGTTGTCGAATATCAAAACCTTAATTTCCCAAACTGTTAAATGTTAACCTATGCTTTATTGCTCTTTTTTATTTAACATGAATAAAACCTGAAATTATTTTTTATTATCTGCCTAAAATTCACAGCCTCATTGGCAAGGCTTCAACACAATAGGTGGAGTCAATAAAATTTACGAATTTTGATTCCACCTCTTAACAAAAATCTGATTTTGATAACAAAAACTTGGCATACTCAAGTCTCCTTTAATAGACTTTTAAAAAACACTTAATAAACTTAACGCTTTTCGAGTTTATGTACTACTGGTACTACCTTAGTATGTGTACCTGGTTAGGGCATAATTTTATTCCGATTTCCTCATTTTAGTTCTATCACAAGTTCGGGGACTGTCTGTGTTAGCCAAGTGAATATACTCCCTGCCCATAAGTTTCAGTCTCTTTACAAAACTTGATGTAAAGAAGGCAAACAAAATTAGTTACCTCCATATTGGTAAGTCTACAATTCCTGTTCTTGGGAATTTGAAATTTTAATTCCAACGTCATGGAAAACATATAAAACTCCCTCAGCAACACTGTAAATCTTTAATTTTAAAGATTGCAATCGACTAACTTTTTTCTGCAATCCCGAATATTTCATTTCACATCACAGGGTCTTATTTTTGTCGTGGATAGCAATGATAGAGAGAGACTTTGTGAAGCAAAGGAGGAATTAAAGAGAATGTTGTCAGAAGATGAATTACGAGATGCCATTCTTCTTGTGTTCGCAAACAAACAAGATCTTCCTAATGCAGCAACAACTGCTGAAATATCCAAGGGATTAGGGCTGGAGGATATGCGTAGCCGAAAATGGTACATTCAAGCAACTTGTGCCACCACTGGAGATGGATTATATGAAGGTCTCGACTGGCTCTCGAATGCTTTGAATAATAAGAACTAGATGCAATTAAGTTCTGAGGACTTGCGGACCACTCGAATATAACATATATGAAGCTCAAAATATAATGGCCAAATTTGAAACAAATCATGCTTTTGTATTCAACTTAGACAAATATGACAGTGTCCATGGTGTTCTTAGTTATTCTCTGATCACTGTTTGCTAAGCTACAGCACTGATTTCAAAAAACTCGACACATAATTTCAAAAAACTCATGACACGATGTATCAAGGTACCTTTATGTTATATATAATTTTGTTTTGCCCAGGTCTCTACTTTCCCATTTTATCATAATGGAATTAACTGTTAATGTTGCTTTGTGTACAATCTAATTAAACGTAGTTTCTGTGTATGGTATTGTGAAGTCAGTATGAACATGCCTTTCTAATCATTGAGTGGTACTTTGCGAAGACAAGCTGTTGTCCATAAATAACAAAATGATCTGTCGGGTTTTTAAATGTTTCATGTATATGAAATCACTCAGGTTGCTACTTTATACTAAAATGAATGGTGCATTTGCTATTTTCACCTAGTATTGGAAGTAAACCAGAGTTTGCGAATCATTTTTGGATTTTGCACAGATAAAGCAGTCTTCTCATCAGATAGGTTATGATTTTAATTGAAACAATAACTAAAATGTAAATAAAATCTATTACAGAGATTGCTGTCCAGTTTTTGCTTCTTGCTGTTGCCAGGTTTATCCAGAGTCCTTTTTTGCGCTAAGTTAGGTTAGTGCCGCTAACCATTGCATACTGTGTCATTGCCTCTGCCCTCGTGTGTGCCAGACTTTCGGTACTCTCGTTGTGTGAGTACCAGGTTAGGCAATAATTCTTTTCCGATTTTTCTAATATTAGTTCTGTTACGAGTTCGGGGACTGTATATGTTAGCTAAGTGAATAGTTCATTTACACAACTTGATGTAAAGGAGGCGAACAATATTAGTTTCCTCCATATTGGTACACACACTAACTTATGGAGCGCCAAGCTTTTAACTGACTACATGTTATTCCCATAGATAGACCTGTAACCAGTAAGAGGTTGTGAACCAGTTGCTTTCTACCTTTTGGGTGGGGCGGAAAACCTTAGTGGAACATTCCAGAGTCTTGTGTTGAGGAACCCGTATGCAGTCGATTATATGTTATATTATAAAATATGCCACGGGACACCAGTATTGTATTATACTTATGGCTTTGATCATATTTAAACAATATACATCAATATCTCTGATTTAAATTGTAATCTTGTGGAACCACTGGTTGAGAATCTATTACCTAGACCAGGGTTCACGAACCGCAGCTCAATTACGGTCCACGTAACGATTTACTACAGCCCGCCAAACTTAAGTGGGATAGGTATCTCAATCATGTGTACCGACCCCTTGCAGGCACTGCGTGAATACCCGTCCGCTTCAAATTTTGGGAATCTCTTTGTCAATCAACTTTCTAAACCACTGATCTAGACACTTTAGCAGTGGCCCATGATAAGCAGTTATCCAGTATTGTCATCTGCCGGCATACTTTGAAATCTCCATTGGACGCTGTATTTTGTTGAACACATTAACTGGTCACAATTTGACAAATTAGTCGGTTCTCAACAAAAACAACACTTCTGCAGAAACCCAAGCACTAGAACGTATCTGTTGCACAAACTCGTCAAAACTATTTGTGAACCAACCCTACAAAGGTTATCCCTGCACTATCCACCTCTTGATAGAATGAAACTAATGGATACCTATCAATTACAATTTGAAATTTGTCTGACATCTACACTTATCCAGAAATTCAAAAGAAATTCTCACGAAGTTGCTCTTCCATAATAACACACAATTTAGATTGAAAAGAGTATTCATATAGGCAATATTTATAAAAAAAATCATTTTCAACACACTGCAGTGACACTACAGCTTTTATACATCACGTATAGTCACCAATACAGCCATGAAATTCCAGATGCATGGATTTCCGAATAATCTGTGATTGACCAGGGATGTGCAACCTTTAATACAAGAGGGCCATTTACAGATATCTGGGTGAAATTTTTCAACATTTTATTCAACATAGTTATTCTAGTAATTGCAGGCCCAAAATTTTTGGTTATTGATTCTATGATAGGCTTTGTTCGCTTCGCACAAGTAGGGCATTGTAACGCCATAAGCATAGATAAGAAATTGGACTCAGTTTTCCACGCAAAGGGATTTGAATTACAAGCACATACCGGATTAAACTAAATTAAGAACTTGTTCTGCTGGCCACTCCTCCACGGACCGCACAATTTTTCCTTGTGAACCACAGGTTGCACACCCTTGATAATTGACCAACAGGTAAACAAAACATTGTGTTGCGATATTAAACCAGCAAAGTAATCGTTTCACAGAAAAAGGGAAGCTATGTTGAAGGTAATCATACCAATGCTTAGTGTACATTATGCTCCCTTGTGCATGAAATTCTTAGATTATGGAATAGGATTTTACTACAAAATGATGTGTTGGACAGGTTGAATGCTGTCAACACCATTTAATACACTGCTCACTTCCATGGCGGATCACCGTATTCAGTGTGAAGGTTCAGCTCGAACTGAGATGTTTTTCATTGGCAATCATAATATAGTTCTATCTTGTCTTGGTCTGCACTCACAACCACATCCTGTCGCACAAGACATGCTGCTTTGAAACCAAGACTCCATATGATCTGTGTGGCCTCCATGACCGCATAGATAGCAGAAACTCATAAGGTTCTGAACATAAAAGTTTAGTTATTATTAAGAAGCAGAATGTTGCTAGGATGTTTCTTGTCTTTGAATACAGTGAGTATTAGAAAGTGATTATTTGATTCATGGGAAATACAAGCAAACTTGACAATAGAATGACAAATAGGGAACAACAACTTTTGGGTGATTTTTGAAAACTAAAATTTAAAGCAAAAATACCAACATTTAAAAAAAAACAGGCAGAATACATCTTGGTGTAACTAAAATCAAATTATAAAAATTCGTTTACCGGTAATTACGCAAGTGTGTCGAAGAACTCATAGAAAAAGGCTTTCTAATCCTATTAATAGCCAATCACTAGCTCGGTAGGAATGCGCTTGCACTGCATCTCAGATTACTCTGTGTGGGTCGGAATCCCATCCGCGGGATAATTATGTGTGAGAGGATTGCTGCTAGTTAGTTATGGCTTCCACCACCAACAAGGCCATGCATCTGAAACAAATAACTGGCTAACCAATCCTATACCCAACATGGACTGGTAACCGGACATTCGCCATATGATTAAGCCGCTCTATTGATTTTCCTCAAGAGATAAATATATAAATCCTTAAAATACAGTATTCATGTTTGAAATGGAAAAAGAATCACCAACCTTGACAGGTAACTGACACAATGAACAATTCATTGCAAATTTTCTGCAGTATGTACACTGAGGCGATTGTGTCTCTGACTCACAGTACTGGCAGGAAATCATGAACACTGAAAATATACAAATTTGTTCAAACTTTAGTAGACAACAAATCTGAAAAAACTCATTTTGAAATTAGTGACATTATACTTATCATTAACTGCTCGTCAAAAGCTTCTATCAAAGTGAAGGTTTGAATAATAATATATGCAAGTTTAAAAAAAATTAATCTGTCACTGGCATGTAGCTTTTTCCAATTTTTTCTCTAAATAATGTAACAGCACATCGTATAATCACTGATCGATGGAAAGTTGTTTTCAAACTTCTTAAGCCGTGTCCCCTTTTTAGAATTTGTCAAGTCGCGCGCCCCAGCTCAAAAATAACTAGCTAACGATAAGCTACAAATAACAGATAGTAAGGCGAAAGTATGTTTTATTTTAAAAATACCTTTAAAATAAGTGGATGGAACGTAAAGTTCGAAGATGAAGAAATGAAAATATCCAAAATAGTGCGGACGAGATCAAATCTAACAAATATTTTTATTTTTAATCAGCTTCACGTCCCCAGCTTTCTACATCTATTTATTCTTCGCCCTATTTCTGACCTATTTTCAAGACGTTTGAAAATGTTTTTATTTAAACAAAACAGATATATTTATAATTCTTCATTTTCACAACCTATAATTTGAACTAGAGAGAGATGCTCTAAATATATGGACATGAAATCGTATGGGTATGCAGTCTGTCACAGTAGCCCACTGATACTGTTTCGCAGCTGAGCAGCAGATTTTACCTTACGCCAAAGCAAAACCGCCACCAGGAGCGGAATTTTTTAATCTTTATTGCGTCATCACACATAAAAATGAATCACACAGAATCCCATAATTTTTGAAATAAATGAAAGTAAAAGTCCCCTAGCGAAAAATTCGATCTATAACCACTGAAAATTTCAACACAATAGGTCTATTAGTGAATGAGAAAAGTGAACAACAACAACATAATAGCAAAACAATCAATAGGTCCACTTCGTGTCCAAAAACAACTATTGCATTGAGTGAAGCAAACATTACCTAATCCTGTGTGGGCCGGTGCAGGCTGCGATTTGTATTTTAAAATCTCAGTTCTTTGGTTCAACAATCCCCATCTATCCAGTATATCTGCATATGCCTGTTTGAATGCATCATACTGAGATTCCTTACTGAAATCTAAAAGTCTGAAAAAATGTTTGTTTTTTTGACAGTGATATATATATATATATTTTAGCATCATTCTGATAGGAAAGTATACACAATGGCTTTTTAGACAGTTGACTTTCAACCTAGCCGTGGTGGTAGCATAAAGGCCCTATTACGGCAAGTGAAATACAATATGCCTGTGAAATCTGGTGAATGAGTGCCAATTGGGGTCAGTGAGTGTCTCATTACGGTCAGCAAAATATGGTTGATGCATGTCCAATTAAGGTCAATGAAATAGGGTCTGAGTGACAGTATTTCGCTAATAGTAATTGAACGGTTCCATTACATTTGAACCCACGTACATTTGAACCCATGACAATTGCACCTGTATGCTATTGCACCTATGGAATTTTTTGTGTTTCACGGATAGTTAAACCCATACTAACCCTAACCCATGGGTTTTAGCACCCGCATATAGATTGAACCCGTGGATATACACATGGGTTCAAATGTACATGGGTTCAAATGTACGGTCACCTAATTGAACAAGCACTGATCATACTTCACAGTCCTAATAAGACTTTTATCTGTTACACTTGAATTCAGATGAATAAATTCAAATTAGTTAAATGCAACCAATGGTTACCTAGATAACTCATTAGTGTCTTGAAATGCTTCCAGTGGCTCGACATAATCATAGAAGAGTGAGTCAGAGTGACTCAGTAACAAACTTAAAAATACTCACTGTTTAAGTTTTTCATGAGTATCGTGTTCATTGAGTTCATGATCAACAACAGGAGATTCTATATATCGGTAATCACTGTCTGGAGGACTGTCCAAATAGTTTGGCAAATTGCTTGCTGAATATAACAATAAATGTGTTGTTAGACTCAACTATGATGACATCACAGATTAAAATCTAGGAATTTAAATCCCATGCCCACTGCCTCACCCAGGGGCCAGGGTGTAATAAATTGTGTAGGCAATAGGTGCACAACACGTGGCACGCGTGCCAAATTTGGCAGGCCATACGCTTAAACGTGGCACGCGAATGGTCTTGTAAAAAGAATTTTTATTTATTTATGATATACATTAAAATATAACGCTCGTATCAAAATCCGCAGTTTTTCAGGACATTAAATTGTTTCAACGAATATATATTCGTTATTTAGTCTTATTATTCAAATTTGTTTAATGTGTGTTTTACGGGAGGTAATTTACCATTACAGCGATTGTGCGTGGCTCGCGACAGAATTATTTTGAAAAATTTCGCACACGTCCTCATTTGGGTTGTGCACCCCTGGTGTAGGCAATCCAAACTATAGTTTTTCACAGTCAAGTTGCTGTATATTTCACATCTCTAGTGTGATTTGCATGACAAAAATATTGATGGCATAAAGAACCAATCTATGTCAGCACTTGACTGACAAAGTTCTGCCCATAGCAGATGCAATATGCTCAAGGTGTGAACTAGATAGGATTTACATATTTATCCTGAGGGAGAGGAAAGTCGATAAGACGGCTTAATCATATGGTGACCCACAGCCTCTCGTCCGGTTACCAGTCAATCTTGGGGATGGTATCAGTCAGCCAGTTATTTGTGTTTGTAAGCATGGACTTGATGGTGGAGGAAGTCGTAACTGACCAGTGGAAGCATTTACTAGCGAGAAGTCCAGGTTACCTCTCGCACATAACTATTCCTGCATGGGATTCGAACCTGCGAACCCATGCAGGGTAATCAGAGGTGCGGTGGCAAGCGTATTCCTAATGCTTAGCATGATGTGCCTATACTATAAATTTCTGCAATAGAACATGTAACTCACTAGGTGAAGGACCGGCTTTCATCCACCATGGATCTGCAGGATTTTCACAGAAACTATTACTTCGATGTGAACCATTGCTGCTTTCATTCTGAAATAATAGTGAGGGAATAGTGAAAACATCGTCCCTAAGCCTAGAGTCAAGGCATAGGTCACCACAAGTGAAATGTGAGATCAAAGATGGATGTACCTTCATATACCAATAATTGCTCATCTAATGCCTTGTTTTGTGTAAAGATGCCACAACAACCCATAATAACTAAACCTATTAATGAAAATTTGAGCCATTTATGTTTATGGAATCTATGGATTGTTAGATGTATTTTTATTCCATATCTTGCAACTAGTATTTTACCAGATAGCTCAGCACCAGTAAGAGTTGACTGATTATTACGTGCTTTCTATGAAGGTGAAAATGCACATTTTTGCGTTGTGTACACAGTTTTGTGGCAAGTTATTGAAATAAATTTGGTAATACACAACAAGCTTTCACCAGCCACTCCATATGCAGGGGCGAAGGGAACTTTATTTGCAACAGCTTCTGGAATAGTCACCGTGATTACGCCACCTGTTAAAAAAGCTGACTTTTTCAGCAGAAGGATTTCTGTTCAATGTTAATCTGTACAAAGAATTGAAATTTACCTCAAAACTGCTGAAAGATCCAGTTCTGAACAGAGGTACAGTGTTATTGTGAGGTATTTGATATCTGTCCTGTTTTATCTCGCTGTTCTCTACGAACATACAACTAATCATTGCGAGAGTCTGAACATCAAGAAGTTGACTGTAATGGTCGATTCTGAAAGTTATAAAATGGTTATCTTCAAGTGAGCTATACATACTCCGACCTCCACCCTTGGTCTGGTTCGCAGTGTTAACTGTATCTTTATTGTATTTTTGGCAACAAGCATTTTCCCGGGTGGCTGAGCATGACCTGTGATGTCATTAGTCACAGATGACTGATCATGACCAATCAGCTGTAAAGGTGAGATAGCCATGTTCTCTCTGTACTTAAGGGCTCAAATCTGTTGGTGGGTCTTGTGGATTACTTCGGTTATGCTTATGGGCATTTACTAATTATACATTTATACTGAATTAACACCATTGTCACAGTCCATGTCAGTTATGAAAATAGATTTCTAGACCTTTTCGTTAAAGTTCGCCCTTCGATAAACTTTGCAAGAAAACTAATATTCCTTCAAGCTTTAATAGATCTTCAGCTAGTATTATGCAATATTCCAGTTCATTATCATTCCAAACAAAATAAACATCAATTACAATTACTTACAATGAAGACAACAGCCCTTTCCCAAAACTAGTTGATGCCCATGGTCGATAATCAGACGATAACTTTGATTTATCTTGAAGAACTGAAGATTGAATCAATTCGAGAGATGACCATAACTGAAGGAAGAGCACATTGGTAAAGCAATGTAAGTAGAGGTAAATTTGAGCACAAAGAAGATTAAATACACATACACTGTATAAATCAAAAATATGAAGCATTTTCAAATGAAAATCTATACTAATCTATACTAAAACTATTTACAATTAAACATAAGATGTATTTACAGACAACAACGACAATCTAAAAAAAATTACTAAACAATGATTTAATATGTAGGATTTACATATTTATCCAGAGAAAGAGGAGAGTCGATAAGACGGTTTAATCATATGGCAAACCACGGCGTGTCATCCGGTTACCAGTTCATGTTGAATATGGGATTAGTTTGCCAGTTGTTTGTTTTCGGAAGCATGGACTTGATGGTGGAGGGAGCTGTAACTTGCCAGTGGTTAATCGCACATAACTATCCCCACATGGGATTCAAACGTGCAAATCAGAGGTGCGGTGGTGAGCATATTTCTAACGCTTAACATGACATGCCACAATGCCTAGGCAATTCTAAGAATACAAGTTCACTTCACTATTTATTCCAATTTTTCACAGATTTCAAGTCTCAACTTATTTGCAAGTCAATGTATGCATAACTCACAAACAACAGAATATTTTAGATTAATATACTTACTTCAACAAGATCTTTTCTTCCAAGTCTGTCTGCAGCCTCACGATTCTTTTGACAAGTTTGGATATAATCGTATTTTGTGGGTCTGAAAAAATATGAAGAAATGCAGATGTGAATCAGTTACTCTCTCTTGATTACTTAAACTCTCAATGCACTGTGTGTGCTGTGCATCTTTTCAGAAAGTAGTCATAATCATTTCAAAGAAAGGCGAACTAGCAATAAAATTGATACACATATGACAAAAACTCTATAGAGTGTCTATAAAATCCTAAATTATTTTAAAATCGGAGAGTTATATTTTGTTTTGGCCCGCACAGATGTAATAAAAATATTTGAACAATTACTGATTAAAAAACAACAAATCTGGTTAAGAAACCAATGTCTCCAAAATAAGGAATGGATGAATAATAGCTAGCAAGGGCTTTGTCACATGTCCTTCAACACTTTATCCCAATAAGCCATATAGAAACATATTTATTTTACCCCCTAATTAGCTATATTCCAAAAAACACACCTTGCTAGATTAAACAAAATTAACCATCTTACACGACATATTCCTCAGCTAATTTCTTATTCAATGTTAACACTGTAGAAAGGTCTTGAATGACAACTTTTCCTGCAGCTTTGTGAAGTCTCATCTGTAATTTATCTGATGACGAGGCTGGATCGGACGACGATCCAACACTCTCCTTGACATGATGCTTCCATGATTTACGAGGTTTCTAAAACAATAGTTTCTCAATTTGAGTAATACATAGGATAGGAGTTCATATATATCTTGGAGGAGAGGAAGACCTATAAGATGGCTTAATAATATGGCAAACTATGGCCACTCGTCTGGTTACCAGTCCATGTTTGGTATGAGATTAGTTACCCAGTTATTTCTTCCAGATGCTTCTTACCGGTACATGTTATGGTCTTTTTCTAAAGTAAGAATAGTGCTATGTGTTGGAATATGAAATATTGAATACATTTGGTAAGCGGTTATATAGAACCTACACTCTAATAAAATACACAATTTCTAGAAACTTCAAAAAAACTCTATTTATTCACAGTTTTTACACATTCCTACACTACAATAAAAACTTCAAACCTCAGCTTCGAAAAAATTGTATATCACAGTGATAAGGAGAAAATCAAACAAAGGACAACTGACATTGGAAATATCCATTAATAGTTCAATAAAGCCTTATTATTTCTTAGACCCTGGATGGGTCAAAGGACCTGGTTGCGGAAAATAGAAGAATCAAACCTAAAATCTTTAACATGAGATTACAGTGTTATTTGAGAAATACAAAACATATGTTAATTACTTACACTAATAATACATAATTTTTATCTTCATACTATTTGGAAATTTTTTTGAAGATCATAAAAATTTTCTCATAAATTACAGTATCAAAATATAAATGATAAAAGTACAGTAACTAAGAACACTGACCTTTTCTTTATAATAAAATGATTTAACAGAAATATCAGAATTCTCGGTAGGACTTGTAGCGTATTGAGTTATGTGTTGCACAGCAGAGATTGGGCGACCGACTTTTAATTGTTTCTGAACCATATTGTTGTTACGAAATGTAATAAGTGTTGCCAAACATCTGAAAATTGAGATTGAAGTTCGAAACAGATCTAATCTATAGTAGGCTAATTATTAATTAGAAAAGAGTGAATATGTCAACTTTTACTTGTTTATATATATTACTATACCAAACAGAGGGGGGGGCTAAATAGCTTTACACAAAACATTGAATGCACAACAAAATAATTTAAATGAATTGAAATATCAACAATACATAACACTTGGAAATGATATGGAAAACATAGGCTAGTATGTCTTCCAAGAGTGAGACACTAAAAAAAAGATTTCAGCCTTGTATAAGCTCGGACAACACTTTACTATTTTCTTTTGGATAAATAACCAGATAACTTGTTTTAACATGATTAAAAAATTTTGTGGTTTATCAATATTTACACTCATTAAAAAAGAGTTCATTTTCAAGTCTGCTGAAGGTTTGGGAAAAAATATCACCATATTGGACCATATTTGTAAAACAGCAGATGAAGGCTATATGCATTACTGAAAATTCAATATTTCAGAATATTCCTGATCACTGGTGAATAATAAACCTTGTGTGTAACTCTACCTTGGTGCAGGTTTTGAACTTGCTTCAAATCCTTTTACTTGAGTCGGTCTCATGAAGGTTACAAGATGACCAGCTCCACAGAATCTAAGTTTGAAGATACAGAATTTTCTACTTAGCAGGATGAAAATATGACAATATTAACATAGACCATACCCGTATCTTTCCCGATGAGTACAGATAATTGAATACGGAATTTTGTTAATTCTACAAATGTGTTTTATTTCATGTTTTTATGAATAAGTTTCCTCTCCTTATAAAACGAGAGAGAAATACAAAATATATGTAGGTCAAATGTAAAAATAAGTGTTCCCATAATGTCAAATAAAACAGAAATTTTGTGGAAAAAAAAACAGGTCCCAAAAAAATTAAAAATAAATAAAAATGATAGCCTCCTAGTGATTTATTTCATCTTCAAGTACTAAAAATCAGAAATCGCTTTGTTCATTAATTAACGGCAATCCAGCAAAATAATCCATTTGTACACTTTGTTTTCAATAACCTACTGCTTAAATACCACATTAGAATTACACTATTGGGACCTCCTGAAGTATGCGCACCAAGATGGCGCACAACCTGAACTCAGGTTGTGTACCATGTTAGGGTTCAGGTTGTGCGACATCTTGGTGCACATACTTCAGGAGTACTCACTGTTGTTCTGTGCTCTATACTTCTGTGTACCTGGATACACACTCTTTGTACAAAAAGCAAGATAGCACAAGGATTACAAATAATGTTGAAATTTTTCAAACTGCAACAGAACTACAAACCAACCTTGCTCCACTTGTTCTCGGGAAAGGAATATTGACAAGATGTTGGTAAGTTCCAAACATTCTGTCATATCCCGACTGAGATTTCATATTGGAATAAGGAGGAAAAATATCTTGATTGTTGATTTCTGAATGCTGGAAATAATAATTCACTCAATAAATAGTCGAAAATATGAAATGGAAAGGAGCTTGAAGCTCTCACAGTTATTTTCACATTCATTTTTACGAGGAGTTTTACAATTGCTGTAGGCAAACGGCCACTGATACGGAGAGACAGCTAGTTCTAGTTCATAGATTTCTAGGTTTTCCTTAACAGAAAGCAGTGTGGAATTTTTCATATTAAATTGAAGAAAAATTTTAAAATAGATTTCATTTCAACCCAAGAGATAGGTCTAGTTAGTAGAAAATGCAGAAACATTCAAAACAGGTCAAATGATTTTCAACCTTCTAAATCTAAAAATAACATACTAGAGAGCATTAAGGCATGGATACATGTTTATCCTGGGGGAGAGGAAAGTCGATAGACGGCTTAATTATAAAGCCTCTCGCCCGGTTACAAGTCCATGTCGGGTATGGGATTAGTTACCCAGTTATTTGTTTTCGGACCAGCGGTTACGTGAGCCACCCTAAAGCGACGAGGAATCCAGCAATCCTCTCGCACATAACTATCCCACATGGAATTTAAACTTATGAAACCACGCAGGCTAATGAAAGATGCGGTGGCAAGCATATTACTAAAACACCGCAGAATCGATGGTTGTTCAGAATAATCATATCTCTATTGCCAGATAGTAGCGATGCTCTTTTCACCTTTCTTGTTATGTAGATTAAATCACATTATAGTTAAGTGGTCGCCATATCCATTGCTTAAATATCAAGATTTTATCTCGAAAGCTCAAAAAAAACTAAAATTCCAATATATACAAATTTTACTATCAGTAGAGGTTATGCGAGACTAACTCCCAATCCTTCCTCAATGCCTTCGCGCTGGTGGCTTCCTATGTGTATAATGCAAGGATGCTGTAGCAGGAATAAACATGACCATACTATACAATTCAAGAGTCCTGCTGCACACAACACAATACACAATGACCATTGTTGTAAACTGATTACAGAAATACATTTGTGTTAGTGTGCAGCTGGACTCTTGAATTGCACTATACAGATTTTGTTTCGAAATTTACGGAAAATTTTTTTTCTTCAGCTCAAATAAAGCCAATAGAAGATAATAATCGACATTATACATACAGACATGTTCTCCACTTGACTTGACAACATTCTTAAGCAGGGTTCAATGCAGGTTAGATTGCTTCGGACATGGTTCTGTGCCGTTTCTCTCAACATCTGGAAAAAATAATCAATGAAAATGTGATAATGATCTGTACATTATTCAATATGTAGGATTTGAGTATATAGAAGCATTCATTCATTGATTCTTTTCCACAAAATCTCAATAATATTACAATGCAAATTGATTGTATCATTTTTAAATTGGCAATGGATCTATTATGTGTGTTATAAAAGCATTGAGAAATCAAAAGCGCTGTTGAACGATTGTTACCATGTGCCAAGCATTAGGAAAGCGCTCAAACTTATATAACCTATTATAAAATTGTCATCATTGGAATATGAATGAAACAAATAATCTCTATGAAAACTGAAAAGCAAATTAAAAACTAATTTTATTAAGTAGTCCCAATGTGTTTTATTATTTCGTGTGAATTTATCTAAGCAAATGTATTTGACATTCAACATTAAAATGCAATATTTCGAAACGATTTTGGAATAGTGAATCATTCGGTTTTGGCCATTCCCACATAAATAAACTATCCAAATCATCTATTAAGGGCATTTCGGTGTGGCGTTAGGAATACGCTATCCACAGCACTACTGAATGCCCCGCGTGGGTTCATGGGTTCGAATCCTGTGGGAGATAATTATGTGCGAGAGCATTGATGGGCTCCCCGCCACCATAGAGTAGTTCAAGTAACCACTGGTCTGTTTCGGCTCCCTCCACTATCAAGTCCATGCATCATAACTGGCTAACTAATCCCATATCCGACATGGACTGGTAACCGGGCGAGATGCCGTGGTTCGCCATATGATTAGGCTGTCTTAACAGCTTATCGTCTTTCCTCCCCCCCGAGATATAAATATGTAAATCCTATTCTATTATTATCTTATTTATTGACTGTGAATAAAAAAAATTTCTCTTCCAGCCTATTTTAGTCCAACTCTTATATCAATTCACTGAAAAATAAACTCGATAACTTACATTTGAGAGTTTCATGACTGCACTCGGGCTTATATTTGTCGGTTTCAAGAAATGAAAAGTTGGTGAAACATTGTTCGGATACTGAGATGGAAATTGACAAAGTACTTTTACCACGATGTAGTTTGATTGAACTAAAACGGCGCATGTTCGATGGATTGGATCAAGCTGACAAAAAATGAAAATAATCATGTAAATCGCTAGTAAAATAGTGTAGTAATAATATAAAAAATAAATAAAACTATGATTTCAAAAGAATTATATTTACAAAAATCAAGAATAATGCTATTCAAATTTCCAAATAAGCGTTTCACCAGAAAATCTTTTGATTCAAAAAATTACCTTTTTTGTAAAATTTTTCACTAGGATCATCGACCAATTCAAAATATTAAATCCTTCAACCATGAGTCACAGGGCAAGTCAAGTTACAGGTCACAGAATCTCAAGTCAAGTATAACCAATTACAGTTAATTCTCACTCTGATTTAGTTATGTCCGAGTCCAAGTCATTTAATTTAGATCAGTGTTTCCCAACATTTTTTTCATGAAACCCATATTTTTGATGAAATATAAATCTCGCAAACCGAAGATTATGATCAAATACTGAATGGCATGTAGAGTTTTTATGGCCGCAAAATGACATTATAATAAATCATTTCTACATAACATTTCTTTTTTAAAAATTACCTCAAAGCGATGAAGCAGCAATTTTTTGCTATCAGCAAGTTTTGGGAGTTGTTGAAACTTTGAGGTTTTCATTGAAAAAACTAGCGACCCAAGAAGATTTTCAGGCGATCCAGTTTTGGGTCACCACCCATAGGTTGGGAAGCACTGATTTAGATAACTTTAGTTACTTTGAGTCGTTGACAAATCAAGATTTGAGTCCAACTAGAGTCCAGTCAATGCTAAATTACTGAATTCATTAAAATAAAATCAAACTAAGATCTTCAATTTGGAACAGTGGTTCTTAAACGATGGCGGTGCCCCACAATGGGGTGCAGACAATTTTTAGATATTTACATTTCTTTATTGTTTAGATCAGGGTGGTCCAAGGTTGTCAGCTCCGCGGGCCACAAAATTATTTTTGCATTGTTCGCGGGCCAAACTAGTGCCAAGAGTAGGTGAACAGTGCAATAAAAAACGAACACTTTTATTGTGCAAACACATAGTTATCAGGCAGAGCCATCTCAGTCTAATAGAATCCGCATTCGATTTTTGGTTTTCTATGATGTTAGCATATATTCCCGACCAAAAAGATAGAAAGCCAGATAATGATTTAGACTGAGAAGCACATCATTCAACTTCGCTAGTGGCCTGAGCTAGTCACAACACTAGACAATTCAGTGACATTAGTGATGTAGCAATATGTCAAAAGATTTTTCTGATTAATTTTATGACACAAAATAACACGAATTTTTGATTACTCTCCGAATGTGACGCGGGCCACAGATAATGAAGAGGCGGGCCACATGTGGCCCGCGAGCCTGGATTTGGACCACCCTGGTTTAGATATTGCAGTTCCATCCACATATTTTAAACTTGATTCTTGAATAAAACTTCACTTCACTATCTGTTATTTGTAGCTTATTATTAGCTAGTAATTTTCGAGGTTAGACACGAGATTTGATAAATTCTAAAAAGGCTTGAATAGTTTGAAAACCACTAATTTAGACAATTCTAATAGTAACCCCAAACAATAATTTCACCTCTTCAATGTACAGATTTTGCAGATCGATATTCATCAATTTAAATTCCTGTTCCAGTGATCCAATAGGTGTCGTACTTTGGGTGAGGGGTGAAGGAATAACCGGATAAGTGGGTGAAGTAGAATATCTCGGTGACGCTCGTTCCAGGAATAAATCTTGAGGTCGAAATGACCCTGACCCACTACGAGGGGTCAGCATGTTCTTCGCCATTTCGTTACTTTTTCTTGACACGCTATACTCACTCCCTGTAAGAAGTAATTGAATCAACAATGTCAACTCAAAAATAGCAGCTTATAAATTGTTGTGCTGACCATTGAGTATGCTTCAGGCATTAATATAGGATTCTGTTGTCAGGTAATCAATTATGTAACTCATAAATAGCCTGGAGCCCATTTACTTTCGAATCAATTTTTTTATGGGAGCCTGTTCGAAGCAATATTGCACAGTTTATTCAAGAGTGACAAGACTTAACTCAGAAGTGACAAGCGACAATGTTGGAAGTTATTATGAAGATTTATTCATTCGGTTGCATGTATTCTTATGCAGAGATAGATTAACTGGCCTAATTAATTGTTTCTTGTTTGTTAAACTAAATATTAACAATGATAATGAAAGGACTTTTTCAAATATGAGATGACAAAAAAAGTTGAAAAAGTTTCTGTAATATTGATTGATTTCTGTAATATTGTATAATCATCAGTTTTCTCAAATTTCAAAAAAAAAACATTTTTTATGTACAATTACCGGCATTTTCCAAATACAGTCGCATGACATGTAACTGGATAATACCAATGATGATGAAAAAATTTCCCATACATGAGATGACAAAAAAATGTTAAAAATTTAGATTTTCATGAAATTTAGTTTCAAGAGAAATCAAATTTTACTGACTAAAACAGTATTTTTAACAAGACGTACACCAGTCCCCAAAATTTGATTTTGACTTGTGGCAAACAAATCAGATCAGGAAATCAAGTCTTGAATGTCTGTTACAATGATTATTTCACATTGACAGATCCTTTAATCTCAGCTGATTGATCAGTATGCAATTGTCGAATCTAAGTTAGCATAAATAAATTATGACATACAAAAACAGCGAAGGCCAAGAAAAATCAGAAAGATCCAAAAGTCAAATATCGTTTTTTTTAGGGCTAGGCCACAATTTTATTTCAATTTTCCTTATTTTAGTTCTATTACGAGTTCGGGGGCTAGCCAAGTGACTTCTGTAGTATTTGTACCAGAAATTATGACCTAACGCTAACCTGGCACACATACTACATTCCGGTGTCCGCAATCTTGGTTCACATACTTCAGGAGTACCGAAATCACAGTACCCAAATGTTTGGATCAATACCCATAGAAAGATACAAAGATTATATGACATAAACGAAGATAAGCGAGTCTTATTTAATAAATGCTATGAGCATATACATCCAAATTAATCATGAAAACAGATAAGACTAGAGCAGGGATGGGCAAGGATTTTGAACCAGGGGCCAACCAAGACTGGCGGGCCATATAGGGGTGATGTAAAAAGTTCTTTTACGAACAATATTTACAGTGTTACAAAAACAGAAGTGGAACACAATAAGCCTCGTGCCAAAACTAAATTTGAACGCAATCTCAACAAATTCCTTGAGCTATTTTTAACTAAAACATCAAGATTCAAATTATTATACCCATAGATTTAGCTGTTGTATAAATTTTACCGCTCGAAATACCGTAATTAAATTCATTCTATACAAAAAAATTTAACCTGGCGCATAAATTTTTCTAAATCATACAAAAATGGACGACAAAGAGAGAGAGAGAAAAAAAACATAAATTCAACCTTAGTTTTAACATATATACGGTAATTACTTTATTCCACTTTCAATTGCTGAAACAAAAAAAGGTACTCCCGTAGTATGTGTACTGGGTTAGAGATAGGCCATAATTTTATTCCGATTTTCCTTATTTTATTTCTATTACGAGTTCGGGGACTGTCTGTGTTTGCTAAGTGAATATACCCCCTGCCCATAGATTTCAGTCCCTTTATACAATTTGATGTAAAGTAGGCGAACAAAATTAGTTACCTCCCTCCATATTGGTACACACACTTCTGGAGCGCCCAAAAAAATTATTAAATTCAATTCAAACATGGAAAAATAAAAATTCTCTAACATGACATGAGAACATTCATGATGTGTGCATGCTTGTTACACAGCAAATGATAAATACCAGAGTTTGGATCAAAAATAAGGAATTTCTCCTGTTTTTGATCAGGTGGTATAACATAGATCTGAGGTAAAACGTCATGACCAAGCACTGGAAGGAAAAAGAATTGAAGAATAACGATGAAATTGACTGACTGAAAAAGACGTCAATGAGAGGAATCGAAAAACAATGTTTAACAAATCTTTTAACATATTTGTAATAAAAGTATCAAGGCTGTTGAGTTTGGCATGCTTGTAGCTAGAGTTGCATTTCTCAACTCCCCGAAGCTGAGAGTTCTAGTCAAATTTCAGATTTTTAATGATGGTAATCGAATTCAAAGTTTTCAAAGCATTTACTAAACATTTTCAAAAAAAAATAATAAGGGGTTGAATATGCCAAATTTCTGTTATCAAAAGTTTGTTTTCTTATAATCCGGTGTTGTTTTCCAAATAACTAAGACTTTGGAATCGGACACGAGTTAACTTGGCATATAATAACATGATTTTGTTATAAAATAGGTGCACTCAGTATATTTAAAATAAAATGCAAAAGAGTAACTTGAACACACGGCTATTTAGATATAAACATCTCTAGTATGCGTGATACGTGATAGATACAACTCTTTGTGTTAAGTCAATATAACTATACTATTATGTTAAATTATCCCATCACAAAGCAGCTCAAAATGCAAAAGAATATGACTATGTACTAATATCTCACCGAAACTAGGAGGTAGAGGAGATTGCATTATTCCTGGAGTATTATCCAATGACATTTGTAGCCCTTCATCATCTGCTGCTGTCACATTGATATCATAAACTTCATCTGTATGAATTAATAAATGTATTAATACGTTATATCTAGTGCAGTGGTTGTCAAACGATGGGGGGCGTAGACAATTCGAAATATAAATATTTTTTTGATGTGATCTATCCCGCCTTATATTAGAAAAATCTCCTTTCATTATTTTAGTTCGCTAAATCCATGTACTTTCAACGTGTTTTTTGAATAAAACATACTTTCGCTTCACTAACTGTTATTTGTAGATTATTGTTAGTTAGTCATTTTTGAGGTGGGGCGCAAAATTTGACAAATTCTGAACGAGAATATCGGTCGGAGACGGAAGACTTATCGATCGAAACTGCGGTTTCGATTCATGATTCTATGGTGACACCGCGTGTCCTATCACTAATTAATTAATAACTTTCTTATTATACGACATAACATGATGAATGCACATGCAAAATTTGGAGCAGATTCAACCTCGCTTTCGTGAGATATCACGTGCATCTAACAGACAGAAAAATACCTATCAACATACTTACCAATCAAGATCGATAAGTAAAAAAGCACACGACTTAAAAAGTTTAAGAACCACTGCTCTAGAACAAAATGCAAAATGTGGCGTGCACACAGAAGACAATAAGAATATCAATGGATCAGATTAGGAAAGATAGAATAGCCTAATCCAGTGGTTGGGATCCACTATTTATTACCACAGTTTATGGCGACCCATTTAACTTTTTTAACTTTCAAAACTACAACTGCCAGTTGCAGCGCACCTACACAACAAAATATCTTTGTTGGTTTTATTTTCTTTTGTTTTTTTTTATGACATAACACAGAACATAGCAATGACTAATCATCGCAAAACTACCGTGTTCCTCGAAAATAAGACCTGGCCTGAGAAAAGGGCCGATTTAAATTTTTAAAATGATTGTAATTAAACCCTACCCTTAAAATAAATTCCAAATGTGTGGAAGAGGAATCGTTCAATGACCTGAGGTAAGGTGGAGATCACACTACTATTCAAGATTGTGTGACGTCACAATCACAATTATGTTATTTGTCAGTTGATTTTTGTATAGGAAACACAAATAAAAATAAAAAACAATGGATGTCGGTTTTTATATGTTTATTAGACTATCTCGTGACTTTCTACAGTGTTTTTTTTTTTTGAAGATTTACGTATTCGACTTGCCACCGATCCTAATACCCAGTATATTAAATCAAAGCTTTCTACATCTTTTCATGACCCACTAAGATTCCTTTTGCGACCCACCAGTGTGTCGCTGGCCTAATCTATTACATCTGACTATGTTCTTGGAAAATTGCACCTTATTTGGTAAGAATTATAGGCCTAAAAAAAATTTCAGGGGTAAAATGAAATCAGACCAAGTGTTAATATTTCAATTTTGTCAAAATGACTCTTAAAATGGTCTTATGTTGCTGATATATTATAATTTTTTGAAGATTGTAATAAGAAAAATGTGGAAAGGTGCGGGCTGACCTTCAACATCAAGTTGTTCATCTTGTAGATTATCACCACAACCACACTGGTTCAGCAGAGAGCTATCCGCTTTCCACAATCTTAGTGAATGATCTTTTGACCAGGTCACGAGTTCGGCACAAGTATCTGCAAACAAAATTTACACGAATTCAAGTTACAAAAACATAGTTGCCCTTTATCTTGCATAAATTTTACTACAAGTCACAGCAAAAAAGGGAAGCAAAGCAGGAATTTGGGCAACATTGTTTTACTAATAATAGGATGTGGCGCATGCTGAGCATTAGGAATATGCTCGCCACCGTACCTCTGATTACTGGACTCCTCTTTGCCATAAGTTGGTTCATGTAACTGCTGGTCGGTTACGGCTTCCTCCACCATCAAGTCCATGCTTCTGGGAAACAAATACCTGGCTTACTAATCCCCTCCCTACACGACATGGACTGGTAACCTTATGATGCCGTGGTACGCCATATATTGAGATGTCTTACAACTTTCCTCTCTCAAGATGAATATGTGAACCCTAAATTCTATTTTGTGAACGCCGCTGATCAAACTTTCAAAAATTACCAACAAATTTTACACTCACCTTCTTGATTATATCTCCAACCAAAATCCAAGATGACGTCTCGGTGCCCAACAAAACTATGAACAATTGAAGATACATTCTGCACATTCCACAACAATATACTGTTGTCCCACCTATGGATTTGAGACATCAGTGCAGTAACCATTCCATAACCAAACGGCTGAAAAAAGAATTATAGTGTGGCAATGAACGAAGTAATATCTTTTCCTGTTTCAACATAATAAGATGTAAAACTTCCAAAGTTCAAGTGTTGTATTAACTTTCTTCATTTTTGTAAAGGTAAATAAGAAATTGATGGAATCTAAAATAAAATTTAATTGTGAATATATAAATCAATGCTGCAGTCACAACACAATCAAATATGTTACTGTCTTACTGTATATCTAGCTTTCCACACAGGAGCTCCAGCAGATATTTGATAACTTGCTTGCAATGACTGCTGAGTTGTATCCCAAAATCTAACCGTTGTATCCTGACCAGATGAAGCCAGTATATCTTGCTCTACTGGACTCCAATCTAAGCTGTGAATCTTTGACAAATGTGCAGTGATGTATTGCATCGGTGTGCGGCCATTCTGAAAATTTTTTGAGAAGGAATAAAAAGGGCAAATTACGGACTGCGGGCCTGATCCGAACCACCGAAATGTTTCATCTCGCCTGCTTGAGTCTGCTAAAATTATAGTTTTTATGAATATAAATTTCTGTCAAAAATATTGAAGATTTTTTATTCAAAGTTTTTCATATTGATTTTAAGTCTATTATCTGTAACTGGCCAACCTGAGCAGCAATTGCCCACCCCTGGCGTATATAAATATTATATATCAGAAAAAGAATAATATTGAACATTTTTAACTAATTTTTGTACTTGTTTTTGGCTGGTAAAAGGCTTTGATAAACTTATTGAAAGTATTACCACCACCCAGTCCTTTACCAGAAATTTGGAATCGTTATTTTGTATGTACATATTCATGTGGTGTATTCTAGTTTGGCGCATCGATGAAATCTCTCTCTACATTTGATTCTTAACAGATTGTATTTCTAGGTTTTTATGCTCGTTTGTGATTTGGTGTTCAAGGCAAAAGTATCACACCAACAGAAGAAGACAAATAGATTGACGGAGCTAATAGATTTGGGATAGAAGTAGTCTTCATCAAGACTAACCAGAAGCTAAAAAATGAGCAAATTCAAATAGAAACCGCACAATCTGCCTTACCCTTATATCCCATATTCTTATATCGCCATCATGTGAAGTTGCCAAAACATTGGGTGCCAACTTATTCCATTTCACTTGACTTGCACCAGCTGAATAAAAAAGGATCATTAAATAAATACCAAACCATATTTTCTCGTCTGACTTTAAATGAAAAATTGATGTCAATAATATACAAATGTGGTAATGGTAATGTAATATACAGGGTGATCAAAAAAACAGAACCCATAACTTTTACAAAATTATTTAACGCTTAAAACTTCTGTTTGTATATTATTGTACCCCTTTGCACAAAAGTTATGTTTTCTCCAGATATGTTCGATGACCTGGGTTATGCTTATTTCTGGTAACCCTGTATCAGAGATTAGCGAACGAAAGTTACAAAATCTGACCTACGGCTGAAGGTGTCATTTTGGGTCGTTTTGTATCTCTGATATCCCATACATAAATATAAGTATCGATGGAACAGGTTGCGAGTAAATTATCATCACAAGGACACCAATCAACATCACTAATAACACGAGTGTGTCCACGTAATGTTGCAAGCAAAGATCCAGCTCCTTCATCCCATGTCCATAGATCAGCCCATTGACTGTACTGCAATAAAAGAGTTTAAATTTTCTGAATTACTTTTTGCAGTTTTTGGTTTAAATAACAAAAAATGGAATACCAGGGTCAGCTCCATTGTTCTCTAATCTTAGGTATTGTTTGAATATTTCAAGTCCCTTATCCATTAAGTTTAAAGAAAAGAAAGATCTTTGAGCATAGGGATGGACAATTGAGAATACCAAATCTGGATCGGATCAGCCCATTGACTGTATTGCAATAAAAAAGTTCCCATGGATAGAGAGTTTCTGGATGAAATAGAAAAAAATAACCATTTTGAGTCAGCTATCATTGTTTTCCATTCTTGGATTTTTTTTTGAATGTTTCTAGCTGTGCATGATTCTGATATTTATTTCAAACCCCTACATCCTCAAAATACAAAGAAAAGCGCTTCAAACAATTATCAAACAAGTAGCACTCTTTTTTCGGAGAGAATCAGCAATTACTGCATTGACATCCTATTGCTTGAACATTAAAGTATTACCAATTTTTTGAGAACCCTTCACTTATCACCACAAATTAAAATTTATAATCTTGGTACAACTTGAATTCTCAAGAACTGGTATATTTACAAAGGTAGATATTTTCACTTAGGCACACTTAAGAGCTACGAAAAGGTTTATTCAGTAACAGATGCTAGTAGGTACCAGATGACAATAAACTAATAACTCAAGTCAGTACTGCCAGGAAAACAATATAGAGTTTATCAAAAAGTATCTGATGATGCAAGAGACCCAAATTAATTTAGTAAGTAACAGACAATGAAAGTGGCCAAAGCTCACTCTGGACAAGATTTTAAAAACGATTAGCTATGAAACAAACTCACAGTAGCGACAAAATGTTGTTTCTTCGTGAAACATGGATTCCATTGAACATGAGAAATATCCCATTTACTTTGTCGATTAAGACGACGAGCAACTTCGTGTGGATTGTTTAGATCGATGAGTATGATGTTACGCCTAGTTCCTAGTACTGAGTACCTTCCGTCAAAATCCACGGCCATGGCATTTGCCTGAAAATGATACATTTAAAGAATGATTGGTATAGTTTTTATGGCGCTCCAGAATTGTGTGTACCAATATGGACGTAACTAATTTTGTTCTTCTACTTTACATCAAGTTGTGTAAAAGGACTGAAAACTATGAGCAACTATTGGAATAAAATTATGGCCTAACCCTAAGCTCGAACACAGACTACGGGGGTACCGTTTTTATTTTGTCAGTATAGCTTACAATTACTACTTTTTCTATTTTAGTTGAGGGCTCATTATACTGATCTGAAGAAATACCAAACCACATTTTTAAAATGTCCTCAAAACATGCTTTTAGTTACATATTGGTAATGATAACATTGTTTATTCCATGAAGAATAAATTCCTTATTCACTACACAAGATAGGATTTTCATATTTATCCTGTGGGAGAGGGAAGCCAATAGGATAGCCTAATCATATGGCGAACCATATGGTTAAGCCCTCGTCTGGTTACCAGTCCATGTCGGGTATGGGATTAGTAAGCCTGCGATTGATTTGACACTAACGTGATTTCTTGTAAGTATTCAAATGTGGTTACCTGAATATTTGGATGTTGTGCTGTTTTGACATCCATTATAAGCTGTGTTTAATTCTGAAATATATGCTGGAAATGATTTAAAATTTACTCCTTCAGCTTGTAAGCACCAATATTTAACCTATAGTTATATTGCCTACATTTCTTATAAAGATGAAAAAATGGCAGTCAGGTCAGATTTGTATTTGAGGTAATATTGAATACAAAATTACACAATACAAGACAATAACATCAAGCTTTTAGCATCATTTAGCCGATATGAAACAAGAGACATGGAGAAGACAGCGGAACAATAAATATATTACTAAGAATTGTCATTTTGTGTAAATTTGAATCATCAAACATCAAAAGCACTTTTGCCATCCATCTATAAAATGGTTTATCTAGGAGAGTAAGAATCATGATGAACAATTTTATTTAACAGCAACAAATCAATTAAACTACAAAGCATTGCTATATGTAGCCTACCTATGAGTCAAAACAGTAGGCAGAGATTAAATGATAATCTTAATAATAATAATAATATTAGGAAATGTTTTTTAAATCCATCTAATTAATATCACGATGTTAGATCTTTTCATCCAATTTGTTACAAATTTTGACATGTATCAAATATTTACGAATTCATATTCCATACGTTTTTCAGCAATTCATATTCATGAAACTGAACAAATATAATTGAATGTGAAAAGAATAATTGTAAAATATCCTTATATAACATCCCTAAAGGCAGATGAAATGTATCTGAGAACCCTACTTATTAAATCAATTGTAAAATAAGGACAAAAACATATCGATAGACAACAAAAAGTTGATTAAGAAAAAGAAATATCACAATAAAGAAGAAATTCTCATATTTATTCCATGGAGGGAAGGATGACCTAATCACACAACAAACTGCAGCCTATTGTCCAGTTGCCAGTCCAAATGAAGCATGGGAATAATTCCCTTAGATAACATTAATATGCTGACAATTGAACGAGAATAATCACATAAGCTACCAGAGCATCTATACAGTTTATTTTTTAGTCGACAGAGTAGCAAATTTTTCACTGAGAGCCTTCATAACATCCGAATGCTTCGGAGTCATTCCTCTTACTGAGTTGGCCCGTTGTACTGTTTTATAATTCTCCTTAACAAACATAGCAAACTTATTCGGCTGTCTTGTTTTTGCTGGCGTGCCATCAGATTTTGTCGGTGGCAGCAAGACAAGTTTACCGCGGCATATGCCACAAGCTTGTTTATCCACTTTGATCGATTTTGAATGTCGGCCGTAAATTTTACGACAAGTTGTGCACTGGTAGTGGAACTTGTATGTGATGTCATAGCTATGACATCGTTTTACCACTGGCATTTCAGGGTGTGCGGATGTAGCTTTGCGAGCCCATGCTTTCCAATAAGGACCATGGCCGTCATTCTGATTGTCGAGCAACCATACAGCGGCATGGCACATTTCATGGCATAAAGTATCTCGCAATCGATGTAGCGTGTCTAAAACCTTTTCTGAAAGTGATATCATTGCTTTGTACGTTTTACTGACACATCGAATACCGTTTTCAACTGAGGTTACAGTTCTTGATGAACATTTCGTAACACCAGCTGTTTTGGTAAGTCGTTTATCCCATTCCACGATCATATCTTTTGGTAAACGGTCCATGAAAATAGTTTTATTGAAAAAATCGTAAAGAATTTTAGTGACCAACTCTCGTCGCCTTTTAAAACCAGCACCTTTTTCACAATTGGATGGTATGTTAGTAGGGATACCATTGCTTCTTAAATTTACAGTTTTTGGTTTAACAGGTTTTTCAGTGTAGCATAATTTTGGCGGTTTTCGTAGAGGCGTAAATGTTTTTCTTTCCAAATTAGGTTCCGATATTTTACGCCTTGGTGGTATAAAATCCTGATTTTGTATATCTTTGAGAGCAGATGACTTCCCACCATTAATTCTAGCAACAAGAGGAGTATAATCGTCTTCTTCAGGATCTTTCAAATCTGAAATTGGATTAGAAATTTTTTTCTCCGATGAACTAACTGGACTATCAAAGACAGAATCTGTTTCAATATTAGAATTTAAAGGTGATTCAAAAATATTGTTATCTAAATTCTCCTTATCTCTGCTATCAGTATCTTCATCAATAAAGATAACATCATTATCGAGATCAGAATTATCAGAATCATCGCTTGATATTACTAGAATCCTTGATGTCTTCTTAGCTGAAGATATGATTGATTTTGCTCGGTTAGATGGCTGATTTTGTCCAGTGTTTGGAGCTGATGACACAATCTCTTCATCAGATAGCAGAAAGCCAGGAACTTCCCTTTCTGAAGATGCATCTGGGCTTATTTCTTGAGCTCTCAAGCCATTTTCAGAAGCAGAAGTTGTCTCAATATCACCACAAAGTTTCGAGCAAATCTTTGTATCAATTGCGGGACTCTTGCTATTTGTTTTGTTTGCCGAAGCAGTTTCATTTTCATAAATTCCAAGATTAGGTTTCTTTTCTAATGACAAGCTAGAAAATTTACCTGTGGAAGAGTTTATGTTATAAGTTGGTACATTATCGTCAGCAAGTAAAAGTATTCGAGATGACTTTTTATTATTTCTTTTAGTTTTGAAACCAGACGTATCACATTCGTCTAATAGACTAGAAAAGTCTTCATCAGGCAACAGAACCCTCGGTGACTTTTTCAAAGATTTACATTTAGTTTTTCCAGGCTTATTTAGAGTTATATTATTATGCCTTTCTTCAAGAATAATAGGATCATTTTTAACTTCGTCTGGTACGAGATTTTTTACAATATCAACATTTTGAAAAACATCACACTCTTCATCACTGGTATCGTCGGAAGAAAAAACAATCCTGGGTGTCGCCACTGACTTTTTGTTTGAGTTCTTAGCAACTGACGAAGATCGAGGAGTAAAGCTCCCACGTCTTCGTAATTCATCCAAATGCTTCATTTCAGATTTCTTATTCCTTGAGTTGGTATTTCGTTTGGAAAGACTATTATTCAATGCAGGTTTGAAAAACTTTTCTCCGACGCTACTTTGCTTCTTTCGAATATTTCTTCTAGATTCTTCTGCATCTTTATCTACTTTGTCACTATCAGATGACTCCTTATCGGCTGATAATTCATCCTCATCCTCTTTTCTAATCGAATCTATGCCAGAGAATTCAGAATCGCTTTGATTTAAAGTCAGTTTTAATACAGGCGAAATGTTATCATTGGTGTTTTGTTGAGAGCCGACGCTACTTTGCTTTTTTCGAGTATTTCTTCTAGATTTTTCTGCATCCTCCCCTGCTTCATCACTATCAGATGACTCCTTATCAGCTGAAAATACAACCTTATCTTTATCTTCAGCTGAATCTGCACCAGATAAGTCAGAATCACTTAGACTTAAAGTCAGTTTCAACTCGAGGGAAACATTATTATTGGTGTTCTGCAGAGAATCATTGCCGATGTTTGAAGATAAGGTATTCTCAGGAGAAGGCTTGCAGAAATCACCATTTTGGTTGCTATTGTCATTATCATGTGATGAATTCTTCGCGAGTAATTTATTAGGTTTCTCCGAAACATGCTCTTCATTGGGAGAGATATATTCTTCACTACTCTCAGATGTAGATGAATCGTCTTCATTTTTTCGTGATATTCGCAAAGCAGAAAAATCAATCTCAATATCATTAGAAGATTGTATTTTTTTCTGTTTTCCGTCATATTTTCCCTTAATGTGTATCGAAGATCGTTGAGAAATCATGTCAATAGTTTTCTTCAAATCCTTGTCTTGAGAATCCTGGGTCCTCTTAGGAGATTCTATGTCACTGTGAGAATCCTCCTCATCAAATGACACATGATCATCACTGACCACAAACTCATCCAAACTCCCAGATGACAATCGGAACTTATCTTTATCTTTGTTTGGTCGCAGAGAAGCAAAAAATCCTTCAAGATCATCTGATTCTGAAGAAGACATTCCTCAATGCTTTCTAGTAATACTTAATAATTCTAGGCTAAAGAAAATAGCTAATATAAAAAAAAATGAAAAATATAACTTCAATACAGTAATATAAACTATTTAAAAAATCAACAAATAGTAATACAAATACGAAAATAACACAAAATTAGGCAAAAGGCAGTCAAGCAGCAAAGACAGCATTTGATAAGTTTGAGGCAATACAACTGCAAAAATGTTTGCATTCAAGTTAAAAAAAAATAAAGATAACACATTGGCATATAATGACGTTGATGAGATACATGGCAGTAAATATTAAAAGATGTAATATTATTTGTGGATATAGCTAGAATACGAAGTCTATCATTAACAGACTTATGTCTGAATTGTTTTATTAATCCTAACGATGCTACATTAGCTGTTTTGGCAATTTTAACAAAATTAGCTTTAAGCGAATCATACACCTTATTTATGACGGTTTTGTACTGCCCAAAAATTTTGAAAGGGTGGTTCGACCTGAAACCGCTCCTGGCTGCGCCACAGCACAGCCCACCACTTTTTTTTAAATACAACATTTTCTGGGAAATAAGCATGCATTCATACTTTCAAATATTCAAAAATTTCTTACAACATCGTCATTTTTTTATTTTAAATAAATTTTAATTAATTACCGGTAATTGATATTGAATACTGACATTCACATTACTAATTACTGCTCAATTTTGCACACAACTTTATTTAGTTCAAGATATTCCTGCTGAATAAATTAGCACTCACAGGATGTTTGACTCAGTGTTCACTGCTGATTCATTGAGAAATCTTGTTTTTAACCAAAATTCAACTGTTAAACTTTCGTGGTTCTTTTGTTAATGCCTTACTTATTGCATTATTTAACTGAGAACGTTGTCTGAAAAATCCTAAAGGAACACTGTCATCTTTTGTATTCGATGAAAAACTGAGCATCTTGGGTTTAGGACCAGGACTTTTTCTTGTCTTAGGTGACTTAGTTTTAGGCTTTTTGCTAGAAAGTGGACTAGGACCAGAGCTTTTACGTTTTTTGTGTAAAGTTTGGGGCGATATATACGATGTTTCAGGAGAATTTTGAGAACTAGGTATAAAATTTGAAATAAGTCTTTGACCTTTGTCACCATGTTTTGATGAACCTTGCTGATATTGGGACGAAGTCAGCGGTGAGGATGAAATAACAGAAGATGTGATTTTATACGACTTTGAAATTTCTTGTTGAATATCCAAAGGAAGATGCTGAAAAACGTCTTTGTCAATTTCCCCAAATAAAGGATGAAAAACTGGCCCATCTGGTAGAGTATATGAAACTGCAGCTTTCTCTGTCAAATTTTCTTTTTCTTTTAAGAACATTTTATCAATTTTGCAAATTGTGCCATTCTTTTGTACAGTTTTTTTAACAGATTCAAAAAATGATTTCTTTGGTGAAATAGATTTTTGTTTCTGGCTCGACTGATCAACAAAGAAAACGTCATCACGTTTTGTGGGTGTGGACTGAGATGAATTCTGCGTCAACTTGTTGAAAGAACTGTTCATATTTGAAATACAATTATCTTTCGATTTCTCACTAAAAAACTTATCAATTTTTTGGCTTCCAGTTTCAATCAATTTAGCACTTTGATTTTCAGGTTTTTCCAGGCACTGCTTTTGAGAGGCGAACAATACATTTTGGACTTCTTCAGGTTCAGTTTGTACTACTGACTGTAATTCAGAAGTTGAAGGTTTCTCAGTAGGTATTTGCGCAGTATCTATAATAGATGGTTGCTTCATTTTAGAAGTATGTTTCAGAATTGAAGACCCTCCAATGACAGAGTCAAACTTTTTTGCATTCACACTCAAGTTGGTAAGTGCAGGCAGCCATCTTTTATCGCTTGAAGATGTTGTATCTAAAGCCCTAATAAGTTGAAGACATTGCCGGTGTAAATCGTTTCGATCATAGCTTGACAACGGTCCCGATCGAGACAGGGTTTGTCCAGTTTCTAGTCCAACATGAACAGTCAATGTTCTTGCTATTCTATTGTTTGCAGCTTTATCCTTTTCGAGCCTTTCAGACAGTTCAACTAGCAATGCATCAAGCCATTTATTGACTTTTTCTTTTGTGTTTAACATTTCTGGACCATTGAAATTTCTTCCACAACCAATAGATTGTGCCACATGCCTTTCTTTCACAGGTTCAGGGTCTATACCTTGACAAACCTCATGAAGCCAATAAGCATTTTTATGGCCGAACTCCTCAACTAGTTTCTGAATAGGAATTTGCCCCACATCACCGATAAAATTGATACCAAATTTTACCATTAATGATTTTCCTAGTTTGCCACCTAAATTTCGAATTTTTCCAATTTTTACCGAACTGAAAAGTGAAGTAATTGATTCTTTTGGTAAAATAGTCTGTTTATTTGGCTTGTGAATACCACATGCAAGTTTTGATAACATTTTATTATGGGACACACCAGCTGAACAACGAAACCCAGTTTGATGATAAACAGCGGCCCTGATTTCCTCAGTGATGGCCCCGGCTATCACCAATCGTATATTCTCATTGATTGAAGATTCAGATGAAATTAGACCTAACCATTCTTCCAACCCCCCAAACCTCGCAGCCTCTTTTTCTTCATTTTCTTTATACTCAACAGGCCATCCAACAATATGAGTGTTGAGTAGTCTATGAGTAGACAAATACTCTCCCTCTCTTTTTTGAGAAACTATTTTATCAACGACATCTGTGAGGTCGATATAAGCTTCATCAATGCTTGCTCGTTCTACTCGACCGCCAAACTGTGATAATACATTGATCACTTCTGCACCGGCTTCTCTGTACCTTTAAAAGGATGAAAAGCATAAGATTTTTCATATTAGCTCAGAGGGAGAGGAAAGTTGGAGGGAAAACCAAAAGCCGGTTGCCAGTCTAGGTCAAGTATTGAAATAGGTTACTAACTTTACTTTGATATTACCGTACATATTAATTAATAATGTATTATATTGAAAAAGAAAATTTAGAAAAAGCAGTTATTTCGATCATTTTAACACTTGAAAATAGAAGCCAGAAATCAATATATTATCATTACATAATGTTTTTATTATAAAAGTAAAATACCTGTCTAAATTTGCTTTTCCATTTGCTTCTGGCACTCGACAGAGATTAATTTCAGGGCATTGTTCTTTGGCATCATCTCCCATCATTCCACGAGTCACTCCAGCAGCTCGAGCTTCATAACCAACAGCAATGATTCCTCCACCACGATACGTTCTATATTGCACAACAGCACAAGGCTTCCCTTTTAAACTTGGATCTCGTCTTTGTTCAACTTGAACATAAAAACAGTCCATGTCAACTAAAACAATCACTCTATTGAATGCCGACATTGTGACAATTATACAACCTATCACATCTGATAAACAGCAGACTTACAAATGTGTTGTGTTCCAAAACTATTGTAGAAGTTAATTTTAAGTAGCTGGAATATTAAAATTAACTCCACAAATCCAAGACAACACACTGCCACCAGCAACAGATTTTTTTTTCAATTTAAACGTGTAAAAACAAGAATTTAAGTTAGAAAATACCAAAACAGTTATAGTATGAGATCGAAAACAAACAATGTTACGCCCACTAGAAGTACCGTACCTATGTTAGGTGTGTATCACAATTATAAAATATTTCTTATACAAAAGCATGCATGTTTAGACCTTTTTGAATAAAATAGTAATATTTCCAAAGCATTCCTTTAATTTTACATTCAGACTAAACATTACCGGTACGTAATTCTCATTACTGCAGTAATCTACTTAGGCTACTATTTCCAAAATAATTCTACATAATCATGAGTGAAAATCAATTGTTTACAATCTTCAACAACATTTACGTTGCACAGAACACATGAGGTTTTGCTGCCAATCTGTGATGCCATATGAAAAATTTCTAAACATGATACAATTGCAACTTAAATCCTGGCAAAACACAAGTGAGACTCTTTTGTACGACCAGAAAACGGGACCGCGGGAGCTGGCGGAAAATATAAAACCCCCGCAAACATTTTTGCATAAATTGCAACACTTACGCTTCATTGGCCACTGAAAATATACGACTTTTGGATCCATATTCGTTCGTTTTGTGAGATTTGAAAATAAACAAAAAATAATAAATATATAAATTAATATTTTTCCACAAATTTTGTTAAAAATTAAACTCGAAATGATACATTTTTAATTTAATTTAAGATGTCAAAGAGCCATAAATATTGCGGTATATTCGCGAGCCACTAGTTCGCGCTAGACAGCTTATGGGAAATTTTACTCGAGTCGCGGAAGTCAGAAGCTGACTGTTCTGTCTGTGTAGGACTCGGCTTTCAACATGCCTAGGGATTCTTTTTTTGAGGTAAGTGGAATAAAATCAATATTTTTATATTCAATAGTTATTTTTCTATCTATTTTGTGTGACATGTTAATTCATTTTGGGCAAAATATCGTATAATTCAACATGTAAAGCCGTGTTTCGGTGTTGCCCGAAGGGCCCACGCCCAAAGCCTGGATTGACTGGCGTTTTTTGCGTCAAAATTTAGGAGTTTCGCAGAAAAGGTACGAGAAAGGTAGGTAGTTTGGAGTTTGTAACTAAACTTTGGATTATATACTTCACAATGTGGTTTATTAGTGTACCTATGATGCTTGAAACGCTCGTGTATGTGTTGGCTTATTAGGCTACGTTCACCATATCGTTTCGCTACGATATATCAGTTGGAAGGCTTTTACAACATTGAAAGATGATACATTTATGATGCCTAATATGGATAACACAATGTCAAATATTACCAAGCACAAAAAGACAGGCATAAGTAGATATTTATTAGAAACTGTCTGAACCAATTCATGTTTGTACACGTTAATATGCCAAGTCATGGACGATTTTGAAATGAGTTTAGATGAGAGGCTGGTGTGTTGATAACACTCGCATGAAAGATTGCGATACGATACGAACAAAATCAGAGATTTAGCCGAAGACAACAGACGTGCATCACAGACCAACGAATAGCTTCCCAATTGCTGAATTGACGGTCAAATCTTTCTATCCTTATTATATTTCACATTCTACCGAAATTTTCAATACAGCGGACATACAGGTTTCGTAAGAAATTTTATTCAGATCTAGCTAAACAATCAGAAAAAAACCCAAAAAGGCTCGAGGGACGTTTTCGTCGCTGCACCACTTCGTATCATGTACATCGGAGACGAGTTCCAATCCGTGATCAGTTACGATTACTAGAACTATTTTTGCCGGAAATAGACTCTTCAAGTCCCGGCTGTACAATCGGGGCGGGGCTTCGGCGAAAGGTGAAATCGTCATTCTGTTGCACCGCGTATGTTCCGCGGTTTCCGCACTGGATGACTGTGCGTCAACATCGTTATACTTCCCCGTCATATCCAGACGCGACGGCGCGCAAGAAGATGTTTGCCGTCGCATCGCTTACTATCCTGCTTGTTCCGTAAGTGGTCTTCTATGCGAGATTGCTGGACTCCTCCCAGGCGATACTTGTTTACGGCTAACTTGTGCGACGCCGTAGTCTCATATTCATCAGTCTGCTTTTTCGGTTTTTCTCCACGCAATAAATATTCATGACAATTCCCAAGCTTGCATTCTAAGCCCGTGTATATGGAACGTGTAACGGTGAGTATTTCCTTTCCTGGTTGACGTGATCAGTCATACGAATGAACTTTCGTCTCCTAAATGTAAACATAGGATTTTGAGAGGAAGTAGAGAAAATCATTACCAAGTCCCTACAATATTCCCATTAAACCGGAAGCATAACTCACCAAAACAATTTCATTTTTCGTGGTAT
The DNA here is from genome assembly GCF_013122585.1 of Styela clava. Classification (NCBI taxonomy): domain Eukaryota; kingdom Metazoa; phylum Chordata; class Ascidiacea; order Stolidobranchia; family Styelidae; genus Styela; species Styela clava. The sequence goes on along the minus strand of NW_024102831.1, from coordinate 11,648,503 downwards.
TATGATGCACATTGTAAATTATAGATATAATGGCGTGTTCTCAATGTTCCGTCCGTAAATCCTCGATAGTCCACTTAGTTTTCACCTACATATGACGAACTATGTGGGTGCGCTATTATTAGAACCTAATTTTCACCGTAGTCGACTTAGTTTTGACCAACATATGACGAACTGTGGGGTGTCACAGGAAGTCGTATATTTTGTTTTAAAGATATATATATCAAAAATAGTTGAGACTTGTTTATTGCTATACCTTAAACGTATATGTGAAGACAATTCCGTAGCTCTTGCGTTTCACTCTATTGAAGTTATAAGTATATGTTGTATTTCGTTATGAGCCTTATTCATTCCATCAAAAACCTTCACTTTTTCCCGCCCTTCAAAAATAAAATATCATTTGTAGCAGTATAATAAATCACTGCAATGGTGTAGCGTGAGGAAAAACAAGAATCATTTATTAAAAAAGGCAAATTACTAATAAACAAGTGAGCGAGGATCAAAAATATAGACATGAATGCCAAAAGAAAGTAGTACGAGTATGCAATCTGTCACAGTAGGCTGCATGTATTTCCTTCTTCACGACTAACAAGAAAGGGAAACCGCCACAAGGTGCACAATTTTGGATGAATCGTCATCGCACACAAAAAAGAATCTCATAAAGCCTACATAAATTTTTGAAATTAATAAAAGTAATAGTCTTCCAGCGAAAAATACAATCTTTAATCCCTGAAATTTCAAAGCAATTGGTCTAATAGTTAATGAGAAAAGCGATTTGTTCATGAAGATAGGAAAAAAGATACCAACGAGAACAACAACGTAATAACAAAACGATCCATATGTACATTTCGTGTCCAATAAGATATACGTTCAATTTATCGGAGAAACATGCACAATGCGAAACAACCATACACATGAAAGTTTGAAAATCTATAGTACGGGTTTAAAACTGATTGAAATATGTTTGACAATTTACTCTAACGCTATTCTTATTACAAATAAATAGCAATCTCCAACTTGCTTTCGCATTCACAAAAGCATATATGCAATCGTACACCTCGCAATTATTCATAACCAAGGATTTTCATCAGTAGAAAAATTACTTTCAGCACTGTTTAATAAAAAAGAAGATGCTCCTCCCGAATAGAACAAACAATCCCCATTTTGGAGTGCGGACGACGATGTGAATATTGTTATACATAAATGAATAAATAAAAGCATGGTTAGAAGGGATTAGTAATTTAAAAAACACAACGCGTTATTTTTCATATCGATCTACGGAGATACGACTTGGCATCAAATGGGGCAGTTCAGATCAAAGAGCACTTGACTAATTCATTCATCTCAACATTCCCCATAATTCCATATTATTACATGCTTCTGGATTCATACATCGCATGGTTTTGCAATGAATTATTTGCACGCTGTTCTCATTGATGAACAAGGGTTACTTATAGTAGTTACGAGAGTTGCATCAAAATCTCTCGAAGAAAACTTCTTTGTTCAAATTCCGGTCTTAACTTCTGTCGTATAGGATGATAGTATTGTTCGATTCCGGTTATCGATTATCTTCTTTGTTGTGAACTTCTTGCGTTATTATTTGATTCAACATTTTTAAATGAACAATCAGATGCTGCCTTCTATTCTTACAGCGAAAAATTTTAATTTCTAAGAGAAAATATTCTACAAACTTGAATCTCCACTTATATGCTTGTAATTCATCGAATTTTCTTTCACGGCAATTGCATGATACAGACACACTGATACACACCATAAAGCGATGTACACGAATTACGTTGTACTGTATCAACTGTGCTTTCGGGATTTTGTGCCTGGACTCCACACGGTATGCAAACTCAATTTTACATTTAAGTGTTTCAACACTTGTCGAGCAGGCATTCACCAGAAAAGATATATAAGTGTGAAGATCGGGGAGAAACAAACTATTTCATCCTATGACCGTGAATCACAATGTCTCAAATTGATTTGAATGATCTTATTTCGGTAGGGCCCTGTTTTGAGAATTGCGTTTTGATAAATTCACACGTGAAAACTTCATCAATGACAGTGAAAAGGAGAGGCGTTCTCGAATTAACAATATGAAAAGATAATCAGTTTGACACTCGTAAAACAACTTTTCCGGAAAATTGTTCTCGCACCACCGACAATATGATGAAAGTATTATATACATATTATCTTAATAGGTAGCCTATTGCCCGATGACAATAATTGTAGCTTTGAGAGGATATACCAATTTTATCAGGTACAAACTACCCATTAGTGTCGCAGACCAACTTATTGAAATAAACCAGTTTAATCGCTGTTTTACAGGATTCCTAAACGGATAGGAAGGTTAATGATTTAAAAGGTAGCATTCCGCACTTTGTGTTTTGAAATACCGAAAATATGAGCAGTTTACAAGCACATACTGATCTAACATAGACAACGAGACTGTACGACATGTATCGCGGCCGATAAAGATTGCGTAATAAAGTGGGATTTCCGAATTTTATTTACCGACTCGCGTGTTAGTAAGGAGAAAGGCTTAGAAGATTCTAGAACATGTCAAATTTCGCATGCTTAGTCAGCTACATACTTTGTCAAACAAATGTGCAAATTTACCGCAGACTGATATTGCCATGTAGAATTTGCGGGAGCATATACGTGGTTGATAAAACACTATTTGTGTCGAAGTTCGGTTATACATTTGACTTTCGTGTTTTTGCCAGCTATGCCGTAATTAGGGACCAAGAACAACTTACTTCCATCAAATTTCTCACAGTGAACTTAAGATAAATATTCTATTCAAATAGCAATGCGGAATTTTTGTTATGCGTATGATTGCTTTCGCCCATGCTGCTCAGAACACGTATGTGTGCCGCAGTAAAAACAAAGTAGCTTTTGTGACATTATTCAGAAATGAACTTTTATCTTCTGTCATTATATACCAGGGAATATCATTTTGTTTCAAAGCTGTACCTGTTTTAAGTAATGACTTTTGTCCGTTTTTAGGTTTGGTTGTGACTAACTTGTAAGAACCAAATTAATACAGAAATGCGCATTACTTAAAACCTCAAATATTCACCATAACTGGCAAGTAAAATTTAATGTCAAAATTAAATTTATCACCAGTTTAAATTATCGTTACAGGTAGAGCGGTTGATGAATAAGCGAAAATATCGAAACAATCGCGTAGAATATTTGGTGAGATGGAAAGGTTATTCAAAGAAATACGACACATGGGAGCCATTATCGAATCTTCAATCATGCATGGACTTGATTCAAGATTTCAATGCAGGTAAATCGATTCTGAATAATGTAACTACCGCCTTTGTATGGAGCAAAGTTTTATTTTCATAAACTCCAGATTAGGGAAAGATAGTGATAGTTTTCTTTTGAAAAAAGTCTACATTTACTTCGGAATATGGTACATAAGATATCGTTTATGGTCCCAACTGAACTTCAGAAGGATTATAAAACATGTTTTTTTTTAGTTTTATCATAGTTTTTTCTAAACTTCGACGAGAGAATATAACTGAATGAGCTGGTAATTCAACCTTATAAATAAATTGCGATGATTTTTTTGTGTTATGTGTAAGCAAAATCACCTATCGGGCTGCAATTAGTAAAAAATTGCTTTCGAAAACGACAAAGTTGTTGCGTTATGTAAAAAGTTGTGTGGATAAGGACTTCCAATCTGTTTTTACCTGTAAGTGAAACGACGTACCAGACCATCATCAACTCTAATTTCTTCAAAAGAACCGTCGTCATCGCAGCCACAGGAAAGAAGATTACAACAGGCAAACGGTTCGTCGCAATCCAGGCCTAGGCGGACAATAAGAAAACCAATAAGAGCTCTTGACTCACCACCAAAAGCAGCAAGCGATAGATCCAACTCTTCAAGACGAAGCAATGGTATGTAACTTGCATTTCAAATAATTTCTGATATCTCATATGTGCCAAACCAGTGTGATTATATTTGCTTGTTCATTACCTTTTTGTAAATATGTGTTTCAAAACTCCTATATTTTGTCCCTTTTCTCACCCGTAAACTAGATTAGGTTTTGTTTTGCAGTAAATACGTTAGAATCAAGTAAATAAGATATGAATCGACAGAGCAAAAGTAATCCAGATATCATCACGAAAATAAAATAATGACAAGTTCGCTGTTTAATCTTGTACTGTTATACTACCATCTCATCGTTTTTTTAAACTTGTTTTTGGAAAGTTGCACCTTAAAACAACTTGTCATCATATAAATGCACAACTATTGCTATATTATTCAATAAACAGTGAGTTAAAGTTGGATACTTTATTATTTCGTTTCAGCGAGCAATAGCAGTAGATCGTCAGTTGTGCCAAGGAAACGACCAAATACTCGAGAATCTGCTACACTTCTGCCCAAAAGAACCCGTCTCATCCGGAGTCTTCGGGTTGGTTATTTAGCATTCAGTATCTGTAAATGTTCATGGAATAATTTTCTATTCATTCAAGTTCCCTTTAATGGAATATTAAGTAAGTTCAGGAGGATTCGTAGCTAACTTGTTGTGCTTCGGGCTTTCTTTCTTCTCGATACATCGAACCTCTTAATCTAAATAATTTACAAGAATATTTTGATTTTTAATTAAATAGGGCTTTTCGCGCACTCTTTGCTGTATTATAAGACCTGGCGAATTAAGAGATCTTTTAATCGTAGAGATTTTATTGTAGATGACCATACATGGCCACATGGGCATACTCTGAATATTGAGATTCGTCATAAGATTAAGAAGTCGAAAATAGTTTATATCTAACTTGTGCTTAATGTCTCGAGATTTTTACTTGACGTAATTTCCTAGATTATTTCTAGTTCTGGCTCACTCAGACTTCCCATGCAATGAGTGTTTCCTTATAGTGAGGCACTTTGTACAACGCTCCAGAAGTGAGTGTACCAATATGGAGGTAATTTTGTTCGCCTACTTTACGTCAAGTTGTGTAAAGGGACTGAAACCTGTGACCAAGGGGGTTTATTCACTTGGCTAACACAGACAGTCCCCGAACTTGTAATAGAACTAAAAAAATTGAAATCGGAATAAAATCATGGTCCAACCCTAACCTGGTATACACACTACGGGAGTACCCTTTGTGCGTACCCTGTAAACAGCGTTCTTCCTCTTTAGCAACGACGTGGTCGATCATCTTCACCTGCGCCGACAAGACGATATATCAGACGTCCTCAAGATGTCCAAGTCAGTTTGACGCCGATGTCGTCAAAAGCTTTGAGTAATTTCTTAGATACACAAAAACGAGGGAATTTTGGAACACGTAATGGAATTTGCACCAGTCCCCCTTCAACAGACCACGAATACATCAAGCCTCGGCATCAAACGTTTGAATATTCTTGGCGTAAAAGCCGTGACGTCAGCCCATCATCAAGCGGAAGCGAAGACTCGAAATCTGAAGGTGACGTCATAATTGATACAAAATGCGCCGAAGTTCCTCGCAGCGCTGAAAGCAAATCTAAAGCTACAGGCTTCACTTTGAAGCCAAATTCTGTTAAATATGAAGATATATTGGATAGGAAATTCTCTTTAAGAGGAAGCCTTTCCAAACACGAGAACGTTCAAATATTGAAGCGAGGACATTGTACTGAGATTGTATTGACAAACGAAGCAAAGAAAAATACGGTCACTCCAGAGGTAGGAAATATTCTACTTATTACTTTGCGAGAGTTTAGTTCGAAGGACTACTTATTGGTTAAATTTATCGTTCTTACTTATTTGGTGTTTTGAAAACCTGACGTGAGAATAATTATATAAAGTTAGGGCATCACAATTCTTAACCAATCATAAACGATACCAAACTACGATCGGAAAACGAATTACAAATAGTACATTTTATAAGTTGCTATTGCAAAGATTCTTCGTTACATCGTATTAAAAATTATCGTTTTAATTGTGTAATTGCTCTAATTGGCATATAATATTATTATATCTTATCATAAATAGGCGCAGTCGATGTAGGCGAAACGATGTAATTTGGCGACGTTTCGAATTCCTTTCCAGAAACGCTTATCAGGTCCTCAAACCTTTATGATATGTGACCCGGTTTCAGTAACAGTCAACATCTATTTACTATGAGTAGCTTTGCTTTTAACAAGTTTCCATCAGTTATTTTAACAATAAAAAAGATATTGAAAGTTATTTAATAAAAAGAAAGCCAACAAACAAAAGTAAAAGAATAAATATATCAACGCAAAGAACTGAATGAATCGTGGACAGTTTACTTCAAATGAATAGTCATCTCGAATGGTACCTAGCGAAGGCATTTGCTTGTGGCCTTCAGACAACCGTTACCTTGAACTGGTTGATCATTTTATATCTCCAATACTCGGTGACAAACATACGCCGGTTATATAACGTATAACACCTTTGCGAAATTAGGAGTAAACAATTGCTTCTTTAAAGTTAGCCTTAGTCCAGTGATCGGCAACACCGGTTACTAAGATTACTAACGGTCCGCAGAACGATTAAATTTCCCGCTATTAAATTTCAATTGATAAAGAATTAGAAGGCGTATTTGCGATATATATCTTGGCAGTATTTTGGTCGATACTCTTAGATAAATATTCAGACATTGCAAGAGAAGCTTCACAGACAGTGTTACTTTTTTATGCGAGGTCGGGTTTTCGATATTTACAATTACAACTGAAAGACGAAATACCGAACGAAATAGGGTGGACGTAAGAAACACGTTACGTGTATCACTTTGGACCATATCTTCAAATTGGGAACAGTTAATGCCAGCAAACAAATACAGATCTCGCATTAAATAGCATCACCAGTACCCCTGGTTTTGAAGATATTTTCAACATAAATTTTCTAACGCGCATATTTTACTACATAAGCTTAGCTCGTTTGTATAAAGGTTGTCCGCCAAAATTTTGGTCAGGCTTTACCGGTCCGTCACTTTAAAAAAGGTTGCCGACCACTGCCTTAGTCTACATTTTGTTGATGCAACTATTTAGATTTTGGACGAGATGACACGATTACTGGATTCAGTTGCGGCGAATCCTCGTTCTTCTTTGGTCTTGTTCAGTTCTGTCGGCGATTACTTTTGTACTGGGTTTGATTTAAAATATCTTACTGATAGAATCAACACCAATGCCAATGTCTTGGAATTAATTAAACACTGTGCTGCATCTATAAGGTAAGTGGACTTTTTTTTTTAATCGCAGGTATTTGCAGAGTATTCAATGAACATGCTAATTATTATACCGAGACCTAGAAGTTAATTGCATTTGCCATTATTTTAATAAATTTTACTTTTCTGGTGATTTGAATAAAATGAGAAATGCATAGAACTTTTGTATGTGTGATTATTGCGTTCCGTTATTCCTTGGAAACGTGATTTTGGAACTTTGTAAATGAATATAATTTCTAACAATGACAATATTTGAAATGTCAATCGACTGTTTGATGAGTTTGTAATTCCATTCATTCATATAAAGAATATAAGTTTGCAAACAACACCGTGCAGATTAATTGCATATATCTTTTCCGCACTGGTTATTACATAACGCTATCTTGGATACGTCTATGGATTTTCCCCGGCCCTTGATCCCAGAAAAATTACGGAAATGAACAAGGAAATGATCAGGGAAACATCCATTGGTATAGCATAATTACTTGTGTTCCCAATTATGCAACTTTTGGAAAGTTTATATTTCATTTTAAGTCCTAACTTTAAGTACTTTTCAGACCGTATATGTTTCAATAGATTTTTGTGGAGTGACTTGTGCGCGCACGGTACTTCAATAATTCTTCATATCGACGTACTTTTCTTTAGAAATTTTGTAAACTGCCTGATCGACTTTCCTAAGCCGATATCGGCGTCAGTTCAAGGCCCAGCAATTGGTCTGGGATGTTCTATATTGCCTCATTTTGACACTGTGTATGCTTCTGAACGCGCATATTTTGTAACCCCATATACGGAAATGGGACAGACCCCGGAAGCGTGTTCATCTTATATCTTCCCGAGGATGTTAGGCCATTCTTTGGTAAGTTGATTTACTCAAACTTGTAGTCAAAGAGAATTGGTATCCATGCATCGTGTGAAAATATCATATGTGAGACATGACGACATAGGTTTTTAGCAAAAGGCAATACTTCATTCGTTTGGTAAATTTTATAAAGTCACATAGGTTTTTAGCAAAAAGCAATACTTCATTCGTTTGGTAAATTTTATAAAGTCACCGCAACATTTTATTACTGGTGTGTAACATAAGTTGTGTAAGATTCACCTGTCAGCGATGTGAGATAAGCCATGACAAAATTTCCTTTTACCCGCTTCATAAAGAAAGTTGTTTTTGTTAAACTCAAGGTGGTGGGTTACTTTTATATTAGAATTATGGATTGGTGACCACGGAGTATTTTGTAGTGTTCTTGTAACGGATTAAAAAACTGAATAGCTTGACAATGTCGTGTTTCCCCGAAAATAAGACAGATTCATATTTCAATTTTTTTTTCGAAAAATAACACTAGGGCTTATTTTGGGGATGTCTTTTATTTTCATTTTTCAAAAACAAAATTACAATGTAGAGAATAACGAGATTTTCAAATATACAAAATATGAAAACCGAGATCCATTTACTTATAAATACCACGTTTTCATTTAAAATAACTGCTAAACATAGCTTATTAATCCTTTAAAACGAGTAGGAACGATTTCTTGCTATCGACTAGGTCAAAAAAAATTTGCGCTATCGACTAGGGCTTATATTAAGATCATTTTTAATATTCATGCGAGGTCTCATTTCCAGGGGAGGACTATTTTCGAGGAAACACGGTATTAGCAATGTTATAATTTAGAACATGTAACAGTGGATATGTGTTAAAGTGTACGTAGTGGATTACTTTTATGCTTGAATAGGAATGGTTAATCATAAAGAATTCTATAATACGGTATATAAATATATGCAGTTATCGGTAATTCGATGACCACATTCACAATAGTATTTTCCTCATTCAATCCAGTGTTGGTGAATTTGAATAGGAATGGTTAATCATAAAGAATTCTATAATACGGTATATAAATATACGCAGTTATCGGTAATTCGATGACCACATTCACAATAGTATTTTCCTCATTCAATCCAGTGTTAGTGAATTTGAATAGGAATGGTTAATCATAAAGAATTCTATAATACGGTATATAAATATATGCAGTTATCGGTAATTCGATGACCACATTCACAATAGTATTTTCCTCATTCAATCCAGTGTTAGTGAATTTTAGTTTGATATTCATAGGCGAATAATATGCTTCTTAATGGAGTAACTTTGACGGCGAAAGAGGCGAAAGCCGCAGGATTGGTTTCTGAAGTCTACACTCATGACCATTTAGGGAGAAACGTACTACCTATGTTGAAACACATGACGACAAAGTCTCGAGACGTGAGTACCTTTTTCAATAAATTTATTAGGTATTTATATTAATTAAATTGGTACTCCCATAGTATATGTACCAGGTTAGGGTTAGGCCATAATTTTATTACGATTTTCCTCATTTTATTTCTACTACGAGTTCGGCGACTGTCTGTATTAGTCAAGTGAATATACCCACGCCCTGCTCATAGGTTTCAGACTTTCAGTCCCTTTATACAACTTGATGTAAAGTAGGCGAACAAAATTACCGTAGTTGCCTCCCTATTGGTACATACACTTCTGCTGTACCATTACATTTACTATTTCTTTAGGGCCAAGGTAAAACTCCTATATACTTCTTCAGTTTCCGGCTTTCGAGACAAGATAATATTTTAGCATTTATGTGGTATTAGAGGTTTTAAAATTCAATTTTTTGATATTGTGCTGTCACATTTGATTTGCTATCAATGTGAATAATATGAGACCATAAGAAATAAGATGATTTATTTTTGGTGGTGTATGGTTTAAAACATCATGATATTTATATGAAAAAAATGTTTAAATGAGTAATGATATGTTAAACATATAACAGCCGTGGTTGTTATGATTATCTAGTTTTCTTTGTGTGAGAGTCAGAAAACTGGAAATATTTAAAACCACTCCGTCGGATTATATTTTTTACGCCGTAATAATAAATATCTCTATGACATTATCTCTCATTACTACCGAAGGAAATAAAAATATTTTGACAAGTTATCTCAGAGATTCTTCTTTCAAATCGCTCATACGTGAAGTCATTGCTGTTGACGAAATCAGTTTCACTTCCGCTCCAAAATTATGCGATTATCTTATTGCACAACATGAAACGATATTTGAGAAATATGTTATACCAACGAATGGTTGTGGTTCGTTGTGCGAACAGCGCCGAGAAAAAATAGGTGACATATTCAATAATCGCAATCAAGAGTTATTCTCGCTGTGCGATTATAACTTGGATTTTTGGACATGATTTCATGATCGTGCGTGCTGTAAAATGATTTGACCGCGCACAGCGCACTGTATATAATGTATAAATGTCTTTAAATGTTAGGGAAATGAGTGCCACAGAACTCATAGTAGCTATTTTACAGAGAGGCTCGAGATTATTGCATCAGATGTTTTCTATTCGACAACGTTCCCTTCAAAAACATTCTTACCGGGTGATTAAAATTTGTGTCAATTAGTGTAACGGTAGAAATTTGGCTACGTCATCTATGTTCTGGCATATATACTCTTTGTGCATGAAACGCAAGCATGCTTGAGCGAGTGAAACACGCTTGCAGTGATGTTTGCTAGAAGTATTATAAATAAACCTATATTCTCAAACAAACAATTCAACAATAAGGCCCAGATTATCTGATGTATAAATGTCTCACAGAGACGATTTTCATAACCGCAAGAAGAGTTCAAGTTATTACTTGTCCTTATTAATATTCTGCAAATACATCGGGAATGCGCGAAAAGCGCTCCCGCCTAGTTTAGATTTAGTTTGCCGCATGTATATACAAGAAAAACAAAAATAAGACGTTAGGCCTATTTGTTTGATATCTGATGCCCAATTTCCAAGAAAGGATGAGATATCTCTCAACAATAATATCAAACATCCCGAACGGTATTGAATCCCACGTCCATGTAATAGGTCTAACGGATGTATTGAGGCATTGTTTACTGATACTCCGCGAATCGCCCCCGTTTCACTACATTTAAGTTGATATCAATAAATATATAAGTTGTCCATAAAGTCTTGAAAAAAATTTAAAATTACAAAGGGAATTTATTGATAGTGATACCATATATTGTTTTGGCCCTCACTTATGTATAAAATGAATTGAAAATACCTAAACAATTACTGAATAAAAAACAACAAACCTGGTTAAGATACATTGAGAACTAACTTCATAACAAAATTGAAGCTGTAGCGTGTTTTTATGAACACCCTTACATCTTGTGATTCCGTAATGTACACAAAGCACCATAATAATAGTATTCTTCGTTCACAAAATAACACAACAACTTCACAAATCAAAACATACCTAGCACGTTGTCTCTTTTTTTGAGATTGGAACGAAAAAATAATATATATATAAAACAAGAATCGCCAAAGAGTTCCCTGGGCGCATTGCATCTAGCGAAGTTTCAAAGAAGGTGAAAACTGGTTCTAGTCCTCATGAGTGAACAGCTTGAAGGCTAACATATCTAAGCGCACAATGGACGTTTCCGCGACCCTTAACGCCCGAAAGATTCTTCCCTAACTCTATCATTGCAAAATTTGCAACGCTGATTCCGATAGTGTTTTGAAAAGTTGGCGCTTACAAACTTGCTCACATGTTCAAAGTTATCATTTTCATTCAAAACAATAAACCACGTGCCACTCATCGGTATAGTTACTGACAGCTGATTCTAGGCTACCAGGGTGGTCCAAGATTGGCAGTTCCGCGGGCCACAAAATTACTTTTGCAATGTTCGCGGGCCACAATAGCGCCAAGAACTTCGCTCGTTCAACTTCGCTAGTTGCCTCAGCAAGCCACAACACTAGTCAATTCAGTGACAATAGTGATGTGACAATATGTCAAAAGTTATTTGGTTAATTTTATGACGAAACAAATAAACAATACGAAATGCGATTTTTTAATTCCTCTCCGAATGCGAAGCGGGCCACAGATAATAAAGCGGCGGGCCACAGATAATGAAGCGGCGGGCCACATGTGGCCCGCGGGCCCGGGTTTGGACCACCCTGGGCTAGTCTATCGCAGCTTTGCGCTTGATTATTGCAACTAAACTCGAGGTCCTCGGAAGACACAATGACAATTAAGTTATTTGATTTGCAACTATTTTTTGGAAGCACAACTCGACAAACAACACGCAAAACTTCAAAGAAGTGGCAATGCTTACAACCACGCTTGAATATCTATCTGAGCAAAAGAAGTGTCTGAGCGGCGTCATAAATTCCAATTATTGCTGATTTTGTAATTGTTACGGAAATAAACAAGGAAATTGATGCTCGGGGAAACATCCATAGGGGGCCTTGTTCCTTAGGTTCCCCTACCATTGCGGTACCTGCGTACCTGTCGTGTCTATTCGTTTTCTCGATTTACTACTGGGGTTTGACAAATCTGGCATTAGGTCATGTAATGGTGTGCGACTACAAAGGACGATCTGATATGTAGCCAAATTCCACTTCTAGTCCAGATTTGCGAAGATACCAGTCCACTTTTTTCATCTGGTCTAGGGATAAGTTTTGAAATAGCTTCAGGACATAAATCAATCGCATCAATTTTAACACCTCTTGGAGAGCAACTTTTATTGTTTGCAATAAGCATCGCTTTTCCTATATCCTGCGACCTGTCGAAAAAGCGCCTCGTTTCTATTTCTGGAAAGATATTATAAGCGGGATAAAACATCATTTCTCATGACATCGCTGTCGACTGACTCTTCTGCTACATATTAAGAAGTTCTATTTTAATAGGATGAATTTATTTACGCTGGTGTCGGGAATTACGCTCTTCTTGAGTGACCTATCTGATTATCTATTCGTGAAGAGACCGATATGCCTTTGAAGAAAAGTTCCGAGATCTGGTTGTATATTAGCAAAGTAGATTCTCGAAATAATCGCTTGTTTTATCATAATGGTGACTTCGGGAAACTTCAGCCAAGTTACAATAGGTCCGTTGTTGAGAAAATGCTTATTTAAATAATTATCGCGTCTTTCGTGAGGTATAACTTGATAAAATAGTAAGTCAGCAATATACAGGGTCCATAAAGTTTCTCTACAATTCAAAATTTTGGTATGAAGTCAGTTGTCAATATATCTTAACCAGGTTTGTTGTTTTTTAATCAGCAATTATTCAAGTATTTTTCTTCATTTAATACATCTGTGAGGGCCAAAACAAAATATGGTATCGATTAATTCCCTTGAAAATTTTAAAAAATGTCAGGACTTTATTGACATCCTATATTATTATCACTCGGTATGCATTTCAGGCGATGATGACGACGAAAGAACTTATTCGAAATTCACAAAGATCGAGACTGAAGCACGTCAATCAGTGCGAATACATTGCTTTAAAAGAAAGATGGATGGACCCCGAAACTGTGAAATATATTATGAGGTATATAGCTAGGCAGGAGAACAAGTAAAACGTGGGCTGACAACGGTATTTATCAGCTCCATAGACGGTGAGCGTCTTGAATTCTTTAGCTGCTGCTATTTATTTTACAAGACTGGATACAACAAATGCGATAGCTAGACGGATAGAGCATACTACATTCGCCCGCTGTATATCTGCCAAGCCTGTGGATTTCTTCCAATATCTCGAGAAAAACTGGTCTAAACTTGAAAGTATATCCCACCATTCTGACTTTAACTGATACTCCCGAAGTATGTGGACCAAGATGGCGGACACCGGAACGTAGTATGTCTACCAGGTTAGGGTTAGGCCATAATTTCATTCCAATTTTAGTAATTTTTAATTTTATTCTAATTTTAAATCTATTACGAGTTCGGGGACTAGCCAAGTGACTCCCGTAGTATTTGTACCTGAAATTGTGGCCTAACCCTAACCTGGTAGTTGGTACACATACTACATTCCGGTCTCCGCCATCTTGGTTCACATACTTCGGGAGTACCCTTAGAATATTAGTGCAGCAGCTATTAAAGCACCAATAGCTGATTTCAGTCTTGTCTGATCACTGCTGTGCCGAGTTTACTTGAAGAAGAACGTTAGTTTTGAGTATTCAATCTATCCCTGAAATAGACAGAGGAATAGGCAGACTGCAGCACTATCAAATATGTAAATGAAAACCCAGGACCATCAAAACAGGGCAACATTTGTTTCAACCCTCAAGGTCATCCGATCAAAAAGTGTGTGAGCGAAAAGTTGAATCTCAAATTTTGGTCACGTCCAACTTCTGTTGATTAGCCATTGTTGCGGAAATAAAGAAGGAAGTCGAAGCTAAAAGTAACACACTTCTGTCACCAAAGTGAACTGTTTGTAAACTTAAAAATTATGAGTGATATAAAACTGTCAATCATGCATGATATGTCGTCGAATTTTCGAGCTATTGCGTTGCTTTTTTATTTGTTTCATTGCGTAATTCATTTCGCTTGTGGGTGTGATGCATGTACGGCATTATACTGATAAAAACTACAGTCCCACAACCAAGGACGTCTAGAGGGGGTCATATGGGTGGGTTTGCTGCTTAGTTTAAAGCGCGCGAACTTTCATTTCCCTTCGACGATCCACTTGAATTTTTGTTGCAGATATAATAAATAATCACTGCTAATACCGCCAAATCATTTCAATTATTCATATATGCGAGCTACGTTAGTAATCGGTTATTTCGTTATATATTTAATATATCAATTTTATCTTCACTAACAAAAAATTTACTTTTTTAATTTAAACGGCTTGGTCTTAAGTGTGCTGGTTAATACTTTTTGCCAAATGTCGAGGTGAGCTTTTAAAATTAATGATTACGGTGAGCGACCGCGATTTTGTTCAATCGCGCACAACAATATTCACGCAATTTTTATCTAAGAATAAGACTTTCCCAAGAGTTGGAATCCATTATCAGCTTCGTGCTACATTATAATATTTAAATTGATGTACTCTTCAGTTTAGTTTTTTTAACCATCCCAAATTGGTTTTAAAATGAGCACGGTATAAAGAAATCTATTGGTTGCAGTATTTTTATGTTCTGTTGAAGTTTACTTTTGTAGTTTTTAATATTTATTTACCTGTGTATTGTAATAACTTATTGATTAAAGAAATTAAAAAAAATTAAAATATTGACTACCCATGGAGTAACATATAATAGTCATACCTTGTACAATAGTAATAACAATGTCTTTATCATGTTGTAAGCTTGCATGTTGTATAGTAACAAATTATAGCTGTTTTGTCGATTATATTTTTTACGCAAAAGAATTTACGTGCAGACTAAATTATATTATACAGTTACAAGTATATAATTCACAATTACTCGTTTAATAAGCCTATAATTTAATTGTAATTTAGACAAATGACAACAAAATGCAGAAAAGTTGTCTAAGTGCAAATGGTTTAATGGCGCAAAAAATATTCAAATTGTCAGTTTTCGCGCGCTGTTTAAAATTTAACTTCTGATCTGTGTGATAAAATGTGATTCATCGGTCATCTATAATCTATTCGACTTTTAACATTCTATTAATATGTGCGGCCCGCCAATGACTTGCAACCTTTAATTTTGGCCCGCGAGCGACAAGAGGTTGCCGACCCCTGGAGTTGTTGAACCTTTCGGATGTCTGCGCTGTTAACGTCTACCCATACTCGAGTATTATTAGAATATTTGGGGCAGTCTTGTAAATCAGGGAGCGCGAGTTCGATCTTTGCTGGTGGGTCCATTTGTATTACGAATCTTGGTGCATTTTGTTGTCTAAAACAGTATATTTTTTTCATTTTATTATAATTTTTTGAGGTATTTTCGTTCGTTTATTCAACGCCACCGAGGTAGTTATATTCACTGGTCTTATCATGAACATTTGTGTTTCATTTTCTTCTTTATGATAAATGTAAATGAGAATTCGTGTGGTAATTTTCAATCGGCTGGTAGCATAGTTTGAGATGACACCAGAATCTGCTCCAGTTATTGCACGGGAAGGGAAGTTCAGTAGTTGGCCAATTCATGGAGTCTATCGTCAGCGTCAGATCAAGCAGAAACAAGTATAAGTTTATTTCAACTAATCAGCATACCAGGAGTAAAAATCTAACCTATAAAAACCAATGACAGAACCGGGAGAGGAAACCTTCGACGGAGCTTTAAACGTACAAAATCTTGATAGGGTTTTGCCCCAAAGTTAGTTTTGTGCTGATTCGCTTGAAAAAATATGTTGAAATTCATTAGTTTACACACGCACAACCGCAATAATAATAAAAAACAATATTACTAAAACACAAAAAAAATGGAAAAAATCATTTGTCATGACACATTAAAAATTCGCTAAAGATTGCCAAGTTTGAGTATTATTGCAGTACATCATCGCAAATAACTCACCAAAATAACGACGCCATTTGTCAGAATGCCAAATATATAAACTGAAGCTAGCAGTGAAAAAGATATGTGACAAAACGAATCTTCCAAGTATTATTGAAGAACACTAATGTCAAATTAACTCACCATAAATCTCATAACTCACCACCAGGTATTTACGATGTCAATAGCATGTATACTGAAAATGGCATTATTCAACTTTACACAACGAAATGGTCTATATGTTCTCTGAGTCCCGAAAAAGGCTCTTTTTTCCAATTTATGTAAAAATATTGCTGACCAATTTTTTCTCTTTCCCGATCATAAATGTTTGCTATATATATATATATATAATTGTTTACACAGCGAGCAAAATCCGCTTCTACAGATTTTTTTATTGATAGAAAATGTCCAAATATATTTATATATATATATCGCTAGATTGAGATCTATTGAATAGTCTTGATAAGATGAACCATTGATAACGATTGTCGTACTAGTTTTTTTTCTAGATAATGATGGGGATTTCGCAATAAGAGACTCACAGATGTGCACAGATTCAATCGATTTTTGTAATGATTACCCGCACTAGCACGCAGTTCAAAATTGATGCATGGACTACAGCATATCATGAAAATATACACCTTCGATGTTTACTATACTCTCCGAACATCGTTCATGTTATTATTTTCAGATACCGATCTTCACTGTGAACCATATATATATATATGTGTTAAACTAGGCTCATGTGAAACTATTGGATATACGCGTCAATATACGAATCCTCTTCTTAGTTGCGTCGCTGATATTTTCTAATTCCATAAACATTTGTTCGCATTTAGAGCTGGGCATTTTCAAATACTTAGTTTAGTGAACGAAAAAAAAGATGGTGGCGATTCGAATTTTTTTTCCGGACCGATTCCGAAAATTTACTATTTGATTTAAAACGCCCAACCCTATTTACATTTCACAATGTTAAAAATCAAGTGCAAAGCAAGATTTATCATCAACATAATACGGTATGTATTTTTATTTTTCCAACTCATACTTTTCTTTCAAGCATAAAACTCCAAGAGTTGCAATTCCACCCACTCCACATTTCGTCAAACTTCCAATCTAAAACATAAGTCCGACTTTCTGTTCTGAATACAACTTGAAGTGTTCTGCAAGATGATACATTACAAATTATCATCGAAAACAGCTTTAAAGATTGGTTTGGGAAAGGGTCATTTCTAAAGTTGCGTGTAACATATAACTAGGGGAGTGTCCAGGTGGGGGTCATATGGGCAGCCGCCCTGAGAAGCACTAATTGGGGGTGAGTTTGTTGCTTAGTTAGATGATTGAAATAATATTATTACAAATATTTCACTCGTCCCTGATAAATACTCATGTATAATAACATTTATAATTTGTTTATCCCTCTTATTATTTTTGAAGTTAGGTATGAGGGGCATTTTATGAGAAACTCGCCCCGGGTAGCAGTAAAGTTTTACACGTCCCTGCATGTAACGCAAGTTTTTCTCTCTGGCGCATTCAAATTCCAGCATGTATTTTAATATAATGCTTTTAATACCTGTCTTGGTGAATGCAAGATACAGGACCCATTTCCGGATTTTCAATAAATGTCGCAAATATTCTACAAAATTGAAAAATAGTTGTAAAACATTTTTTTTTAATTCCAAGCAGTATGTGGCTAAATGTATGTAGATCTGTTGTGTCTGTAATTTAGTTGTTCAAATAACTTGCTGTAGGCAATCCTCTATGAATTGTACGATCTTTTAGCAAAATAAGGAAAATAAAATACTTCCCTAAAATTAATAATTTCATGATGTTGTTTGTCAGCAACATTCACACATTACCAAATCAATGTAAAGTAAATGATTTCAGCATTGTTCCAGAACTATATCTACCAACCATGGACATATTTTTTATTTCCATCAATAATTAGGTTATCGTACGGAATTTTGTCTTCAAACATGCTCAATTTCCGATCTGCATTAAAAAAATTTCAACCTACTTGTTTTTAAACTTGCCAAGACAATAGTCCAGCAGGTAAGGAGCTTCTTTGGGCCCAACTTTGTTTTCAGACATAAAGTTTTTCTTATTTGTGAGTTTTCGTCTTGGGGTCATTACCCATCATTTCTACATGGGTGTGGAGTTTGAGCAATTTTTTTACGGCTTGATATTTGTATTAGTGTTTTTCGCCAAATCTGTGCACCATAATGGCGCACAGCCTGAACCCTAACCTGTTACAATACTATGTTCAGGTTGTGCGCAATCGTGGTGCACAAACTACGCAAGCACCAAATTTTCTAGGAAATTAAATAAATCAAAAACTTTTAGGTATTTGTTGAACCCAGCTTGGGTCGCGACCCAAATATATATAAAACTGTTGAAACATACGCGTAAAATATAGAGTACAATTTTAAAATGCCCGCTTTTATTGCAATTAACAAAACAAGCCTGCTAATGCAGTCTGCAGTGGTTCAAGTGGATATACACCCGGTGGAGAACAGTCAATTATTTGTTAGCAAGGATTGTTATGCAGTGGGATGATCACGACGATGCAGTGAAAGATAATGTTATCACGAAAACAAGAATGAGAAAATTGCTACATTTTATAGTATATCCCTGTAAAAGAATGTAGTTCATTCTTATGTTCCATGCCAATGCTTTTCAAACTACCAAAGACTTTTGCTTTTTCTCTTCTATCAAAAGACATTGTTACTATATATTCGAATTACCATCTGTTTGTTTGTGCTCCCAGATAACCGATCAGTGGTCTCCAAGAAGGCCGGGGTCCCCTTTTAAGAAACCCTGTCATAAACTAAAAAAGGCGACCGTGCTTCTCTTGCCTGTTGTCATGCTGTCCCCTCGAATTCAGCTAAAACAAAAAATTGAAGAAAACGGATTTCAGATTTTATGATTTCATTAAAATTCTCGACAATGAATGATATAGGCCTACAGGTGTTACAATGCCAAGTTATTCCAACAACATGATCATGTTTTGCAACTTACAACCAACATTTTGTATGTAACTTTGTTTTACAGAGACACAAGAGATCTAACTACAAATATCAAAAATGTGAGGCTGAAAAAGTTACACTACAACATAGTCAAATGTGCTGTATTTACGAGACTGTTGATGATTTTATGTGTTTGTTTCGGACGTTTAATGACAGAATTAATTGTGGTTGTTGGGGGTGTTTCAAAAAAAGGTTGAATGGAAAAATTTTCCACAAAATGTTAAGGTTTGAGAGTAGTAGAGAAGTAGAAAAAATACTTCATGTTTTCTTCATTTGATAACCACGTCACAGAACTTCTCCGATAAATACACGCAGAAATTGCGAGAGGCAGAAATGGGATGGGATGGGATTTCATCGCATTGCAAACAAATATTAGCGTGAATGAAAAAGCTGAAACTAGTATTCTTTAGAACAGCATACAAATTCTATGGAATAAAATCATACACAAAAGCTCGTCAAAAACCTATGGCTCAATAAACAAGTGGAATTTGATGCATGTGCGCAAAAATGTGCGCGTTACTACGTAAAACCGAAGCACGCAGGAAAATGTGTGTGATGTACTAGTGATCAAAATGTTTGACTCAACTACGTTGGCATAACAGGTGCACATCTCGGTTTCGCATACGCATACCCTCTAGTCTATCTCCACAAGAATATATTAATTTGACCAGAGTCAATGCTTCACCTGGAAGGTTCCGGTTCTTCCAAAAGAAAACATAGTTTCACATCGTTAGATACCAGTGGATGGTTTTACATGGCCTTGTTCGAAGTGAAAGACAAGGTCGAATATTCCAATCCATTTCAACTAATAAAATATTTTCCAAGTCCCTAAGCATAAAGCAGGAAAACGAAATGCGCGCGGCAATACAAATGTAGTTTGGAGAGCACAAAAAGAAGTAGCTAGATGCTGTCGATGGATCTCGGCCTATATTAGTGAAATAAACTACCATTTATTCTACTAAAATTGAATTTCTGACATTGTAAGGAGATTCAATGTTACTATGTATGCAAAACTAAACCATGTAGTTATGAAATAATTGCTTTTAACAAAAAGGTGCTCCCGAAGTATTCGTACCAAGATGGCGCACAACCTGAACACTGTATGTGTACCAGGTTAGGGTTCAGGATGTGTGTCATCTTGGTTCAAATATTTAAAATCCACTTAAAAAAAAAATTGCTTAACATTATATACTCCACATCAACATGGGTATCATTATTTATGTCATCGACATTATATCTAAACAATAAAAAAAAACTTTATGTCCCAAAACAATGTTAAGGCCCGATTCTGACGGACTAAAATATTAAACTATGGAGGTTCACAAAGCGCTCGTATTACATGTCGTAGTCAGCGAACGCGCAGTTTGATAGATTAGTGTGTGTGTGCCCGCCAACCAATCACAACAAATGTATTTGTTGTTGAGAAACAACAAAACTGACGAAAGGTTAACATTATTATCATCGCATGTACGAAACAGATTGAAATATATTGTTTGGAGGTTATATTAGTTATCAAATAATTCCGTATATAATGGAATGCGAATTTCCTATTCAGCCGTCCGCCAAAACTAATCTGTCACCAGTCAAGGTGAGTATGTTGACATTAGTGCAGGAGAGCATGTATCAGGTCTTCAAACTGAAATTCAACTGCTCGGATTTGGGGTGCGACGAAATATCCTCATATATACAACTTCCCCATGTACAACCGCGACAAGCCTTTCGAGAAGCGACTCTTTTACTCCAAAACTTTCCACATCCGTACACACGCTCAAATTAAGGCTGTTTGAGCATTCTCAATCGTTCGTGATTATTCTCATGCTGATGTGGAGTAAAGTAACATTTGACTTACTCGAACAATTCCTAGAGGCTCCTTCCTTTGCAGGAAATCAAAGTCGCAATATATGAAGTAGTTTTCAATGAATACAGTTTGCATTTTAGATCCAAAGCGATACATATCATGATCCCACGTACTTTTCATCAGTTAAGCAGGCCTCAGCATTGCTCAGTTATATGACTGTTCTAGGAGGTTCCATTACATTTGAACCCATGACAATTGTACCTGTATGCTATTGCACCTATGGAATTTTTTTTGTTTCACGGATAGTTAAACCCATACTAACCCTAACCCATGGGTTTTAGCACCCGCATATAGATTGAACCCGTGGATATACGCATGGGTTCAAATGTACGGTCACCGTTCTAGGAGGATTCTCCAAGTATGCAACAAGGTTCCATTACATTTGAACCCATGACAATTGCACCTATGGAATTTTTTTTGTTTCACGGATAGTTAAACCCATACTAACCCTAACCCATGGGTTTTAGCACCCGCATATAGATTGAACCCGTGGATATACGCATGGGTTCAAATGTACGGTCACCGTTCTAGGAGGATTCTCCAAGTATGCAACGAGGTTCCATTACATTTGAACCCATGACAATTGCACCTATGGAATTTTTTTTGTTTCACGGATAGTTAAACCCATACTAACCCTAACCCATGGGTTTCAGTACCCGCATATAGATTGAACCCGTGGATATACGCATGGGTTCAAATGTACGGTCACTGTTCTAGGATTCTCCAAGTATGCAACGAGGTTCCATTACATTTGAACCCATGACAATTGCACCTATGGAATTTTTTTTGTTTCACGGATAGTTAAACCCATACTAACCCTAACCCATGGGTTTCAGTACCCGCATATAGATTGAACCCGTGGATATACGCATGGGTTCAAATGTACGGTCACCATGCAACGAATACGCATCATCCATAGAGATAAACATATAAAGCTCAAGTAATACTGGATAGGAAGAGCATCCGTCAATAAAATAAATCACACAGTGCATATTCAAATTAATATATTTGCATACTAAAGATGTAAAAGTGTTTTAAATATTTAACCAATAATATATTCATTGTGGTTTCTATCAATCATGCATTAATTGTTACTAATTGACCTGTTAATTACCCAAAACTGGTAACAAGATAAGGCGGGCTGTAGATTATGTCGTCAACCTTTCTTGTGATATAAATACCCACTCCATTGTAGCAATTTTAAGATCAAACACAATATTAAAGATGTTCTTGGAGTCATTCCAGCCAAGAGGCAAACTCAAAACTACCAGTCCACGGAATGTACATTGGGCCATGAACAGCAGTTGACAGAGTTTTTCAGTTAACACAGTGAAAGAATCAAACCAAGCTTAAATTCCCAAGTGAAACAATCCACTATGATGTTATCTGCAGATCCACTTCTTTCGTTATTTATCCCAATTCCATTCGCCATAATCTACTTTCTTTTTTGATTTCTTTCTTTCTGCATACATTTCATAGTTTGCTTTTCTTCTATCCCGCAGCTGAGATTAAAAACAACATACTAGTTCAGTGCTCAATAGACCAAAAATAGTCCGCAAAAAAAAATTGGGGGTTTACATGCATAAGATGAAAGGAAAAAACTACTTTAAACATTGTTGCCTTACTCATGTGAAAAGATATATCAAGCGAACCTATAAAAGAAAGTAAAGGAGAAAAGACTTGCAGTTCAGTACACAATACCCTAGTACAGTGGTTCCCAAACTTTTTTTTTCGCGAACCCAATTTTCATAAAATCAGAGCCTACATATACTCGCGACGCCACAACTGGAAACGTTCAGCAACCTCAAAAATCAATATATCAGTTTCACTTGCCTCAACAGGAACAATGTACCTGTATATCGACTGCAAGTGGATGTTGACGGTGAACATTGTCCCAAAAAAATATACGAACGCAATGCGTCGGAAATCCTCAGAAGATTCGGAAACACATGGCATCGTATGAAAACCATGATGTAAATATCTCTTCAATCAGAATTATAACGAATCATTGGCGAAACATAGACGAACTTGATAAAATGTGGCAGATTGTAAGGAAGCGGAAATAGCATGCTTCGGAAATAGTAAGATTGCTTCTGAATATACATAAATTCAAAATCTTATTTAGCATAGTCAATCAGTGTCTTTATTATTTTAAGTTCAATGTTAATATATTACAGATTGCTCTATTATTAATTCGACAATAAAACAGAGCATGAGAGTAAATAAAATAGGGAAAAAAGTGTACGGAATCACATTTTATAAGTGCTAGAACAGGGTGATCCAAGATTGTCGGCTCAAGGGGCCACAAAAGGAATAGCCAAACAAACAATTTTAATGTGCAAACACATTGATCAGTGTTTATCATGCAAAAACCAGCAAAAGTCCTTTTATATCTAAATTTAGCGTAAGATTTTAACTCTTCATAACTGAAAAAAGACTTCCGCAAATGCTTTGTGAAATGCTCATTGCTCACAAGATTCTAAAACGTCGTTTTTAAATTATATTATTTCGTCACAGACACAACTTGTCGACATATCAAGCAAGCATTGTGGTATTTTCCCTTCCACATCCAGTTTAAAATCTGCTGGAATTCGTCAGTTTTCTTTTCGAACTCATGTTTACAAAATAACTCCAGATAGATTGATTACCAAATGTGAGGTACAGGAGCGTAATTGCTAATTTATTTGACATCTAGGCAGCATTTTTTGTAATACTGCTGGTTGCAAAAAACACCCGGCATGAATTATATTGTTAGGCCATAACATTAATATTTAGTTATCTGGCATAGCCAACCTAGGCTAATAGAATCAGCATTCAATTTCTAGTTTTCCATGATGCCAAAATTGTTAACATATATTCCCTACCAAAAAGATAGTAAGCCAGTAATAACAATTTAGACTGCCAAGTACACCGTTCAACTTCTCCGTTGCACAAAATAATAAACAAATACTTGCCGACCAGCAGGAAAGGTTGAGTACTACATGAAAGTTTTAATAAGCATTTTCGGCGCCGTTTGGACAAAAAATGGCCAAATTATTGCTGAAAAATCCAGTCAAAATCCAATTCTCAGTCACTTATGTGTGCATGTTTGACAGAAATTAGGCGACCCCGGCAAATCTTCACGCAACCCCATCCGGGGTCGTGACCCACAGTTTGGGAGCCACTGCCCTAGTACACCCCATATTGGAACCTATAGAAACCAGGTTATGGGTTAACGCAAGATTTTTCTCAAAAGATTATTGGATTTAACATAAAGATTGACACTGTTTATTCTGAGAATCTCATTTAAACAAGAAGTTTCTGAGGGAAGGACATCTTATAACATTCTCTGATTTCAAAGCCGTTTTTACGAGCTGATAACATTGCTTCACATATAGACCATTTATATATCTGTTGACTAGTTTTATTAAAAGGGGTTCGCAAATATACATGAAGGATCGAAAGAGTCCATAATTTTGCAAAGACAAGAAACCGAACATGAAAATTGTCATCCGATTCTTAATGCCATTGTTATGAAATGTAAAACTTAATGGTTATTGAAAAGTATCTTATTTAAAATAAAATACGAAAGGTTCATAATTAATACAATTACCTAGATTAATTTTCTCTAACAAAGATCAAATACAATCTATGCTCGAGTCTGTCCATCTGATGCAATTTTGGAAGGAAGTTATTTCTAAAACACCCAACAAAGGATTTACAAAAAGGCATCCAAGTAACATTTAATTCATTTATATTATTACTGTCTGTAAAATAAACTACCGTAAGAATCTATTATCATACCTCCCTCCTGAAGCAAGCTAACATCTCATGATCAGCACGGTTACATGCTCCAAAATATTGCTTGAACGGATGCTGAAAATAAAAATTTGAATATTGTCACTTCGTAAATAAATATTATGAACACCTTTCCTGTTATTCTTATTGGTTATCATCAAGGACCTCAATAAATGAATCACCAAATGGTCCTGTATTGTATTTATCACAAAATAATAGATACCTGTTTTCTGCACATCAAAAGAGCATAGATCTTTTCATTGCATTCTGGAGTATGAAGATGCGGGGAAAGATTTGGATGCATTTTTATATAACAAATAAATAGTCTGAAATTTATCATCAAAAAATTTAGCTGGCAGTTCTTGGAAACTGATGTTCACGAAACGTCATAAATGAAAACAGAAAATACAATTTCCTAACAGTGAAAACTCCCTTTGCCAAATGTATACATGCAAAGTACAAAGCCTAAACTCAGGTAAGTCTGATATGCATATTTTGTTAATAGTTGTCCTATAGCATAAAATATTTATTAACTAGACAAAAATACAGGCCACACATTTTTACTTCCACATTAACAGCCTTGTTTCCAATCTTCAAATACTATCATACACCACAGATATATATAAATATGATATACAATGCGGAAAACATATGTTTTGCCATTTGCTTGATGAGAAAGTGTCCAGTTCTCAGAAAATATTTTCACATATCTGTTAACTGCTTCTCAAGAGCTTTGCTTTGAGTGTAGGTGTGAAAACAACTCATTGCCTAAAAGAGCAAACTGCAATCTAGAGACAATTCATATTTTTCCAATAACATGTCTGGGTTGTAGGTATGATATATTGTATGCATACAATTCGACTGTCAAAATCAAATACAAACATAAACTATAGAGTAAATGAGTGAATACCAATTTTAAAACGAATGAATTGATGTAAAATTATACTAAATATGACCTTAATAAACTTCAAGTGAATATGGAATTTATTAATTTGTAGTGTTAACAATAACCTATCATTCATTCATGATATGGCTCGGCCAATATTTATCTTCAAAATATGAATCTTCTTGTAAAATCGAACTATCAAGAACACCCCTATGAGTTGCGAGCCACTCATTTTCAACTAATTTGAAAATATCCAACGTGGCAGTTGCATCTTCTACAGAACAATGGCGATTGTGTTGTATTTTTCGATCGAGCAACTGTTTTGCAAAAAATTTCAAAGAAGATCTATTTAAACATAATGAGTATTTTTCTCTGTATTGGTCGATTAATTTTCTTGCAGAACCATAACCAATATCAATTGTATGTTGTTTCGGATGACTCATCTCTAAAGCAGTGAGATCGTTATGAATACTATGTCCAACAAGAAGTTTCCCTTCAATGGCTTTTTTAACTTGTTTCTGTGCTTCTAGGAAGGTAACGCAAGTGTCACTATTCAGTAGTTTTTTAGTCATTCCACTATGAGGAGTTCGATAGTCAACGACTCTTAAAGTTTGCTTTACAAACAAATCAAGTACAGTTTGTCCATCGTAGTTAATAATTGAGCAACGAGCCAGTGAATTAGTGACACCTTGACATTCAACCATTTCACAATCAAGTGCAACAAGTATATTTGACAAAGATGAATTTTTCCCATCACTATGCTCTGGTTTTGCTAAGATCCTGCAGTTCGCAAGAGCAAGGTTTGCGCTTTGAATTGACAAGAGTCTCAATCGTTTCGATGCAAAATAAGAAGTTGGTTCAGTCAAAAATCTTTTTTCACATTGTTTTTTCCCTTCGATGGATGAACTTCTGAGGGCACTGCTTTTAAATCTTTTAATTTTATCAGGAGTTCTGCCTTTTCGTTTTCTTAAAATTCCTTCTTTCCATGAGTTGTTATTTGACAAATTTGCCATATTCTTAGTTCCCAGTGTACTCCAAACTATACCAGAAGCAAATTTACGAAACATGAAGTCGGGGTGACATTAATATTTTGATAAAATTTAACCAAATACAAATAGATTGTGAGAGGTAGCTCTCATCCACACAGTTTGAAGATTTACAGTATTTATAATATTAAATTGAGCTGTAATAGAATGTTTGAGATTATTCACTATATATATAATACAGTAATAGAATAAGAATTTCATATTTGTCCCAAGGGTGGTGAGGGAAGCCGATAAGACAGCCTTATCATATGACAAACCCCGGCCTTAATGGTGGAGGGAGCTGCAATCCACCAACTATGCTTAAATCACCCTGCAATGGCATGCGTCCAGCAATTCTCTTATACCCAACTACACCCTACAAGATTTGAATTTGTGAACCCACACAAGGTAATCCAGTAATCAGAGGTATAATCTAATACAGTACTTAGCATCTGCTGCAATGTGCCAACCGCTCATCAAAAACATAGATTGTGACAGAGGAAAATCCATTCTGAGGTAGGATATAATAAATATCGTCTGTTCTTCTGAAGCCAACCGGTAATTGGGAAAATCATCACGGTATTGCATAATCTTGATTATAAGTATAAGTTTATTCTGACTCAATAATCCAAGTGCAGTTTTAAGTATTCTGTGGCATCTGCAGCTGCCGCAAAACCATCGTAGCGGCCAAACTCATGGCAACTGACTTTTTAGCTGCCACAAACCAATGTCGAGCTGCCGTTACCGCGGCAGCAAATTGAAAACCAATGGCAGGTAGAATTTTGCTGCCGTAACCGCGGCAGGTGGGCCGTAAAGACAGGGCTGTCTATTATGGTGACAAATATTAGGTAAGTTGGAACGTTTTTCTTATGGATACAGTTTTGATTGATTTGGGGTTAGGGTTAGGGTTTAAGTAGATATAATTCCACATGATCAATTAAAATCTGGTACATTAATTTGTGAATATACCGTTAATACTGATTACTGAATACTGAATAGCGCTATAAAACCATGGCAAGAGCTGCCGCGGTTCGTTCGTGGCAGGGGCTGCCATGAAGTGGTAAGAACTGCGCCTCCAATAATCAGCAGTAGACCTAAAATAATTGATAAAAACAAAATATAAAACACTGATTATAGAATCGGGAGAGCAAACGAAACTCAAGTAAGATTTGAAGCATACAGATTTTAGATGGGAAGGTATTAATAAAAGAAGTAGTACATGTTCGCTCACCCAAAAGTATTAAAACTAATTAAGGCACGCACGCACATACAAGCATCGGGTCTAGTATAGTTTAGTATCACAAGCACTTCCAGCAGTCCAGTGGGCGTAGTATAACGAATTTTGCATATGTTATTCCCAACCTCCACCTGGCTATGCCATCTAAAAATTACGTCACCATCATGTCATAGGGCAGTAGGGCTTGCCAAAGTATGATTACGATCGCCCGAAATGGCATCTGCGCCGCCGATAACGAACTCGCTAAAGCCGGCAATCTCTCTCCTATCGTGATAATTGTGGCAAGAAAACGAGAGAAATAGCTTGCTCGATTTCGGGTGATCGTCTGCGCACTTTGGACGACCATTCGCATACTTTGGTGGGCCTTATTACGCCACTGTGACGTCGAAATGATGTAATTTTTGGGTGACATAGTCAGGAGAGGGTTAGGAATAGGATTGACATATGCGAAAATTGTTGAGCCGGGCCAACTAGAAGTGCATATGAGACGGTACGGTACTAAACTATACCAGACTCCCAAGCATCGAGACATGATGCCGTACGGTAAAGTCGGAAGTGAAAAAAGCGAGACTTGTCATAAAATTTTACTTCAGGACAGTAGGTACCGGTACCGTACGGTACTGCAGTAGGACAATGTTCATGATAAGATTCATACCGGCAGTTAGAAAAAATAGGTACCGGTAGGCTGGTAGCCTACAATACCTACGCTACTGTACCGGTACGGTACCGTATATCCCATTTTCTTCCTCCTCGGGATGCTCTGTATCTGCATATAGTCTAGTACTTATCGCCTCTAGCATTTCTAAACTTTTTTTTTTTTGTGCCAAATAAATTCCAATGCCAAACGGAATTTTCGTATTAATATTTTGGTATCAAATCATTTTATTATAAATATATAAATAGATATTTTTTTTTGTTTCCATGTTTTTGTTTATCATTTTTTAATTTAATCCCATTCCCCCCAATACATATGAATAGTAAAAATCAAAATAAAGACAAAATTCATACCATTACCATGATGTCATTAATTTAATATAATCCAATATATGTCCAAAAAAGTTGAGTTAATCCACATGCTGACATGTAATCCACTCAGCAGTTAGTTGAATATAATTTTAATTCACAGGTAATCAGTTTTTATTTTAATTTTTTAGTTAGCATGAAAAATACAAGAATACAAAAATTAGACAGAGAATATGGAAAAATCCACGCTTTCATATTGGGTTTTTCCCATTCGCCATCTATGTTTCATAGTCGATACATCTTCCTCTTATGAAAATGATGTACAGATAACATACTTTCAATAATTTTCAGAGTATGGTGTTGCATATAAACTTACATCATGATTGACCTATGTAAAAGATCATCCATGTGCTCATATAACAATAATTCATTTCTTTCGCTTGCTTTTAGTAAATTTAAAATCCCTACCAGTTTACACTTGAAAATTGAACGCATACTACTTTTCATTTTATCTATTTCATCATATTTTACTGAATTTCGATATTCCCAAATTGTTGATTTTCCGCATAATATTGTGATTAATTTTGCTTTGCATTCCGAATCGTTTGCTATAATAGCATTTCTAAACCCCTGCGCACACCGGTACCGTAATTATATGCCAGAGGACTGCTAGACTGACGACTGAGCTCTCCGACACCGTCGGTGGTTATAAGCATAAGTTGGTAGGTACAGATTTGCTAACATGGTTGTAAAAGTGACCGTACATTTGAACCCATGCGTATACCCGCGGGTTCAATCTATATCCGGATGCTAAAACCCATGGGTTAGGGTTAGTATGAGTTCAAATATATGTGAATCAAAAAAAAATTTCATAGGTGCAATAGTATGCAGGTGCAAAGCGTGGGTTCAAATGTACGGGAACCGGTTGTAAAATGTAAAGGATAGTATTCACATATTTTCATACAGAGAAGTAGACCGATGAGACAGTGAATCTATGTCGGGTAGGTACCGGTCAGCCAGAAATAATTTAATGGTCAATCAGCACTCAGTACGGTCTTCCGAGCAGTTTTATTTTAGATGCAGCAATCCAAAATCAGTCACGAAAAAGCTGCGATAGTTGGATAGACTGGGCTAAAATTGAAAAAAAGCACCTGGTTAAATTGTTTGAAATGGGAGATTGTTTGAAGTTCGTTCATATATTCGTCCCAAATACGATATTGAAGAAAATTAGATAGTCTTTTTTTCGACATTTGTGGTTTCAATTGGTTAGCAATACCATTTAATTGATTTTAAGTCTCCTTTTTTCACTTCCGACAGTTTCATGTCTCGATGATTGTGTGTGTGGGTGCGTGCCTTAATTAATTTTTTTTCTTTTGGGTGAGCGAAAACGTACTACTTCTTTTATCAATACCTTTCCATCTAAAATCTGTACGTTTCAAACCTTACTCAAAGTTTTGTTCACTCTCCCGATTCTATAATCAGTTATTTTTGTTTTTATCTATTATTTTATCGCCTATTTTGCTGATTATGGAGTCGAAATAAACTTATTCTTATACCATTGGGTACGAGGGTACCATAATTGTCTAATGTCCTTTCCAGTGCTTTTACTAGTCATAATTTGTCTAGTCTTAATTGTAGTAATTGCCAATTATTGTGATACATTGTTGTTATACAAGTGTTGAAGATGTTTATACCGCTATATTTATATCGTGGGTATTTTGTAGTTGTACTAGGTGTACCCAAAGAGGTATTAATATTTATTTATTTATAAGGCTCAGCAGTGTGGCGCATCGTGCTAAGCGTTAGGAATACGCTCGCCACCGCATCTCTGATTACCCTTCGTGGATTCGCAGGTTCGAATCCCATGCGGGGATGATCATGTGTGAATGCTAGACTCCCCACCGCCGTAGGGTGGTTCACGTAACCACTGGTCGGTTACGGCTTCCTCCACCATCAAGTCCATGCTTCTGAAAACAAATAACTGGCTAACTAATCCCATACCCGACCTGGACCGGTAACCGTACGAGAGGCCGTGGTTCGCCATATGACTAAGCTGTCTTATTGGCTTTCCTCTCCCCTGGGATAAATATGTAAATCCTTCCTTCCTTCCTATTTGTGACTGCTGCCTATGTGTGTGACTATGCCTATTTGTGACTGCTGTCAGCACGTTCATTTTTAAGTGTCATTTCTGTATTTTCAGGGAAATCTGTGGTATGCTGGTATTGTGAACAGTATTAAAAATATAATATCTGATGCAGGCATATTAGTGTAATTATGGATTATATGCCTGGAACAGCAAGCTTGATTGAAGAAATTGATAAAAAACAACTTGTGGTTTTGCGAGATGGTCGAACTCTTATTGGGATATTACGAAGCATTGATCAGTTTGCTAACTTGGTAATTCACCGGACTATTGAGCGAATACATGTCGGTAAAAAATATGGTGATATACCAAGAGGAATATTTGTTGTCCGAGGTGAAAATGTCGTTCTCCTCGGAGAAGTAGATGGAGAAATGGACAATGAAAGTGACTTGAACCTTGAAAAAGTGTCTGTTGAAGAAATATTGCAAGCACAGCGAAAACAACAAGAAGAGCATATGGAAGAGAAAAAAGCGAAATTGAAAGCAATGAAAGAAAGAGGACTCTCTTCGAATGTTGAACAGCAGGATGATGCATTTTAAGCGCAGCAGATATTTGACAAACTATAATATGTTGTCAATCATGATTGTGTTTGTGTGCGTAACATATAGCTATTGCTCAGATGAAAATTATGTGTGAAGGTCCAAACATGCTGGAAATGAAATTTCGTTACTTTTTAGTAGTCTTTTTATTTATAAATATTCTCTTCTTTCAAAGATATTACAGTAGAATTTTAATCACAATGTAAATGGAAGCAACATTTTCAAGTTTGGAAGAGTTTCAATATGGTTTTCATAATCAAGCTTACATGCCAACTCGTTAAAGCGGCTGTACCCTCACTGCTAAAGCAAAAAGTCCTTTTTAAAACTGCCTTCCAATCAGGATGTTTTTCCTCACAAATTCGAGCACTTGGGATGACAAATCAATGCCATGGGGGCAAAATGTTTTATGATAGTTTTAGACGCACTAAGGAGTCTGGTGAGAGAGCAAAAGCAAAGTTGTTTTCGAATCTTGCTCGTAGATTGGAAATCGCAATAAGAGGTAAAAAATGATTGTACTATAACATGTCATAAGTTTTCAGATTTCCATTCTATTCCTCACTGGCTAATTCTTGTACACCGCGTTGGCAATGCAGGTTACGCATCTCGTGTTCAAATCCCATTCCAACAACCAAACCAGTGTAAAATCAATTCGAAAGGTAATGTTAAACCGGTAGGATCCTGGTATATCAGCTCCTTGGATATAAGTGTTGCTTGTACTTGCCTTGTTCAGAGCGAAAAGCTTAAACAAGGAGATAAACAAATACTCTTGCGTAATATGCAGACCTGATGATAATGAAATTAAGCTAATCCTATGTTTTTCAGAGGGAGGGGGCAATGATCCAAAAAAAAAATAAGCAATTGGCTGCTGCAATACAAGAATGTAAAAAGGCAAATATGATGAAGTCAAGTATAGATAAAGCTCTATCAGCGAGACAGGCAAGTGACACATTACCGCATCATGGGATATTTATTTATATCATTTTATTTATACATATACTTTTTTATAGGCAAGTGAAGAATTTTCTTTTGCGCTCAGTGGCCCAGGCCATTCAACATATCTTATTATTTGCGGATCAACTGCGAAGCATAATGCAAAGCTTGCAATGTTGTCTGCAATAAAGATGTTACCGCAATAGACCTTATTCATTAAAAACCCATCCTACGCGCAAAAAATAAAAGTGATGTGAAAATTTTTTTTTTAACATTAGCTCTTATGGGAAATGTGATCACCAGAGCAGAAATTTGCATTTTTTGTAATTTTCTAGATATCTTTCATTGTATACGTGAGCAGTTTTGAGGATAGAATATTTTTTACATCTTTTTTGATATTTTTATCATGATAAACATGGTCAAGATTTTTGATAATCGTTCATTAAAATTTTAATGAGCGCGGTGTTTCCGATGACGTCATTCTCACTAGACCATGAGATTCTGCCAACGCGCCGTGCTCTGTGGGATATGCGCTGCAAATGCGGCCCTAATGTCGCTTTGGGTGCGTGTCCGTCCGGTACTGGAAGCGTTTAACATTGACAATCTATAACCCGTACCATTTCTATCACGTTTGTTTACTGTTTTTACGCATTTATACCTGTACAGCTAGCAATCATTTACTGAAGGCATGCTGACGTGTTATTTAAACTACCGGTACCGTACCAAGGCTGCAAGAGGTGGAAACTAAATTATTTAATAAGTACTGAAATAGGCCTACGAACAAAAATGTTGGCCAACTTGCCAATAGGCAGGACAAGTTGTACGGTACCGGTATACAAAAAAGATGAATATCTCCAACCTATAATGGTACAATACCGGTCTCGTAACTAGGTTAAAAAACATGACTGAATACGAGAGGGAGATGTATTTTGTCAACCAGAATACAAGCATTGAATCAATAAAAATCATATACAAAACACACAGTTATTCGGTATAGACTGGGGAGCGATACGACCATCACAGTCAGCTATCAAGATTAACAGTTATTTAAGATGTTTTAACAAAAACTCCTCGGGGGAAGGGTTGACTAAGTTACGGAATATTTTTGGATTCGGTTAAAAATGTAGTTCATTATTAAACACTGCTTTTTTTGTAGATTTTTACTTAGTGGACACATAGCAAGTACGACAGTTAATTTATAAAAAAATTGTAAATTAATAACAAATCAGTAGAAGTCAGCTCGGGTATTCAAACATGTGATGATTAAAGTGAGAAAAAAATTTGAAGCCACGTTTAGGATATTACATTCAACAACAATGGAAAAGGTACATTGGAATCAGTCAAGCTTCAAATGCTAATGGCATTAATGAAAAGAATATGCGAAATGAAGACTGAAGTTTCCATCTGAGACATTGGAAGACGCTAAAACCTTATAGACTTGATAGTGTGGAAAGCCTTCTCACAATGCAGTAATAATGAGACATATATTTATAATATCATTATACAGGCTTTAAGTTGAACTATATGTTTAATTAAAATATCTATCTTTGCTAATAAATGCTGAAAACCATTTATTTCAATCTGCTGAGTGATTAGGGCCAGAAATTTGCTGTAGGGACCATCACCAGGGCTGGATTTACCAATAGGCTAGGCAGGCTGAAACCTAGAGCCTCGAAATTCGGTTTCAAAGTTTGTAATTCTTTTGAAAACTTGACATGTTTAAACCCTACAAAAAGTATATATATATATCAAGCTTTTCAGAGTAGAAAATTCTGTACACAACTAGTTTCAACCACATTGTAAACAGTCATTATTGCGTCGTTTGCATCATAATAAGGGAAATTATAAATTTGCGCATTCTGCTGGAAGTTTCTATGTTAAAGTATGGCTGTAGCGGTTGTTTGATCAAAGAAATTGAAAGCAAAACTGCCTCAAGTAAATTATCATTCTTTTAATCAAAAATTCACACCCATGAATGGGGAGAATGAAAAGTTTAATGCTTTCATATTTTCAAATTTTGAGCAATTGAATGTGGTGTTATTGAGAGAGAAGTTCTGAGCTCAGAAATATGAAGGGGCCTCTCATGGTCTAAATCCAGCCCTGAACATCACCAATTTCGGGATAGGTACCGTACATGGTAGGTACCGTCAACATATGAATTGAGTTAGGCCATTGGGTTTTGAAAGGTGTACCAGAAATGTACATGGAATTCATGAAATATATAACATCAAATTAAAACCAAAATAGGTCTTTCGTTGAACGCCAGTTGTGGTCCCGGCACCGGTATTCCAGTATTCTGTTATCACAAGCAGTTGGAGCACATATCCCACGGAGCACGGCGTGTTGGCAGAATCTCATGGTCTAGTGAGAATGACGTCATCGGAAACACCGCGCTCATTAAAATTTCAATAAACGATTATTAAAAATCTTGACCATGTTTATCATAATAAAAATATCAAAAAAGATGTAAAAAATATTCTATCCTCAAAACTGCTCACGTATACAATGAAAGATATCTAGAAAATGACATAAAATGCGAATTTCTGCTCTGGTGATCACATTCCCATAAGAGCTAATGTTAAAAAAAAAAATTTTACATCACTTTTCTTTTTGCGCGTAGGATGGGTTTTTAATGAATAAGGTCTATTGTAAGTTTTGTTCTTCGAATGGATATTACCCTCTTATGCCATGTACCCTGTTCATTTTCTTCAAGCTTTCTAACAATATTACACATAAGAATGACTCAAATACTGTTGTTAAATTGAAGTCGAAACTGTTGACTCTTCAAATACATCTCCATTGCATGGAAGCATAACTCGTATCACAATCGATTGGCAAAAATAACAGTTTGTGCCGGGATTGTAAAGCACGATTTAGATCAGGAGTCGACAACCTACGGCCTGCGGGACAGATCTGGCCCGTGGAGTAATATAATCCAGCCCACGACGCTTCACTGAATTATAAGTATCAAAACACCCGTTTTGATGATTATATTATAACCAAACAAGTTTATAATTCACAATTACTCGTTTAATGAGCCTATAATTTAATTATACTTAGACAAATGGCAACAAAAAAGCAGAAAAGTTGATGCTAAGTGCAAAGGGTCCAATGGCGCTGAAAATATTCAAATGGAATATTTTGAGATGCAATGAAGACATAAATCTAAATTCTATTCGAGAGATGTAACACTTCTTGATTTTCATGATAAAAAGTATCATCCGTTTGGTTTTCAACTTTCTAAAAATATATGCGGCCCGCCAATGACTTGCAACCCTCAATTTTGGCCCGCGAGTGGCAAAAGGTTGCCGACTCCTGATTTAGATGAAAGTTAATCTCTACTTTTATTGCTGCATTCTTCTGGAGCTCCATTTTCCCAATAAAAGTAAAAAAACTCTATTTCAGTTCATTGGTTTCCGACTCTCAAATACAGTTCGACCGGAAAAGGATTATTATCACAGACATTGGACATATTAAAGATAATGAAATTACCGAAGAAAAAGCAACAGAAATTGCTATAGAGATTGGAGCAGAGGATGTGGAAATTGTGAGTGATGACCAAGGCAGTCTATTAAAGGTATTGAAAAGATCACAATGATGTTTGTTGCAAGTAGTTGTTTTGAAGTAGGTATTAACTAAAACGATGCGATACCAGGTTTGTTTACGATGCGCCAATT
The DNA here is from genome assembly GCF_013122585.1 of Styela clava. NCBI lineage: Eukaryota > Metazoa > Chordata > Ascidiacea > Stolidobranchia > Styelidae > Styela > Styela clava. Next base: position 11,611,994 of record NW_024102831.1, on the reverse strand, counting down.
TGAAAAGCTACATTAACTTTGTGAACTTAGAAATTAATTTCATTACCATGTAAAATAGAGATATAGGGGATATAATATATTGGTTCTTTGAACTTCTTATTTCAATATTCGATTTTGGCTATACCTGATTTATATTGTAATTTGCCCCGACAAGACTCTCTGAATACTTGGATAATTCCCTTATTATATTAAACAACAACCCTTCACTTATCCCTTTCATAGATACATCTTTGCACATATAAATACTATATTGCATAAAATTCAACAATTTGTTTCAGTTCACATGCAACGAGTCTGGGCATAAAACGGTTGAAGAAGCAATTGAAACGGATCCAAATGAATTGATAATATTTCAATCCAAAACTGAATATGTGCCAAATTCATACATCGACTTAGAGGATCGAGATTTGACAACTGCAAAACTTTTTTACCAAACACTAACCAAATTGGATGCTAGAATACCACAGAAGTTTGAATTTATAGATATGTTTCATAATGTAAATGGTCTCACCACCACTTCTCATATTTAACATTATCACTGTGAAGCCCTAAATTTTCTAATTTAACTACTGTTGCATCAATAAAACCAGGTGGACCGCATATATAACACAGTGGACTCTTCTGAAAGGAATTCACCGTTCTTTGTAAATGATCTTGTGATATTCGTCCATAATGAATAGGAATTTCATCTTCTATTTGCTGTAATTTATTTTCTTGAGTGACGAATAGTTCATATTCTGTGTTTGGTGTTATTCTGCAGATGTGTTGAATTTCATCCTGCAAAAAATGGGTACTCCCTAGTATGTGTGCCATGTTAGGGTTAGGCAATAATTTTATTCTGATTTTCCTTATTTTAGTTCTATTACGAGTTCGGGGACCGTCTGTATTAACCAAATGAACATACCACCTGCCCATACTAATCAGTCCCTTTACACAACTAAAGTAGGCGAACAAAGTTAGTTACCTTCGTATTGGTACATACACTTCTTGAGCGCCAAAAATTGTGCTCTTCTGCTACATTATATGTTTCAATTCATATACGGTGTTGCAATTAATAGAATTGGAGAGTTTTTCCATTATGGAATACTGGGAAAATTGTCTTATTTGCAGTCAAGTACTTAGAAATCAGACGGAATTGATATCATGAAAGTCTAACCTTAAATAGTAGTTCCTCTGCTGTCCTTGCACAGTATAGCAGCATTGTTGAGATTTTATTACCGGAGTACCTTTGAGGATCTTGTCTGAGAAAAGCACTGAAATATACCAATTTATTTAATTACATGATTTTAATTATTAGGAAATATCAGGTACAAAACAGAGTCTATGTATGTGTAATAACTGGTTTATCTGTACCAGGTTAGGGTTATGCCATAATTTTATTCCGATTTTCCTTATTTTAGTTCTAATACGAGTCCGGGGGACTGTCTGTGTTAGCCAAGAGAATATACCCCCTGCCCATAGCCCTTCACACAACTTGATGTAAAGTGGGCGAACAAAATTAGTTATCTCCATATTGGTACACACACTTCTGTAGCGTCGTGTTTTGACATACGATTCAGCCATCTAATCCATTTAAGCAAATGAATTTTAAATACAAACCTGCTAAACCAGCAAATGTAAGAACCTGTTACCAAATACTGATTAACTCTTATCAAGACACCTACCTTCTTTCTCTTAAAATTGAGTAGATGGGGTTGATTCCGACTCCTCCTGATATTAGCAATAAATTTTCATCTCTTTCGGCTACTGGATCATGATAGAAATCTCCACCAAAGCACAAACTGACAGTTGAACCTACATGACACTATTGATAGAAAAGGTTTTGTTACGGATGGAGTTGAAATGGTCAAACCAACAAAGTTCAAATCTCAATTTCTTCGCCTACCTGTTCATGTATCCATTTTGCAGGAGGATGATCAGAATATTTGACAGCAAATTCCAATATACCATGTTGTTCTAGATCATTTGGACAGCTGCAAATTGAAAATCCCCCAACTGTGGAAATTCCTGGTATAGTCATGTCAACCCATTGTCCAGCCTGGAAATCAAGATATCGTGTAGCAAGTTAAATCCCTATTGCCGAAGAATATATCAATGAAAATAATTCGACAAAAAACAATCGTTTTTATTATTTAAGTAGGTGTGGCCAAGTGATTAAATGGCTAGTCTATGGATCAAATCCCACACACATCACCACAACCAGGGTGTTGTAAATTATGTAAGCAGTGACGAATCAGAAATATTCTAATACAATCTGAAACACAGTAGGAGTAAATTCCACTCAATAATAATGAATTGTATTTCATATACAATATAATATTGTCATTTTTATTTTACAACAACAATATTAAATACCTTGAAATTTCCATTTTGATAACCTGTTGATACACTCATCTTAATTCCTCTCACTGTAGGTGATAATTTTTCAATATCAACGACTGTGGCATTCATGATCTGTTCTTGTCGAAAACTATGTTTAGTACGTGTTAAATGATCTCGTGTTTTGTCACTCTGTAAATGGATAGTATAGACTTGTATAGCGTATCAATACGACAAATCAAAAAAACAAATACTTGCATCTGTGGATAAATTGAAACATTAGTATTATCCTATTTAAAGAGGTATTTTCATGTCGATTATTCTCCATGCAAAAAAACTCTTCTCGCAGGACCACTATGTATGATCACAAGCTTAAAGTACAATTTTAGAAAGTATCTCATGTTTCTTAGTTACATTCTATGTCGAGGTGGGGTTACCCATGTTGTACTTTTTTCCTCACCACGGCAGAGTTCAAAATAAATTATCTAACTATGAATTCATGTTAATCTCACCTTCTGTCTAATTTCTGACCAAGCTTGCATATGGGCCCTTTTGTTGACTTTCGGTTCTTTCGATCTAAAATTTGAATATGGTCTTTTAACATAGAATTAACCAATTTAGAAAACTTTTATCTCAAAATTTATGGCGTTAACCAAACTAAAAGGTGTTGCTATACCAGTATGATTCTGTTTAATTATATTAATAAACTTCTCTAGTTGTATCACCTCTTGACATTTTAGAAGTTTCAGTTATTTTTACTCACTTCTGAGTGAGTGCGTGTGAACAAATTCTCTAATAAATCACCCTTCATCCCTTGCAGACTTATGGCACCAGCGCCAGACACCCGTTATTGTATGCAATACCCTATACTTACTTGCAATCCAGTCTCCTTGCCAATCTCAAACAATTCCGAGTAAACTTGCAGAGCATCTTTCCCTGAATCAATACCAATAAACGAGAACAACAACCAACGAAAGAGAACCAAGTATTATACACTACGGACGAGAGATCGAAGTACAAACTCAAAAGTAACTTGATAAATAGGTGCTTTTGTCACCTTTGACATATGACCTCACTCTACTGAAGCGTTAAGTTTAACCCTGTCTGTCAATCAACAACTCGTAGTCCGTCGTTTTGTTTTCAGCAAAGTGACTATAAACACTCTGGTTTTCAGCAGATATAAAGCTTAGAACTCCTGGTCCTTTATCTTTTATAAATGTTGAGAACCATGAACCAAAATATTGCCGACCAGAGAGATGGTAAGTTTTTAGTTTCTGTGACTCCCCTCACCTGTAAATAACAATGTTTTGCTTCTGTTTGTAAATGTATCTTTAATTTTCACTTCCATAAAAAGAGATTTATTTGATGACTTGTGAGACTTGCATATTGGTGTTTGTATTGACAATTAATTTATATGGAATTTTACATTCAGATCTCAAAGCCTTCGAAAGGCGGATAATGGAATGCATAACTCACATGCAGCCATCCACTTCCAGATGGAGAAGTAAGTTATCTTTGTACAGATAGATATGATAAATGTAATTAATGTAGACATTCGCTTTTCAAGAAACCATGATTAATTTTGTAATATGGTTTTTGAATTAAAAAGACATAAAATCAACACTTGATACCAAGAGTTTCAGCAATCTTCAAGTTATTTATATGCCACACCTCAGATTACCCTGATCACTGTATCAGAGAATAGAACTACATAGAGAATAATTTTTTGTGGCAAGCGTATGATTTACATACTCATTCTGGAGGAAAGAAAAGCTGATAAGAAGGCTAATATGATTATGGGGTACCACAGCCTCTCGTTCGGTTACCAGTCCATATTGGATTAGCTAGCCAGATATTTGTTTCAGATGCATGGACTTGAAGGTAGAGGCGGCCGTAACCGACAAGCTGTTATGTGAACCACCCTATGGCGGTGATGAGTCCAGCAATCCTAGTCTTAATAAATAAGAAGACAGCATACAAAGCCTCTTAATTCGCTTTACACAGCCATTCCTGCCTTGTTTTTCGTTTCTGGGAGAGTATTGCTACTGCTAATTATCTTTTTGAACTAACCATAAACAGTACAACCCTTTTTTTACAGTGGTTCTTGTGATTATCTCAGTTTGCACAGCTATTGGTGCCTGGCTATGGCTTGTTGATCCTAATACATCGAGGGTATGTAATTTCTCAAGCATATTTGATATGAAAACATAATAATATTGCCTAGATTTACAAAATTCATCCATTATTATTTCAGGAACCTTTTTTGCATTCACTGTGGCAGCATCCATTCTTTACTCTCAGCTCAGCAGTGTTAATTCTTCTCTTCTTTGCGGGGATACATAAAAGAGTTGTGGCACCGTCAATGTAAGATTTCATATAGATATTTGAAAAATAGATGTTCATGCATTTGGAATTATAAACGAATAACATGAGACTTTTAAAACCAGTCATGAAGCAGCTGTTTTTATATATTTTCAGATTATTAATAAAAATTCGGTACTCCCGAAGTAAAAACCAAGATGGCGAACACCGAAACGTAGTTCGTGTACCAGGTTAGGCCATAATTTGAGGTACAAATACTACGGGAGTCACTTGGCTAGTCCCCAAACTCGTAATAGAACTAAGATAAGGAAAATTGAAATAAAATTATGGCCTAACCCTAATCTGGTACAAATACTATGTTCTGGTGTCCGCCATCTTGGTTCACATACTTTGGGAGTACGAAAAATTCTACTCCAAATTTTGGTGTCAAAAGTTTTGCCAGATGTGAGCCTACTAAGTACGCTTGATAAATTTTGACTTATTTTATCAGCACTAAACGTCTAAAATCAAGACTCAAACAAAGCCTTAAAAATATATATTTATAGAGCATTCATTTCTGTTTATTTACTAGAATTGCTGGTCGATTGCAAACGGTATTGGATGATTTCAACATGTCATGTGATGAAGTGAGTAAAATAAACTATTTTGCAATATTTGTACGATGATAGAAAACTCACAATTTCATTTATTTCAGACCGGCAGACTCATCTTAAGACCAAGAACGGAGAGTTGACATCAGATTTAGCCAATGGCTATTGTTTTAATGATTGGACTGTTTTGTCTATATTATGTTGTAGGCATAGCCTGGTAGTGTGGAAGGTTCCATTACATTTGAACCCACGTACATTTGCACCCATGGAAAATTTTTTTACGGATATTTGAACCGATACTAACCCTAACCCATGGATTTTAGCACCCTCATATAGATTGAACCCTCGAATATACGGGTGCAAATGTATGGGTTCAAATGTACGGTCACCAGTGTGAAAAACTGCAGGCTACGTGTGAAACAGTGAACTGCCCTTACTTTCTATAGTTCTCTGGCTTATATTAGTTAGGTATTCCTATACCCACAAATGCCATTACCTAACATTGGTTCCATCTATTCAATATCACATCACCTTGAAGAGCAAAGGATGGTTTTAAAGTAACCAACCCCCAAGGTTTTCAGGGGCGTGGCCAGCTCTTAAATGCTTGCTTTTTATTTAATGATCTACTCACAATGCTTTGAATGTGGAATATCACTATTTGAGTGTTAGCTGTTTCTCTTACAACAAGCAATTATGATGTTTTAAAACTTTATTATTCATATGTAATAGAGAACAGAGCACCTATTTTTGATTGCACGAAATATGTGTATAATTGTGGCTTCAATATAGCATTACTTTGATCTGGTCTGGTGTCTTTACTGTGACACTGGTAGTATCAGCATATTTATTAGCTGGATCCATTAAAGCTTCATATACATTTTTATGTGCATTAGTGACTAGGTCACTGGCACGTGTCGTGGCTACTTCTTTCAAAGTTGCGCTTGCCAAGAAAGAAACTTGTGGCAAAATAAATTCCTCCATTGACATGACATAAGCATCAAAACGAGCAAGTGCACCAATAACATTATCCCTTTCCAGACCTGGTTGTTTGGATAAAGGCTCCTCACCACCATGGGATCTATATTTTTGAATTTCTGAATATACTCCAGCAATTCCGCCTTGTGTTAGTATAGCAGCAGCTTGCTCATTGACAAGGGTGTCCAAATGTGCATCAATCTGAGCAGAAAGCATTTCTATCCTCTCTTCTGTGAATTCATATAAAGCAAGAACATATTTCATTGAATGTAAGCAGTTTATCATATATGCTGCCATGTCCGCAGCAGGGAGTTGACTTGCAGACATAGCACACATTTGTAGCAGAGGATCCAATAAGCAAGACATGATTTGCTTGAAATCAATTTGTCTTGAATCAATCTCCACAACTGAAGAAGCATGTGAATCCAACATATCTTGTAGAAGCTGCATCATTTGGTTCAAAGTGTTAGAAGGACCCAGGTCTGCTGCAGGAACTTCTACTTTATCAAGCAATCTGCTAGCTGTGAAATTAAGGCTGTTGAAAAATAGTTTTCGACAGAGAACATGCATTTCTTCCATGATGTCCAAAAGGGGAGTGGTGTCTGTTTTTAAAATGTTTTTGATTGTAGTATGATAAAACTTGAGTAGATTGGTTAACTTGAATAAAGTTAACGAGCCAGGTTCACCAACTAAGACTTGTTCTATGCGAACTTTTAGTGGCCTGCATACTCCTTCTAATGTGTGCCCTATTGTGGATTTTTCTTCTTCCTGTGTTGGTTTAACACAATCTTGTACTAAGTATGAAAGATATTCCCTTTCTGACGCAGAGGATTGATGTAACCATGCCAACATATCTCCAATGTATCGCAGCGGATCATGGGAATGCATTTCTATTGGTTTAGTATGGCTAACACTTGTCTGTCCGCTACCTCTTGTGAGAGCATCAATGAATCCTCTTACAACTGCTGTACGACGGGCACCAGCATATTCATCCAAAGTGTATGTGAACAGGACTGGCCTGTCTTGCAAGTATTTCATCGCCTTTTGAAGCATTTCTGAAATGTCAATAGAATCTGCAGTCAATCCTCTACATTGTGTTTGAGTCCATCGATATAATCTTTCATAAGCAGATTCCTGATGTAGTGCCATTTGTTCCATTATCTCAAGGCCCGCAGTCTGCTGGTTTGTTCGTAACAGAACTTTGACGTCATTATGTATTTTTTGCACTTTTTCCAAGACCGTAAAAAATTCTGGATGTATGTTACCATCTCTTGCCCCACGAAATATTTTTGCCTCTTCTGGTTTGAGCTGAAATTTTCCAAGAAATGCTCCTACAACTTCTGATCGCAACTGCAGTTTCTTTCCTTCCCCTCGCAATGAGCTTGTTTTACTCATCAAATCCTGTGTTTGTTCTTTTGTAATTTTCAATCTCTCAGTCATATCCTTGCAGCATTCTGACATCGAATGTACATCTTCATGTATACTATCCAGCTCCCCGATTACATGTGTGAAAGCATCCAAAAACTGTTGGTTGATCGAAAGGCTGCGTCTTTCAATGTCACCCCTTAAATTACGTCTTGTTCGCAAGTTGTTCTCGTTAAAAAATGTTGAAACTGCCTTCAGCGCTTCAAGCATGTCCTTGTCATTATCTAGTCTTGTGTCGAGGATTTTCCCCAATTTTCTCGACAGTGGATTATTTTGCTGTGACAAGCTTGACGATGGTTGATTATCGGCATCAGCCATTTTACATATATAATCTGAGTAAAGATAAACACATAAACAATGGATGATAAAAATATCGTAAGTTCAAGCTAAAAATTAATCAGAAAATTCTTATCTTTTAAAAATAAATAGATCATAACCGTTTCGGATCTGCTTGTTCAGAGTAAAAGCCATTAAATATTTTAAAATAGCATGCTTACTGAAATAATTATTTTTCATATGATTTAATGGCATAACAACAATACAGTTAGAAAAATTAAAAACTTTCAATATTTTGAGAATTGTTCCTAGATACTTTAGATATGCAACTAATTCACTTGTGCTTTACAGCCCTAGCACTGAAAATTGTTGCCAAAGGTATTAGGCAAATAAGAAATTGCTGTCATTGCAACCTTCATGGGTCTAGTTCGGGAAAAAAATGAGCATTGCATGATGCAATCCTAACATTCCAGAGCAGACAGTCGCACCCATTACATATGCGCTCTAAAGGTTGCATAGATAATATCACTGAGTAAAAAACTAGTTCAAATATTTTCTATTCAATTTAAATGATTCATTGCGTCTACGTACCACAAAAGAAAGTATAATTTGAAGAAAGCCGCATTGAATAGGAAAAGCAATAAACAAGGTTTCTATCATCAGAAATGTAATTACTAATCAGTTTTGATTCATTACTTTTTTCAAATTACTTTTTTGGTTTCTTGGTACTGTTGTACCGATATAATCTGGTAATATAACCCGAAATTGAACATCTTAAACGAGTAAGCTGTTTATATGTGCTCATGATTTTACTTTGCCCAATCATGATAAGAATAGGAAAAAGCTGGTCATTGCATGGTTCGCAGGTTCAATCTCAAAAGGATATGTTATGCGTGGCAGGATTGCTAGAATCTTTGTTGTCGTGGGATGTTCGCATATCAGAGTGTGAAAAATATGCCTAGGTAACCATTCTCATGCATACTATGGAATAAGAACCGGTTGATGGGTTATGCTCTGACTTATTATTAAATTACTCATCGACTTTCCTCTCTCTAAAAATATGAACATTGTTTCGAATTAATTTGTCTGCTATGCCATTTTGCATTTGGTGAATTGTCACATTGTTTTAGTCTGTCTTTGCCCTTCTTACATTTTTCAAGTTTTTTCGTTTTATTTTTGATTTGTTTTTTCCCTTTTCTTTAGCGTCGATCATCTGTGCTAATTTCCACGCCAGAATTCCACTGATCAAAAACAGAGGTGAAAAATAGAGAAAAATTGTGGTTACAAATCCCCAGGGATCCGTAGCTGCCCATTTCAAAATTTCTATTACCCATTCTGGTAACTCCGTAGATTTGCTGATGGTTTCAGTCTCCCCCGCAACGGAATCCTCAATTGTTACAGCCTCCTTAGCATCTTGTCCAGCCATCCCAACCTCAAAAACGATCGAACATATACCGAATACCACAATAAGCGAAGATACAATAACGATGATAACAGTGAATTGCCCAAAAGCTTACGGAAGTACAGTAGTCCACCTAGTACCTACTGCAACGCTGGGTGCCGATAAATGTTGTGTATAGCGTCAGTGTAACGTATGCTGCATGTATTCTATAAAAGGGTAAAAAGAGAGAGAGAGAGATTTATTGCCACAAAAACAAAATCAACACTAATATAAACATAATACAATATCGAAAATATTCCACAGTAATTGATTATTGCTTTGTGCGAGTCGGTGTGCAAGACCGATTAAAGTCATCTAGGCTCCCGACCCTTGTGTATGTGCTATATATAAGTTCATCATAGGTGGATACAAATGAGATTAAATATAAATATATAAAAAATAAATACGAGGAAAAAAGGAAACGAGTCGGCAATTTAATGGTATTATTTAATGGCATTATTTGGATATATTGGAGTATTTGGTTAAATTAAGTTTTACTTATCGATACCGGTAGCTGGATGATGCGGTTTTAACGTTACCGTTTCTGTTTTTCCGTTTTCTGTTGAGACCGCCGTCGGGTGCGGACGTAAAATATCAACGGTGGAATACTGGAGTAGGAAATATTTGGACGAAAACTTGGAAATTAGACGAATATAAACCCTACTGAGAAGATACATACAAACTTAAATCAAAACGATGTTGTCGGATACAGTACTGATACGATATGGATCAGTTCGCATCAGATCATGCTGGGCCAGCATTGCTGGGCTGCGTGGAGTTTATCATGGAAAACTGGTCGAAGCTGGGAAAAACATGAAGAGTCAAATGTAACGAATATTTGAAGGTAGATTGCATAAAAAAGACTACTTACACTAAGCACATGAATTTTGATTAAAACTAAAGTTGTAACGCCAGGGCAATGCTCTTGTCATATTTTACTTCGTTTGTTGTTGTTTTCTTTTATGGTGCTTTTATCCTTGTTGTTTATCGTCCGGTAGACTATTAGTTGAGTGCGTTTGTAATCAAATTATTTACCACATATTGCGCACTGCTTGTTTGTTTATGTTCTACAATTCTCGTTATTTATATGTACAGATATAGTAGAAATTACACTCCATGTTAAAACTCCACATCCACACCCAAGTATTTACGCCCGAATTATCTTTCGTGTTCCTTATTTTCAATTTACTTCCATGTGTTGTTTGCTGTTTGGGGTAAGTGGGCACGTGCACCAGCACGTCTTAAATCTTTTTTAGATTTTGCCCACTTTCCTGATTTTCCGTACATTTGTTTGTTTTGCCATGTATTGTTTTGTTGTATTGGAAAATCGAAATAAACACTTACGCTTACACTTACTTACACTAAGGGCAATTTAGGATTTAGAGAGGTCATGTGTTGGTTGAAGCCGGACATGTCCAATGGAAAAATTTTCACGAAAAGCATATTTTTTGTTATTGGACACAGACCGGGATCAAATGGAAATCCCGGGGAAGAAAAATAATATTATCACAGATTCAGTAATAGACCGAGTGCATGGTGTAAAAATATCATTACTTTTCGATCTTGTTTATCGATCTTTGTCTGTTTGTCTGTCTGTTAGATGCAAGCGATATCTCAAGAAAGCGGGGTTTATTCTCCACCCAATCCAATTTTGCATGTGCGTTCATCATATCACGGACCAGATGTCTATTGATTTTGGTCGAGTTATGTCGTATAATTAGGGAGCTATTAAATAAGTGGTGTTTGACCACACGGTGTCACTATAGAGTCATGAATCGAAACCGCAGTTTTGATCGATAAGTCTTTGGTCTCCGACCTATACTCTCGTTTGACACCTTAATTAGTTCACGATATAAAAAGGTTATTGAATTAAAAGTGGCTACCAACATTCTTAAGTTTTAATACATACTTGAGAAATAGAATAGTAGTTAATATATGATCCACAGTTGAATATGAACAATTAAATATGCAATTATTATTGCAGTTAATTAATCACTTTTTCACAATATATAAAGGTTATTAAATTAATTAACAAATGGGCTACTATCATTTATAAGTATTTATGCATACTTGGAACTAGAATATTAATATATGATCCACAATTAAATATGCAATAACTATGCAGTTCATCAGTAATACCACAATAACTTTTAATGACATGAAAAAAGTACTATATGGATCAAGGGAGCGAGATTTTATACTCAATTACATGGAGAAATGAAAATAACAATGAACCAATCATATTATCACATGTTTAGCAATAATTCAAAAGATAGAAATATCAATAACAATGGCTTTTAAAGTCAAACATAGTAATCATCAAATTGATGCCAATGAAAGAGAAGAGGACAGCAATTTTATTACATATATACATACATGAGTTGGAAAAAAAGGGCTATGACCCTCAGTGTGCAATGTTTATATGAAACAGTTAAATTTATAGTAATGTAGTAATTTATATAATGCAGTTTTCAACACAGTTCTAAAGGCATATTAATTAAACTACAGATATTAGGACAAGTTAGAATATTTCAGTAGGAAATATTTTTTCAGTTTCTTACTGAAACATGCACAGAACTTTTTTTTAGTTTCAGGTGGAACATTGCCCCAGACCTGTACACCCATATACTCCAAAGATGTTTTGTCCACCTCAGTGGACACTTGTGGAGTAAAGAAAACCTTGTTTCTTTGAGACCTGGTGCAGTAATTGTGCACTTTTTTTAATGGGGTGAAATAATGTTTAAAAACAGGTCAAAACAACATTTTCAGACCGATGCATGAACTTTGCTATTTCTACCGTATGCATATCAGACAGCTGTAGGAATTCATACTGGAAGTAGAGCTGCAAATTAGTTACACGAACTTTCTCTACAAATGCCATACATCGTAAAACTTTATTTTGCAAAACATGGACTGGCTGTAAGGAAGACCTTGATGCTGAGCCCCAACTTAGCAGACCATATTGCAGACGTGAGTGAAATAGACTAAAATATACTAATTTAAGTGTTTTAGATTTCAAAATATGCCGTAACCTGTAAAATATTCCAAGAGTTTGCGATAATTTCTTGGATAACTCGGCAATATGTGGCTTCCAACTCAGTTCGTCAATTGTAATTCCCAAATATTTAATGGATTTTGTTTGTTCTATAATGTTGCTGCCAATGCCAACTCTAAATGTGGAAATACCATGCTTTTTATCACAGAACAACATAAATTTTGTTTTAGAATAATTTAGGGATAATTTGTTCGCTTGAAGCCAATTATCGACCTTCTGGAGTTCATGATTCACCACAGTTTGGAGTTCTAAAGTCTAAACCACAGGATGCTGATTTTAGCAGAGAAGTATCATCGGAAAATAATGTCGAATAAAAGTAGATGCCAAAGGTAGATCGTTTATGTAGCATAGAAATAACAGCGAGCCAATCGTGGAACCCTGGGGGACCCCACATTCAATAAGGCCCATTTCAGAGATACAGTCCCCATATTGGACATATTGTTTGTTTTGCTTAAATATGATGCAATAAGATGATATGCCTTTTCTCGAATGCCATAATGATATAACTTATCTAGTAAAATTTGGTGGTTAACAGTATCAAAAGCTTTCACAAGATCCAAAAAGATGGTACATGTGATCTTGTTATTGGCCTTATTTTCTATTATCATTTCTTTGAGCCGCGCTATGGCTAGCTCAGTTGAATAGTTGTTTCGGAAACCAAACTGGGAAAGGCTCAAAGTTCCATGTTTATCGAAATAAAATTTGAGACGATGATATAAAAATTTTTCATAAATCTTGGCGATTTGTGATAGCAGGGAGATAGGCCTATAATTATTCGGATCATGCTTAGACCCTTTCTTATGGAGCAAAGATGTTGTAATTATGCTCTATGTTATACATATTATTGACTCACAAATACATATTTTCTCGGATAAATCGCACCTTGTTCAAGGCTAGAAAAACAAAACAAAAAAACCCACCATTAGGAACAGTGGACGAAGGCGAAATAAAATTTGCAAACCCATTCGCAAGTAAACAAAAAAGGTTGTGTGTAAATGTTACGTGTTGTGCATTGTCTCAGGGTTTGAGGTGTGTTGCTATTCTATTATTACAAGACATCATACTTTATATGAGACTTGACAAATTGTTTTAATTTAAAAAATGAAACATCTAGTCTTTGAAGAATATTAGTAGAGGAGCCTAATCGACAACATCTTTAAATGCTACATTTTCTTCAGCGTTTTGGGAAAAATTTAATTCAATGATCTCATATAAATAGTTTCATCGGAGAGTTCGCCCAACAACTGAAGAAAATAAAGAGGCAAAATCGAAGATAGGCAAAAACATGAACATGGAGTATATTCATTATTCAGGCGTCTTACTTTGTAACCAGATTTTGTGTAATTCATAAACAAACAAAACAGATATTTACCCAGTTTTGCGAGACTATTATTTTTTTTAAATGTTTTCAGTTTCTATGAAAAATGATTTTCGCAATTTGAATTTCGCGCAAAATGTTTTCGCACAAAAGACACAACCGTACCACTTTACGCCCTCTCAATAACCAAAGTTATTTTCCATTTTATTGGATTTACCGTTAGCCTAGCCTCCCTTCTGCCGGTACGGGGACCTGTAAGTAAGTTTTCCGTAGTTAGTAAGGTTCGGGGCTTATTCATAGAGAGGGAAGTAGACCGAGAGGCAGACATTATAAAATTTTGCAAAAACATACGGTAGACAACATGAAAAACCTACCGCCCTACCGGTACAAGTACGATGCGCCGAATCTAGTTCAATATCCTTGACGGTGCGGGATTCCTTCAAGATGCTACAAATTTCTCCATGTGCATATGCTGTCATTTTTGGTAGTCTCAAGGAAGTAGAAAGATACCTGTACCGTAATCGGGACTCTGTGAAATATCTGAATATGGAAATGCAAAATGCGGTTCAGCCGCATACTGGTACGTATTTGTTGTTTCACTGCTTAAACTTATACTTAAACACATTTATGGCTGTAACGGTAACTTCGGACCTATTTAATTGATCCGAAGTGTACCGGTAGTCTACCGGTACCGGTATCATGTCGTGACCATCTATAGTGTGAAAAATCTGCAATTAGTGTTGCACAGAGAACAGAGAACAAGGTTGAACACAATCTAGTTGGACCACCCTAAATGGTGTAAGATTTCTGGTAAATTAGTATTGTATTGTTTAATGTTTAATAACATGGCTATTTAACAGTATGATTATTCAATTTTGAACTTTTAAATTTTGACATCTTCGCATTTCGGTATCCATATTCTATTATACAGTTTTGTCGTGTGTCAGTGAAATATTGACGAAGCACAATACTTTATCAGCTGCGATTTTAAGCTTTGATTACCTTGAATAATTTCTTTTTTTCTATATATCATTATATTTAGTACCGTATTATGTGTATATTTATTTATGAGAAAATTGATGACTTTTTATGAATGCCAAATGAAACTTCGATTGAATCAGACTTGGTAATGAATACTTCTGTATAAGGAAAAAACATAATCTAATAATAGATTTATGCACAGTTACATTACACTATTACAGCGATTGGAATATAGTATGTGTAGCAGTTTCAATATTGATTATTTATTCCTGTCTATTTAAAGCTTGTTGTTGAAGCTTACTGCAGATTATTGTTATTAGAAGGCTGCTTCTAGATCAGGGGTAGACTGGCGGGCCAAGCAAGTGTGACGTAAAAAGTTATATTTTATGAACAATATTTACAATGTTACACAAGCAATAGTGGAAAACAATAAGTCTGGTGTCAAAACTAAATTCAATCGTAATCTCAAACATCAAAATTTGGTTTTAGTTCGGTTGTGGCAGCATCAGGTGAGCCAGATTGAATTTTCCAACGAGCCAGTTTTGGCCCGCGGGCCACGGGTTGGACGACCCTGCGTAGTTTGCCCATGTCAGTTCTAGATGAATGCTGCTGTTTCACTTCCACTTTGTATTTCACACTTTATTTAATAAATCGACTCATTATTTAAAGTTTGAGAATATTTTCTTGAAATCTAAAAAATGAGATAGATGAAAAATTTAATTGTCAGTCAAGAATAGTGTAATGATATTTTGCGTCACAGTAATAACATGATAATGGCCAAATCTGATATTCCAGATTCTGACAGTTACAATTTGGTAATCTTTGCTATTCTAGAATAGGCTTTTTGAATTTGAAATATTAAATGCATTCTGGACTTAGTTTTGGTCAGAGTGAGATTTCTTATTTTCACAAACAATGAAAATAAAATCTCTCTCTCTGGTCGGAGAAGTACAGCAAAGACAAACCATCATGTATCATTATACGTAGATAATGTTGTTTATAACAAAGAATGATTTGAAAAAAACATTTTTCTGATTAGTTTCCCAAATTTATGGAAAGCATATTTTTGCTGGCAACATTAGATATTAATTTTTCATTAAAGCAAGAATTGATTAGTTTGAATATATTCAATTTTGCTATATTCATACTATCTTAGAAATGCTGAGGTGCTATTTATTCAATTGTACATTTTTAGAAGTATAAAACAGAAAGATTGAAAGGATAGAAAGATGTTTGAAGCCTAGAATATATTTTGAATCATACTTGAGTAAACATCAGTGAAAAAAACACTTCTAATCACAGACACCCATCTGTGTTTACTTGTTTCTGACTGATCCTAATCCTTTGAAAGAATTAATTATGTTAATCCGAATTTAATTACTGTGTAACTAGATTTAGGGTATTGTAATAATAAATTTTATTTATGTTATTGTTTAGGTTTTTAGGAGATTATACCTTTTTTTAATAATGACAGTCCAAGTCTATTTTGAGATCTGTTGCATAAGAGTGAAATTATGCAGTTGTATCTGTGGTTCTCTTTATTGATTTCATTACAGATTGGGAATTTGTTTTTTTCAAGAATAGGCTTTATTTATTAAAAACACTTAGGAAAAGGTGTGTTTGCAAAGTTTGATTTTTGAAACTGTAAATTATTATCCTAACTGTTCTACATATCCGACTATAAACTCATTGGGTATATACCTATGTATAATGAGATATTCATTTGTAATGTTAATCTGTTCAGAATAATATTCAATATTTCAATTTTAGTAATATACTGCAATTTATTCAGATTTATGGATTTGTTATATTTAGACCACCTCTGCTTTTAATGTTTTTATTATTTAAGCTGATTTAGTTAAAAATATGTTGTTGTTAATAATAATAGTATATCACATGCTGTTGAAATCATTTATTGTATTATACAGTACAACACCAACTGTGCATGGCCAATGGTGTTGATAAAAGTGGAGTGAAGTTTATTTATGTCTATTGTGTTATGACACGGAAGGCTTTGGTTATTTCTGAGTGCAGATTCACTATCATTTCTTTAGTGTTATTTTTTTAGCCTGATATTTCACAACCTGATTTCTATATACCGGTAATCCTTTACAAACTGTTTCAAGCAGTATGTTAGAATGCTGTTATAATATCATGATAGCTCGGAGGGATCTCAAATCACTTGGAGGAGGCCATTGCCACAATGACCATAATTAGAAATATTGCTTACCGGTATATATAGATTGTCATAATGGATCTCTCCCTGCTAAAAATAATTGTTTCATGAGTATGGAATATGAATTTTTATTGTTAAGTTGATATACCTGTTTGAACAAAATGTAACTAACATGTTTTGCATATTTGTCATTGGGTAGATAATGTGATCTTTTCAAGTTTTATTATTTTTCCTTATTAGGTCTTTTCATACTTTCAATTTGAACAAGGCAAATGCATCAGCCTCCATTGGAGAGACTGTAGTATTTCCTACCCAATTTCTTACACCCTAGGTGAGGTATTGGCCTGGGCAAAGAATATGAACCTAAGATCTTTTCCTGCGTCACCAACATAGTTCAGACCATTGCCAGGGATGGCCAAAACCGAATATTGTCATTGTTTTCTCTTTGTCGTTTAATACCAATTGAGATAATGTTCATTTCAATTCACCATTCTGACGACCCCAAATTCCTATTTTTTGAATAAAAATATTCTAAATTAATCTAAAATTCAAAACTTTTTCATATCAAATATGATGAAAATGGAAAGTATTCGAATATTCTATTCGTTTTGGGCATGTCTGAGTCCATTGCTTTATTAACAGGCCATCATGCCCATTTCTGATTAAATTCCTAAGATATTGAGATATACCTGACATCTAGTCCATATGATAATAAATGTTTGAATACACGAATTTTTTGTATCCTGGGGATAACCCACAATGACTATATTTCACAGTCAATGTTTGTAAGCTATTCATCCCCAAAAATGCATAATTATGATATAATCATTGTTTTTCTGCTTGAATCATATTAATGCATGCAAAGTTCTTAGAAATTTTCACATCTTACAACCGCACCAGACGATTGTGAATTATTTAGAATGATCATGAAAATCTATACTACACTGCTGCTAAAATGACTTGTTTGAAAAGCGTTACGTAGTATTAACATCACTAAGGCGAGCTCGTACGCAGCTTTCGTCTGTATAGTTGAGGACCCAGTGAAATTAGGTTGTCAAAAACAATCTTCAGATATATTTCAGTATGGGTGGTCTAATGAAGTATTTTTCATAAGATTGCAAATAAACGTTATGTGAAACGAACAGAGTATAACTCAAAAAATAGTTGCGGTAGCTTTTGGCACTTCGCTCACACCTTTGCATAGAGATCAATTCCTAATTCCTGAGTGACTTAGCTTCGAGAAGATTAAGTGAAAAAATGTTTGGTTACAAATTTTAAAATATATACTACTTGTGATACAGAATAATTAATAAAAACAAAATATTGTTATGGTTCACAGAATTGTATTATACATTTGTACATTAGATATTCTTTATAGCGAATCTAAAGTTACGGAAAGATACTTATCATCATACAAAAGTGAATTTGAACATAAAGGAATATGGCGACTGCTGCTGATCCACCACCTATAGAGAGTAAGTTTTTTGATATCTACCTGAAATTTTGGGTACTCCTGTAGTATGTGTACCAGGTTAGGGTTAGGCCATGATTTTATACCGATTCGTCTCATTCTAGTTCCATTACAAGTTCGGGCACTGTCTGTGTTAGCCAAGAGAATATACCCCTTCTTATCGGCTTCCATCCCTTTACACAACTTGATGTAAAGTAGGCGAACAAAATTAGTTATCTCCGTATTGGTACACATACTTGTGGAGCGCCAAATTTTGCATGCATTGCTGATATTATATTTAATTGTTAGTGTGACGAGGTATTGGTTAGTGCGATAGTTCGCTAGAGATAACCCAAACCTGATTCTGATATCAAAGTACGATACTGCTTACTCCTCGGAATCCAAATTTTCGTCTCCTCACTCCAATTTTAGGAATATATTCTAACTTTCGTAAAAACGTGCCAAAATCTGATTTTACACACCTAGTAGACTAGAATACTTTTCTTTCATGTGCCTGTTGGTGGAATTGTATTTGTCATTCTCCATCTTTGAAAAAGTGTGATACAAAATATGTGATATTATATGGTGTTCACATCTTAATTCTTTCTTATTTTCAGACAATGAAAAGACTGGGAAGACAGATGTAAGTCACTTTATTTCCTGTCATTATTTCTAAATGTTTTTGTCACGATCAAAAGTTCGCAAAACATTATGACATCACCAATCAGAAATAACCCACAATTGATATGGGCAAGGAAAACACCAACATAATTGTCCTTGCTTTATTGTATTTATTGTGGTAAATGTAATGTTCTAATTACTTTATACATAGCGTGTCTGATCTATTTAATTTGTCATCAAAAGCAATACTCTGGGTACTCATTTTTTGCTCCGAACATAGCCTTGTGCAAGTAGCCACTGATATCTGGAGCTCCTATTTTTGCAAAGACCGGTATTTATTCACTTCGGCATTGCCTGCTCGTTTATTACATTCTGGGTGAGGTGCTTGGTAATGAATTGAACGTGAAATGTGTTACCTGTGATAAATTACTCTTAAGCTGGTGATTTATGATAAATTTGGCGCATTCTGGTTTTACTACTTAATGGCATGGCCTAAAAAAATTCTTAAAGTCTGTAATGAAAAATAATGAAATAATATATGCATATAGCCTACTCATAACTCAATTATCCCATCAAAGATCCAATCATTGATGCTTTTATATAGAAGTTAGTTTTATGGTTATGATTCCTCTAACTTTTTCACGCTATCCAAAATTAAAACAGATATCTCAATTCGATTCGATATATCAAGTTCTTGATTTTAGCAGTCATTTAGTAAAAAAATCATCGTTTTGAGCAATTGAAGTCTCACACTATTACCAATTAGGCCCTTTTCCTATTTTAGAAAATGTGAAAACAGAAAACCAATTGAATCACTGTTCGGCTCCTCTTGATTTTTATAATAAATTTGTTGAATAATGAATATACACTGACATTTACGTTTTTATTCAACATGACTCAATCCAGACCATAGGCCTATTCCATTTTCAAAAGTACTATTTTAGAATGTATTTAAAATTGTAGATTATGTAGGATTAGGCATTGATTATTACAGTAGGGCCTATACAGTGTAACTGGAATCGATGTTGCTAAAGAAGCATAGTTTCCAGATGTACATTTGTATTGCATTAGGAAAAGCAGATATTTTTAAATCATGATTGTGAGGAAATAGTCTTTGGCCTCTCAAAAGCTCATACTTTTTTTTAGCAGAATATTTTATGATATACCAGTTAGTTTCTTCTAACCAATTTTGACCAAGTAATTGTGAATAGGCTACTTGCAATTTCTGTACGAAGAAATTTCAATCAACAGGACTAAGTATCTAATTAGTCATGACCATGTGATTGTACTTGAAATTCCTTGATGCCTCTGGCAGTATTTAAAAATATAACGTAAGTGTAGAACAGCAAGCAATACTATACCTTAATATAGTCTTCTGCAGTTGTGTTATTGATTAATAGTCGGTCACCGATTTCGTCATTTCCATGCTCAAATTCGTTTTTGGATTCGGTAATTCGCAACGTTTGATTATTGCCAAATTCAGTTTTATATTTAGAAATTCAATTTCAGTCGAATTTTTGTTTTTGATGCAACAGAATCGAAATTTATATCAAAATTTCCTTAATTAATGAAATGATATGTTTTACGATTTTGAGGGAATATTTGAAATTGAATTGTACACTACTCATTATCAGATTTCTTAATTTGAGTGAATATGCCTTCATAATATATCATTTTCCATTCTCAATAAAATCGTGTATCTCTATTTAGTGTTATCTTTTTTATTTGTTTTTGTCAATAATATTTGTTTGTTTCACAGGATGTTCCGTCAACATCCAAATATCCGAAAGAAAAGAAAATTGGACATAGAAGAGTTGATGCAACCACAGGTCAAACCACGTATAAAAGGGTAAGTGAAGTTTTTATCACATGTAAATTTTGTGAAAGTTGTTGTTGCGCAGTTCAACTATTTATATTGTACTTATGTATGGCATTGACTCACCAACAGTTTCCCTATCTTGGCTACTGCGTCATTTATCCCCACCCACTTTGTACATTGTGCAGAAGGCTTGATTTTGTTTTTTAATCCAGTTTCAATTTTGAAAACCAATTTGTATATTAACAAATTTTGGAATTTTTATCGCATCATCCCTAAAGATGATTTATTGTTACAAATTATGGTAATAATCAGATTCAGATGACTATGATAAATAGAAGAGAAATCATGACGTTATTGTTAAAAGCAAGAATTTTGAAATGATTTCATTCATACAATTTAATCATTCATATAATTTTAAATCCTACCTAATTTGGCAAGGAATTTTGGAGGGCTGTTGAGTCTGGGGGTATTTAAAATCGAATCCGACTGTAGGTTGAAAATGTTTTGTTCTGTCTCAGGCTTCGAACTATGATCTGAGCAAATTTTGACTTAAACATCAGGCTTCAATGAATAAAAAAATTTTCTCATTTCTGGAGAAAACCCGAATTTTGATATTAAAACCTTTTGCATATGCAAGCTTTATTAACAGAATAAACTCGCAGTAAATTTGATTATTTATGGGTTTTATTGGAAAATTAATTCAGACTTCTTAAGATTTAAAAGTAGTATAACATTGGAAACATATCAAACTTCTACTCGCACCTTTACGATTATGGACATCCTCACTTTGCAGTATTTGGCGAGTAATCCTACAATGACATATTACATTTATGTTTTTTAGACACCTTCATCTGCACTGAGTTGTGCCATTCAACTTGGAATCAGTCACACAGTCGGTGGAATTATTTCTAAACCAGATAGAGATGTTTTATTACAAGATTTTCAAGTTGTTGAAACAACAGCATTTCCACAGTATGTTATTGTTGACGATTATTTATTTTTAGTAAAATTCATTTCTAATGAAAATTAGGTTTCAATCAATAGATAAAGAGATATATCATGTATCTATGTATAAGATTCTGGTCGTTTCAAAAAAGGAGGCTTAAATTTTGATATTTCTATTTTGGAAAGGTAACTGAAAAGTAACAAATATCATTCAGAACTATAAAAACATTTATGAATGGTGGTGGTGTTATTAAAAGGTGTCCGAGTGACTGTTTAAATGACAAATGTTGGTTACATCACAGTTCACTTCTTAATGATTAGGCATCGTTCCAAAAATAAACGAGGAAGTCAATGCTTTGGAGAAACACTCATTACTGTATGCACTTTCTAGTCCAAGACCATGTATCTCATTATTTAATGATGAATATACAATTGTGAATTGTGACTAAAAAAAATTCTCTTGCAATCTAATTACGTTGTGTCGATTCAAGGGTATTCTATGATTATCAGTAGAGGTTGAGCGAGACTAATTCTCAATGCCTTTGCGCTGGTGGATTCGTATTTGTATAATGCAAGGATGCTGTTGCGGGAATAAAAATATCATACTATGCAATTCAAGAGTCCTGCTGCACACCAACACAAATGTATTTCTTTAATGTTTTGTCTGACCAAAATTTCCTCAGACAAGCAGTTTGCAACAGTGACAAGAAAATAATTGCATGTTATTCTATTGTTTTTTCCCAGTTTATTTCATTGTCATTTAATTTAACCAGGGTTGGTTCGAACTTAACACCAGCACATCATTATGAAGACTTTCGATTCAAGACCTATGCACCTGTTGCTTTCAAGTATTTTCGAGAATTATTTGGAATCCTGCCCGAGGATTACATGGTAATGCAAATTATTTTACTTTAATTTTATATGAGGAAGGGGCGCTCCAGAAGTGTGTGTACCAATATGGAGGTAACTAATTTTGTTCGCCTAATTTACATCAAGTTGTATAAAGGAGCTGAAACCTATGGGCGTGGTCGTGGAGGTATATTCACTAATAGAACTAAAATAAGGAAAATCGGAATAAAGTTATGGCCTTACCCTAATCTGGTACACACACTACGGGAGTACAGAGAAATGTTTAGTAAAATTGTTATTCACCCGTTACTTTTGTGCATGAAAACAAAATTTCAACAATACTTTACGATTGTGTTGACCTTGTACCTCTCACCCTTGACCTGTGATGAGTCTATAATTACTATTCTGTTTATGATACTTTTGTTAAGTGTATGTGATTGTGTTAATCACCTGTACAAATACTATTAATAGGAAATGTGTAATAAATCACATCTGTGAGTGATGTAGTCATTCACTGATTTTATTATTTTGGTTCTTACTCCTCACACTGCAAAATAGCTATGTGGCTCTACTGAGCTGAACAGTAGTCATATTCAGAGGTGGGGTGACCAATAGGTGTCATATATCCCAATTAATTTGATTTGAATTAAAATATATTCAATATCTTATTAAATTCTCATCAAATTTGTTTCTGTGTTTTAAGGAATGATAATATAGCCTAGAATAAAATCATTAGCAAATTATCATTTTGAGCAATTGAAGTTTTTTCAAGGCTGTGGAAGCTTCGGAATGTAATGAAAACAAATCAAATCACTGTCGCCTACATTTTCAACTTCAAACTTATGAATACACAACGATTACACCAACGATTTATATGTCTGCTACGTTGAACATCAAATATAGCCATCTGTTCGCAAACCATTGGTATAATGATGTATAACAGAAAATGAATTCGCATACCTAATAGCCATTTAAGCGTTAACAAATAAATATGTTTAAAATGAAAGTCAAGTCTGGATAATGTACTGTGGATATGTAATAAAATTGTTTCACTCATGCAATTATTTGTAATTTGCGCTAAGTTTGGATAATAATGACACTTGAATGCATAAGTTTTCTGTTCAGTTCTCATGAATTTTTTTATTTTTAAAGAATGGCTATTATTATTGACCTTTCTTGATAACATCCTGCGTATTTTGCATTATTGCTATGTATCTGAAATGTTTTCATATAATTAAAATTTGAATATTTGTATTCATTTAAAATCCACAAGCTTCATAGCTTCAAAACAACCCCAGATTCGCCCTTTGTTTTGTTTTCGGTTAAGTGCTTAAGTTGGGGAGACAAAAGTTATGTTACCAATGCATCACTAATGTATGAACCAACACCATTATGAAACAACTTAATTTCCTGTTATAGTGTTATGATCACTTGCATGGAATTTCATTAAGTTTTCTGAATCTAATTTAGTTTACGACATTTTCCAAGCTTGGGTTTCGACATTGCAGAAACGCTCCAATATTTCAATTTTGTCCACTACAATATGTTTCAATTTTTTTGCATCAAGAACCAATATAGATTGAGAATTGAAGTGAATCACGAGACGGACTTTGAACACTGCCCTCAATCATCCTGAAACTAATCCTCGAAACCCTACTGGGATTCGATATTTTGGATTTGATATTTGAATTATTCTATAAAATTTTTCTATATCACCCATCTCTAGTTATTTATATTATTAACAGTTTATCCAATTCATTACCACTTATCATTTGTTTTGCAGTTGTCAATCATGGCCAATCCTCTCACAGAACTCTCAAATCCCGGTGCGAGTGGATCTCTATTTTTTGTAACTCACGATGATGAATTTATTATAAAAACAGTTCAACACAAGGAAGCTGAATTTTTACAAAAGTTATTACCTGGTTATTATATGGTTAGTGATTTTACTTTTTTTTTAATTGTTCCAACAATATTGTTTCTATGTGACTCATATATGTTCTGTCAATGGTATTGATCATACCTTCAATTATGGTGATTTATATAAATTTTATCTTTGTGACAAACATATTTTTTGAGAATGATTCTAAGAGGTTTTAAAATATGCAATTACATCAAATTCACATGTCAGATAAGCAATAATAATTTTAATCAAGCAAAATGTCTTCATCCTAATCTTTGAAAGTCATATCATCTTTTTTTGAGTTTTGTAACCAGGTCATGATTTTTGGCACATGTCAATTTAACTATACAGTTTTTGGGCACAAGTGTGCACATATGGATCGTTTTCCGAAATTCCTGTTGCTATTAGTGAAAAATTTCTTTTTTCGTAACTTTTAGACCAACCGATTTCAAATTTTTAGTACTAAATGATGAACGAAGTAGCTTATGGATATTACTTTTTTTCTCAATTTTTTTTTTAGTTCTATGGAACCTGATATATTTCCAAAATTTGCTGATGTGTTTTAATTAATCAAAGGAAATACTTTTTTATTTTAGATTGATGTTTCGCTTAGCGTTTCAGTAAACACTGTACTCATTTATTATTGGTACTCATCGTGTCCATATGTTTGAGCATTACTCTCTTATTTTAAAAAAAAAATTTTTCTTTGATCATCAATACAGATCCTGCAAATGAAGTACATGCTCAAGTTTAAAATCAATATTAAATACAATTTTGTAAATCAATATGTCTTCATTTACTAATAAAGACTCTGCAGAAAAATCAATTTTCTCATTCCAGTTCGCAAATTTAATTGCAAAATGCTGGATTGAATGCCATTTGACCATAAATCTAATTATTCTTGGATCGCTCTGAAACACTTTTTATAGTAAATACAGTAGTCTGGAAGTTAAAATTCAAGATTTTCAAGGGAAATTCCATTTTCTTTAAAAACGCTGGAATGAATGACATTTGCCATATCAAATCCAGCTACTTTCAACTTATATTTCAAATGCTTTTTGTGTTGAAAAATTCTGTATGGTGATTTGATTCATGTTTGTAATGCTTTTGTGTTATTAAATAGTCTAAAGTCAAGGAACAAGGGCAAATATTTTTGTTGGTTGGCCATATAACCAACTTCAGAATCAGACATCTTGATGGGCCACACAAAAAAATTAGTTAACACATCGAATTAAAAAATTTGCAGACAACTAGAGCACCGCGGGAAACATAAGAAAAGAGAATGAACCTTTTAAAACATAAAATGTCAGATTAGGATTTATGCTTGATGGGACAAGGGCCACACTAAATAGATTGGCAGGCCGGGTTGTGGCTCGCAGGCGGCCAGTTGTCTAAGTTAATAAGCAATAATTATGCCTTCTGATACAAAATATTATAAAATATGTACCTATCGACGATATCTTATCTCGAGAGTTTAGAGAGACGTTAATAAAAAGTTGTATTTTGAATCCAGTTTGATGAGATACTATGGTATATGCCACATTCTGTAATATTTTATTTCAAAATGAGTAATTTTTAAGATTCGACCATTTTCTGAAAATATTCAGATATTGAGATAATTTATTCAGGTCAAGTGTCATCATTATGACCCAAATAACAAATTTGAATTATTTGTGCATTATTCATTCTAGTAACAAAATTATTATTAGGCAGTGACAGTCAAAATAATAGTTTTCGCTAAACTGTTAAATTAGTAAAAAATATTTAGGTGTTGTTCTTTGTTTTGTACGTTGCCACAAATTACCAGCTCGAATTATTTATGTATAATGTTTACTGTGGATATTCACGCTTGGATAAATTTCTTTTGTCAAATTATCTTTTGTTTTTTTAAGGAATGTGTATTGATTAGGATAAGTACCTTGTATCCCCTCTTTAGAAATAATTGTTTATGTTTTAATGATTGGTGTGAGAAAACTCAGTAATTAGAATATGTCAATGGTTAACAGGAAAATAAAGAATGCCACTATTTTTGAATTGTCCTAAATACCTGTTTTTCTTGGGCTGTGGTGCGATGGTGGGTGTGTCACAGTGGGCGTGTCTAAAGGTGCAAAAGTTCCTTAACAATTCCTATAGCCTATGCAAGAGAATGTTCAGTTTACATGTTCACATCGGATTGTGTCATTTAACCTTTTAGCAGCCTACTTTTTTTGCTTTTATGGCCAAAAAGTGATAGTTAATGTTAGGTGGTGTGCATCTGCAGAATAATTCCCTAACTGGTACACATTGACTAAAAGGTTGGGAAACTCTACTTATTCGATATTCCATATATTCATGCCCTTGCCCAAGTTGCAAGTTAATTTCTTATACAGGTTTATTTTTTGCTTCTGTTCATACAGGTGCCATCCTTTAATGTCTACTTTAATATTAATTTCTTCAAAATTCAAAAGCTTATTATTTTTTGTCATGTTATTTCCACAATCATTGTTCGCTTGATATTTTTACTTATAAATAAGGACTTACAATCTTACGTAAAATTTACTTTTTTTTTCAGAATCTTGTTCAAAATCCTCGTACATTGTTACCCAAATTTTACGGTCTTTATTGTATACAAACCAGTGGAAAAAATATCAGAATCGTTGTAATGAATAATTTGTTACCAAGACATTTAAAGGTTCGTATTTTTCTTATTTTCTCTCGATTTTTAGTACACATTTTAAAACAGTTGGTGGGGCTTCATAATTGTTTGTATTCTATTATCACATCTAACATGGTGATTGATTTTTTGGTTGAAACGTTGTCCTATCTATTGGCATGTTGAAGAAAATACAATATACGGTAGGTGTCACGGTCAAGAGTTGAATATCATTGCTGAGTGACTGTCTTGCCAAGGGTTTGATCATTTGGATAGGCCATCTACTGATAAGCATCCATTTTTTTTTAGAAAAATTGTACGGTAGCCTTATACCACCCATAAGCTTCATTTACAGCCTTGTTGGAAAAGGTCTCAATCGACAAAACGACTCATGATATTTTGGATTATTTTAATGATTGCTTTACCAGTCTAAAATTTAGTTGCGCTGAATAAAAATTTCCAATTTTATTTTGGCTGAAAAAACTTTCAAATTTATTTAGCATTTCATGGAACAAAGTTTTGAATTTGCTTCTGAACACTTGAAAGTATTTGCTCATCGAAATGCAGTATTTGCCTGTTTCAAATATTTATATTCAACTTTATTCAAATGTTTTTCCAAAGTTACACATTTCCAAAGCATCACAAAAACCAATGTATATTGCATATGTATGTACCAGGTTAGGGTTAGGTCATAATTTTAGTCTGATTTTCCTTATTTTAGTTCTGTTACAAGTTCAAGGACTGTTTGTGTTAACCAAGTGAAGATCTCAATATTTTATTACTTATTGATTACTAGAGTAATTGCTTTTAATCTGATTACACAGTAATATTCATTTAGAAGGCTTGTGTTGTAAATCGAGTGATTTTGTATTGATTTATCGACATTAAATCTGACTTATTTTCTCAAGTTCTAACAAACTTTGAAACCGACATAACATGGCACATGTACTTTGTCCACTACACTTTGTTTTTCAACTCTGGCCCAATGATGAACTTGATTTGATGGCACATCACATCATCGGCCCATGATTGATCGAGTAGTAACAAATTGAACTTAGTAATCAATCATAATGGCTGGGTTGTAGCTAGTAAGAGACAACCATATCCGGATGTATCACTCTTATTTTTTGATGTGCCTACTTTGCCTATTTCCTCAAAACATCAAGTCATTTGTTAATGAAACTATTCAATTTCATTAATGTTGGGGTAGTCTGAATTAGTATTCCACAAAAAGAAACCATAAATCTTTAACAAATGCTTGATTTTTATTTTCATTCACACATACTCCATATGAATTCGTCACCAAACGCAAAGTTATGGGAGTGAGGTTGCCACGAGGGTAGTCATGAACGTCCTCATTCCAGGAATGCTTTTTAATAACTTTATTCATGAGAAAATTACTTCCTCAAAGCAGATTACAACAGAATTGTTACCAACTGTAATAAACCATTATCAAAGTAGCACTGTCATATAAACATGTAAACAAGTAATTATTACTTATTCAAACAACAATATTAAGTAATGGCATAATAATTACAAAAGGGGAAAAGAAATCAAACTAAAAAATTTCACAATAATATATCTTGGTAATCTTTTTGTCAACTATTTATTGTCTCGCCTCTCTATGAACGATGACTGTATAGACATTTGAGACATTGCTACAAAAGACCATTTTGCATTTTGTGTATCGGTATTCAGTAGTTCATATGATTTCATGTAACTCGTGATACCATAATTGTTATGTATAACTACCGCTTTAAAACCACTTGGCCACCGTTACCACAATGTATTGCTGTCATATTGCTAACTGTTTTAATATTGAGCCGTTTCATCAGCATTCCTCTTTTCTTGTGCTAACATAAAACCTTTAAATCATAACATACTGTCATACTTAATTTTATTTTATTCCAGATGCACATGAAATTTGATTTGAAAGGCTCAACGTTCAAAAGGAAAGCATCAAAAGCAGAAAGAGCAAAGAGTAGTCCAACATTCAAAGATCTGGATATACTCACTGATTTACCAGACGGTATAACAATGGAACAAGACATCCATGCTGCTTTCATGAAAACAATGCAGAGGGATTGCTTGGTATGTATATTTATTTCTTATAAGACACTTCCATGAGTTGTCGAGCATGGAAATAAAATTCGAGATTTTATTATTCGTCTTTGATTTTTATGAGGCACTTCTACAAGAGCAAGGCTCTGATACAAAGCTAGCTGCTGGAACATTTCTGGTTTGAGGTTCCATTACATTTGAACCCACGACAATTGCACCTGCATACCATTGCACCTATGGAATTTTTTTTGTTTTAGAGATATTTGAACCCATACCAACCCTAACCCATGGGTTTCAGTACCCGCATACAGATTGAACCCGTGGATATACACATGGGTTCAAATGTACGGTCACCCTCGTTTGAGAAAGCTTACTCAATTCATTCAGTCTGTGTGTGATGTTTGGCGTAATAATTGTGTTTTGTATCAAAAGTCTATAAAGTACAATAGATATAGTACTAGGTCTAAAGTTGGTGTACTCTTTGCAAATCTGCAAATTCGTCTTACTAGTTTGGGAAGCCCTGGCCTAGTGTATGCACACTTAGTGTATGCTTTTTGCCTATACCAAAGCAATTTTATTTCTGGTATATTTTTTTCCTTATTAATGACTGTATGTATTTTTGTTGACAAAATAATAAATATCTCTCTCATAAGAAGTTATGGCAATCGTACTGGTTTGTCATTGCCAAGTTATTCAACCTATGTGAGATTTCAACGATAAGGCTAAATGCGAGGTTTTCATTCCTCCGACACCTATATCTAACCTATTTGAGATTTCAACGATAAGGCTAAATGCGAGGTCTTCATTCCTCCGACACCTATATAGTTATTAGGTCTGATATTCTGATCCAAGAGTGTGTAACATTTTTTGTCAGTGGGTCATAGACCAACTTTAAATGTATAGCTGTGCCACACAAAAATAAGACGGCTATTGCTCAGCCCTAGAGTAATAAAGGCATCGAGCAAAATGGCAAAAGACTTAACGCAGCGAAAAAAGCAAAAAAAGTTATGTAATTTTACCCACGTGAGCGACTTTTTAAACATAAACTGTCAGATTAGAATTTTATGCTTGATGGGGAAAAATCCTGAGTGTTGACAACGGCCACAATAAATGGTTAGGTTGTGGCCCGTGCGCCTCACACGGCTCTGATCACTAGGTCATTAGATATAATCTCCTTGATTCTAATTGCATAGCGATTATCTGTTGCTGTATATGCAGGGTTATTATCTGTATAGGGTTTAATAATAGAGGTGAAAATACATGCTGTTATAGTTACTGTAGATACCAAATTATTCATAGTAAGCAAATACATTATCGTTAAATGAGTTTCATTGTTTATTTCCACTTTTAGCAAATTTCATTTCCTATAGAAGATATCACCGTTCGTGTTTTACAGTGTCCACAAATTTTATCACAGCATATCAATGAAAAATTTCACATCTTTCAATAGTTAATGATTAACAGATAAATCCAAATACTATATAAACCATGGTACCGCATATGTTCTTTACACACTTACAAAACAAATTACTGACAGAAGGTATCTATCTGACAAATGTCATTTTTCACCTCCGTACACAATAACAGGTGATGTAATTTAAATATCCAGAAATATTTTCGCTCTTTTTTATGTATTTCCATATATAAAACATTTAGAAATTACGTTATGTGTCACACAGGGGTGTGGTTTTCTGTGATTTATGCAGAGCAAAAGAGAATTCTAGCTTTGTTGCTCTAATGTTGTCATTCGCTGAAGCGTTCCTACGCTACCTATTTCAATTATAATTATTTACGAAACCTATTTATTGGTTTGAATATCTCAATATGATACCAATATAAGGCCAAATTAAATTAAGTTAAAATAATGTGACTCACTTCAGTATACTTTATGTAGTTGTACAATTTGGTGTATTAAAAAGTGAGAATTTCAAACTGATGTAGTATGGTATTTAATTTGTTGTTTTCACATTGAAACCTTTTGAATATTATGTCATGAAATAGGGGCCCCACAATCTCTAATCAACGATGTAACACTCAGTTATCTTTGGCTCAAGCATGGCAAAGAGTAGTTCTGTTCCAAATTGACTATGATTAAGCCATTTATTACTCTAAAATCATACCTTGTTATGACAAACTTTTTATTTTCAATACATGTTCGAGCATGTTTCGATGATATAATTAAAATTTAAGAATAAATTGCAATGCTTATTACATTAGTCATAAGTTTGCAATCAATTTGTCATCACGAATGCATATCATGATGTGACTGGCATAAGTAACCTATGGCTCGGTGCGATGCAAGGATGTGTCATTTCATTCATTTTCTATTACCGCAAACACTTAAACTAATAAACAGGTAGGGGTGTCCAAAATGAATTGAATATTCGAATGCATTACAAATTCATCAAATTCATTGAGCAGTGAGCTAATGTTATGTTATCTTGGCCAGAAATATGATCAAAACATTCTTATAATTACCGGTTCAAATATCCAAAATTTGAATGTTTTTTTCA
The DNA here is from genome assembly GCF_013122585.1 of Styela clava. Lineage (NCBI taxonomy): Eukaryota > Metazoa > Chordata > Ascidiacea > Stolidobranchia > Styelidae > Styela > Styela clava. The sequence goes on along the minus strand of NW_024102831.1, from coordinate 11,580,323 downwards.
ATTTTTGTTCCATATTAAAAGTAGGCTATATTTAATTTCAATGATATCACTTCCATTGGCAGTATTGAATATTATTTCACTCAGTCGTATTCTGTCAAGGTTGGCTGTTGTTAAGTAGCATACATCACTATTGGATGTTACTTTAACCCATGTTCAGCTATAATAAGTGCATGATTTGTAATTCTCGAGTTATAAACATTGAATTTCCTATTAGAAATGAAAGATATATCTGACATAAAAAATAAATATCACTGTTTATGCATGGACAAATATAAGCTATAAATAAAACCCACTGATGGCTATGGCCCAAGTATAACTTAAGCTTGGCAATGAAGCATTCTCAATTAAACTGGTAATGTATTTAATTAAGCCATTTGGGGTTGTGGTTATTTTTCTTCAGAGCTCGAGATGAAAAAGAAATGTCTGTAAATCTTTTATTTTTATGCATATACATCCACTTATTGTGTCTACTTAATGTCCTGCGCCTGCTGTATAACTCATGCTTGCAATGAAGCATTCTTAACTATATTGTTAATGTGTTCCTTTATTAAACCATATGTAGCTCTTCTTCAGAGCTCGGAATAAAAAAGAATTATTGATGACAGTTACCTATTATGTGCTTATATACATGTGGGTTACATGTGGGTCCATGAAGTCTTATAAAAATTTTTAAATTGCAAATAGAAATTCATCGATATCATATATTGTTTTGGCTCTCGCAGATATTATTAAATGAGGTAAAAACACTCAAACAATTACTGATTAAAAAACAGCAAACCTGCTTGAGATATATTGAGAACTGACTACATAACAAAATTGAAATTGTGGAGGGACTTTATGGACATCCTGTATATCTATTTATCACGATGATTCGATATAGACCATCTCAAATTTCGCAAAACTTGTATTAGTCTATTCTTATCATTTGTACTTGTACTGTCCGTAGTTCCATTTGTAATTGACACATAGCCAATACTGCTTCGAACCTAACTTGATTGGTAGGTTTATAATTACTTAATGACATCATGTTCCAAAATTAGATCTTTAAATATTAGTTGTGTTGTTCACACTGTGGAGTGATACATTGATTGTATCGATATGAATTAATTTTTGTTATGTAACAAATTTTCAGTGATAATTGGGCAATACTAAATAAGAATAGACGAGTAAACTATATAGGCTACAAGTTTTTATCAAAATAATACTCTAAGAAAATTACTTGGACATTGGACATGGGTGTCGCTACTTGGTAACTAGTAATGTTTTTTGGCGTCTCACTCCACCCTGAAATAGAATTATTATTTTATTCTACACTGTATATGTATCATCTGTATTTTTAGCATTGATGGAAAAAAAATTATCGATTACTGGACTTTTGAATCATTTTGCTAACTTGTTATTTCTGTGGTGATTTTTGTTGTTAGGAAAATTTTTTTTTGTTCACAACTAATGGACAAATCAATATCAAATTTATATTACTTAAAGATGGAGATAGTTGCCAAAAAGCTATTACTTTTATTTTTATTTTTTCAAAATGCTCCTGACTCATAAGACACCTGAAAATTTCTCAAAAAATTATGCATTTTATTTCAATTAAATGATAGTCCCCCTCTTCGGTATAGCTTGATTGCCTCCCAACAATTTTTCAGCAAACTCTGTGACATCAGATTGATCCTTACTTTTGGTTTTTTTCAAAGTCTTCCGGTTCGTATGGGATCAAAAATTCTACCAAAAATCTTTGCATTTTATTTTAATTGAATGGGTACACTTTTATTTGGTATTGCATGATCGCGTTCAAAAATTTTCCAGCAAACTTTGTGATATCGGATTAATATTTTCATATATTTGTCTTCATTATAATTTCATTTCTTCTTATGATATTATCTCAATTAGTGCTTATTAGTCAGTTTTACAATCAGCTAATAGTTTGTTATATTAATTATTCAGGTGCTACGTTCATTCAAGATTATGGATTACAGTTTATTACTTGGAATTCATTATAAGGATAAAGATAAGGTGCGTGGAATTACCAAATAATTTTCACATTTTTAATAGTAATCACATGTTCCAATTGTCATAATATTTTCATTTTACACCGCATTTCAAGAGTCATAGAAACAATATTTTAAAAGTTCATTTTTCTTGAATTCTGCTCTTCAATATGCTGAGTGCAACAAATCCTTTGTGAATACTTTGTTTCGATTTTTTGGACTCACTCTCACTATATGACATTTTTAGTACTATATTGACTATAATAAATAATCGTTACAGCTGCCAAAAGAAGACAAAGGCTCTCAGACATTGGATGGGAATCCAGAGAAACGAAAATCCAACGCATCAGAATTGTCTGAGGGCCCCGGTACATTAGAAAAGATGAGCTCAGTGCATCCAAGACGAAGAGATCCGTCCAAACGTAACACACCAACGGATTCTATTATGTCAGCAACGTTACTTCGAGACAAATACACAAATGATTTAGAATTATGGTAAAGAACATTTCTTGTATGCTTCCATCATTGTAGTAGTAGTAATAGTACTGTTGAAATTTGATCTTTGATAAAAAAGGATTTTGTTTAAAACATCAACTAATTGAGTTTACTGAGAATGTAAATATAGAATAGGATTTACACATTTATCCCGGGAAGGGTAAAGTCGATAAGAGGACTTAAACATATGGTGAACCAAGGCCTCTCGTCCGGCTACCAGTTCAAGTCTGGTATGGGATTAATTAGCCAGTTATTTATTTTCAGAAGAATAGTCTGCTGAACCACCGTACAGTGGCGGAGAGTCCAGCAATCCTCTCGCTTATAACTATCCCCGCATGGGATTTGAACGTAATTAGAGGTACGGTGGCGAGCGTATTCCTAACGCTCAGCACGATGCATCACACCGCCGAGCCATATTTGATAGTTGATTATCCTTACTTTCTTGCATTATCCAATTCTAATATCACACCGACTTTCACACGTTTTCTATTCAGAATGTATATAGAATAGTAGTTAATTATGTTTGTGTGCACAAAATGATACAAATATTTGCACGGATATACTGAGTCCCACTCAGTCGCGTGTCAAACTTTCGTGCTGTCCGGGGTGAGTTTCTGATAATGCGGCCCCTTACACCTAACTTCAAAAATAATTTGGGGGCTAAACAAATTATCAATGTTGTTATACATGAGAATAAATAAATTAAAGGTCAAGTAAGAGTGATAATATGTTTGTAATAATATTATTTAAATGATCAAATTGAGCAACAAACTCACCCCTATAACGTTCTGCCCGGGATGTGCTGCCTCTTTGGCCCCCCTCTAGACACGCCACTGGCTCCACTTGTAATGTTGTATCATTCACCATTAAATTTAGGTTAAATTAACCGTCTGTTTAACACACAGTAAATAAAATGTTTATTTATGTCATTTCATGTTGTAATATTTATCATTTATATAATTATTTTGCGAATTTATACATTTTAAATTAATCGTAACAAAATTATTTTGGATAATTCCACTGGAACAAGTCTATCTTCCTCTTAGTATGTTTGTTTCTTTATATGGTGTTGCCCATACTTTATAATAACCATTAATGTTGACTTCTAAACGAATTACCTAATAATATGATTCAGCTTTGAAATATGAATCATATTTATTTCCTTTTGTTTTTTGTTGAATGTTTGACAAAGGTTCGAAGAAATAATTCTTAGTTAGTTTCACAAATTTGATTTTGTGTCAGGATGTCTAGTCATCTCAATCTCTACTGGGAATTCGGAAGTTTTTAAAACGTCATTATGTTGTCATTTTATTCCTAGGTGTAATGAATAGTCTGCTGCTTCTCAGTGAATTGTTTTTTGCAATATGTCAATATTATAGACTGCTGGTAGACCTTTTAGGCGATGTCTCAGTTTACTATCATATCAAATTGGCAGTTTGTCAAACTTCAAAATTTAACACAGAGATTATTATTAAAACATACCCAGACAAATCGGTACTCCCGTTCGTAGTGTGTGTACCAAGTTAGGGTTGGGCCATAATTTCATTCCGATTTTTCTTATTTTAGTTCTATTACAAGTTCGGGGACTGTCTGTGTTAACCAAATGAATATACTCCCTGCCCATAGGTTTCAGTCCCTTTACGCAACTTGATGTAAAATAGGCGAACAAAATTAGTGACCTCCATATTGGTACACATGCTTCTGGAGCACCGATAAATTCATATCCATATATGTAGAATGGTTGATATAGACTTTGTTATTTCAGAATTTCTTTGACTCAATTCTGGTAATGGTATTGGGTTAACGCTTTAGTAGCCGTTTGTTTTCAATTACCTCTAACATATCTGTAGTTCAAGAAATTCAACGTTTTTCCAACAATTTTTAAAAATTGAAAATATTTGTAATTTGTCACTTATCAAAAAATTTGGTCCCAGATCAGAGACAAAAAATTTGACAAATGTTACGAATTCACTGCTTATGCACTATAATTCAATAATCATGAACCAAGAGATTTCAGAAGAATATCAACCATTCACAAATTTCCATTCTTAATAAGGATTAAAAAATGTTTTCATGTTAATTGCCTTTGTATCCATGTAACCCACATTCCTTTGTAACAAATGGCATTCTCTCAAAAGCTAAAATAGTATGGAATTTTGGCATTATTTAGTCCATTATATCATATGTTCCATTATTATAATTGAGTTTGGGTTAATGAGATCCATTTACTTTTTCAGGTCTGGAGGAATACCAGCTACTTCATCAAAGGGCGAAAGATTGCTTTTATTTTGCGGAGTTATTGATATTTTACAATGTTACAAGTAAGTATTGGAATACATGGCAATCATGCTTTTTATGGTACTCCCGTAGTATATGTACCAGGTTAGGGTTAGGCCATAATTTTATTCTGATTTTCCCTATTTTTAGTTTTATTACGAGTTCAAGGATTGTCTGTGTTAGCCAAGTGAATATACCCCCTGCCCATAGGTTTCAGTCCCTTCACACAACTTGATGTAAAGTAGGTGAACAAAATTTGTTACCTCCATATTGGTACACATACTTCTGGAGCGCCCTTTTTATAAGATTCTGATTAGCAGATGTTCCTTGATTATTAAATTTAAAATGACGAAATATATTAAAATTGGCACTCCAGAAGTGTATGTACTTTGTATGTATGTATTTTGTGGCCTATTATACATCAAGTTGTGTAAAGGTACTGAAACCTATAGCCATGGGCAGAGGGTATATTCACTTGGCTAACACAGACAATCCTTGAACTTGTAATAAAACTAAAAATAGGTATATCGGAATAAAAACCTGGTACATATGCTACGGGAGTACCTTAAAATTAACGTAATATCTTTATTATAGAATTTTAAAAATCCTCAGTTTGAAAAGTCTGTCGACTGTGAAATGATGAAATATTTTTTCTTGACTGATTTTCCTTTCAGGTTAAAAAAGAAATTAGAACATACTTGGAAAGCGATGGTCCATGATGCCGTAAGTTCATATATGATTCATAGACATTTTTTCTTTTAATTGTTGATTCAGAAATAGTCGAAGATTATAGTTGAAATAAATTTTCAAAATCATGCTATTTTACAACAGGAATATTTGAGAATTCGAAAAATTGCGAAGTCAAAATTTTCTTGCAGTGAACATTATTTATTTTCACTTTATTTTGCTTCAGAATAGACTCGTTAAACTTCTATACTGAATTCAAATTCGGGAATTTGTATTCGGAAACCTTATGTCTGTCTACCAATCACCCATTACACAACAACTGACAAAAATATTTTTGTTCTTTTCATCCCTTGTATCGGTTTTCTTAATTCTTGTAGTTTGTGGTGGTTGTTGTTTGAAAAAATGCTTTTTAACGCTCCTAATAGACAAATAAATTTCAAATTTTCATAATTTAAAGAAGTAAAAAGTCGCTAAAAGGCTATTGGTTTTATTCATCTCAAATTTTCTCTATGTCCTATGGGACTTGATAGTCCACGAAGATGTTCCTTTTTTTATTTTAATCAAAGCGGAACACTTTTTATTCCGTATTGCATGTCCTCTTATCTTTTCATCCAACTCTGTACACTCAGGCATATTATGGGGCATTACTTTCTTTTTCATTTAAATAGACTTTGTGATTTTTTCTAATTATTCAAATGGACTGATTTGTCTTGGCAGAACAGTGAATTTAATTTGGAAGAAGCACAATAATTTCATTGTCTGCAGACAATCATCATGAATATTTTACGAGAGAAAGAAAGATTTAAAAAAAATTAAAACTTATTTTTTCAGGACAGCGTTTCTGTACATCGACCAGGATTTTATTGCGAACGATTTCAGAAATTTATGTCAGAACATGTTTTTAAAAAGGCACCAGGTAAGATTTTCTTGTAAATCCTATTGTATAAACAGTATATGATATAGCGATAAAATCACATTACAGAATACTGGAGCTGAGCATTTTCGAGTATCTGATGATTTCAAAATTGAATCGAATCTCGAATACTTAGAAGATATGTAGTCATAGACGGCCAAAAAACAAGATGGCGGCGAAATTACCAATGTCAAAATTACCGTTTTAAACAATTTGAGTAGTTTACTATTCGATTTGACTCGAATATTCGATTCGAAATGCCCAGTCCTACGTGTTACAAACTCGAGTATCTCTTTGTAAACCTAATATCTACAAATAGAGCTTAACAAGTTTAATCTTGCATCTTAATAAAACCAATTCTCCATTACGGTAATTTAAATGGAAAAATGTCATAATACACTCTGTAAAATATGGACTCGTGCAACTAACAATCTGGCTTGTGTACACAGTTTGAATAGTTCATGATTTGTGCATAAATATGTACAACAATGGTATTGAATAATTGAACAATATTAGTAAGTGGAGCTAATTGAAAATGAAAATATTTGTCAGATTCAATCTTGTTCGCCTTATTTTAGATATTTACTTTTCTTTATTGTTTAGAGATTGTGATTTCATTCACATATTTTCAAAGTCTTTTTTGAATAAAACATATGTGTGCCTTACCAAACTTCTGTCTTTTCACAGGACCAATCAAAGCGCAACCAACAAAACGACGAGCGCAAACTGCTCGTAGAATAGATGGTGCCGGTAGCGCACCAGTTAACCCATCACCTCTCGCAAGATCAAAAACATCACCTGCGCATAGTGGAAGCAAGAAATTACAGAGTGATCGTCCAGATTTACTTCCAAGCGAATCTCCTCGACCAACGTATAATGACAGTCAAGAAGAAGACAGTGATGTAATCTTCTTTTAATTTTAGAGTCAAATCCCACTTTCTCTCATTCTCACAAAAATAAGTTCAAATAAATAAGGATCATTAAAATTACATAATTTCTATTATGTCTTTACATCTTCACTTCCAACAAGTAGTCACTAATACTTATATAGCTACTATATTTTGGGAATACCGGATGATTTCAACATAGTCTAACGGCTTATCATATATTACGCCTAGGGAACTTGGAGATTGAATTCAAAAAATATGCTGAAGATATTGCATTCAAAATAATTTTTAGATGTTATTTATTCTCCCCTGAAGAATGAAGTTTTGATACAACAAACTTTTAAAATTTTTTGTTATTTCATACTTCCATTTTATTGATAAGCAAAAGAACTCAATTCAAAACAACAATTACCTCTAAATTCTACTTAAATTATCTACTAAAAATTTTCCTGTACCATATGTTTAGCAGGATATTTGATAAAATTATTTTTCCAACGAAATCAACATATGGTAGGCTTGACATTTTCAAATCTCTGGTGAATTTAGATTTGCCACAAAATTTCAAAAATATTTAATTTCCAGTTCACTTTGAATTTTATCTTACAACTGCAGAAATGTATGGTAAACCCGTTATTTGAACTGTATGTGTGCACATGTACTGCTTTTTTTAGTATTCTGTGTTTTAATCTTGTTTAATAAACAGAATAACAGAATAAAAATAATTTCTTATCTGTCAGACTCAAAGTGGACATCAAATTGTTGCAACCAGAACTCCACCTCGTATGCAAATAAGAATGGATGACCACTCATCTAACTTCGCTAATACGTCATCAAGTCAAGGTACGTCACATAGACAACACATATGAATTAGAAAGACTACGTCGTTAATTTGACTATAGTCTCTTTTTCAAAGACTTTAAGTTGGTTAAGATATCTGAATGAAATGAATTTGAAGCAAACCATGGTTCGACTTATCGCTTATTTGCAGCAAACTACTGGAATAGGTTGTGTTGATACTGTGGCGAATGTTGTTGATACATGGCGGATCCCTGGTTGGATTTGAAAGAACTTGTCCCCAACAGGTTTATCTATTTTGGTCGTGTGTAAGTTGGTGATAGAATAGTCTGCTTAGGCATGGTTTATCCTCGACTTATTTGCGGCAAAAACAAGAGCATATATGTTTTATTGCATGGTAGATGTGAAGATGAAATTACACTAGGTATGTTTTTCAGGCACGTCGTATCAGAAAGTGACGAACCAACAACCACAACGATTAACAAGGTAACTTCATGTTTTATTTCCTCAAATATTTTGATTAATGCTGAAAGATGTTGTTGGCCTCTGACCTGAGGCTATTTTGTACACTCAATATTGAAAATAGTAAAATATTTGGTTCATATTCTTTGGGTGTAGGCATGGGAAGCGGTTTATGGGCGCCATAAACCTAAGCTGACCCTGTAATGGTGATGAACTGATGTTACAGAATAGATAACAAATTGTCAACTCAATAGAAATGTATAATTTATAATTCCCCATATCCTAATTTACTCCAACAAACTACTAACAGAGCTAACCTCCCTTCTTCACAGCTGGTTAGTCATGGCCTGTCAAATGACATCACTGATCATACTCGGTCTTCTTCGAAATACTAGTCAAGAAATACTATTAACAAATGTCTATATAAAATGGTATTTGAATCTGGGATTAGTTTTATATTTCTATCCAGCATTCCATCTTATTTAAAATTAACATCTGAATCTGGGCTGAGAAAACTTGTGTCTTTTGACTGACTTCAATTTTGAGAATATCAAATTTTGAATCAGAAATTCCGCAACCCTTATTTAACACAATAATGTTAAGTATGTTGAAATTCCTTATGAATGTTTTTTGAGTTTCTGTAGAAAATTTAACCCCCTTTGGAAGCGCGAAATTCTGACTCAGACAAATTCTGGATTACAAATCACTACTCTGCTGAGTTTGAAAATGTGTCTCCGTCTCTGCAACTCTGGTTCTCATTCAGTAGTATAGGATGGCCCAAAAACATAACCTATGAATTTTTTAATTCCTTCTACAAATATGACTACAACTTTCTCTAACACTTAACTTATGTTTATGTATGATCGCACCCAAAACTAGGTCGCTGACAAAGACATAATCACACTATCTTTTGTTAACTTTACATACCTTCAATTTTGATATAGTTTTTCCACGAATCGGTCAAAAGAAACTGAGTTAACATCGACACCCATCTCTGCTGGGACATCTACAACAGTGGCACAAAGTAGTCAGGACGCAAGCGTAACGGCACCGGACCAGGTCAAATTGGTATGGGCAAAATCACATACGTTGAATCGCACTGTGTATGAGACGAGCGTTTGATTCCACTCATGGTGATGCTTGTTTTTGTTACCATTGGTATGGTCCTTACACTAGAGATGAGATGAGTAGCATATGAGTGAGGCTGAGAACATTTTTTTGAGTAATCTTGGAGTTTGTAACTGAATTCGATATTTATATTGAAATGTTGGTTTTATTTGGGTATTCTAATTCAAAATCTTAAATTTTGATTATAAAAAAAATACAGAGTAAAACTACTTCTTGTTTCTTTGAAACTCTTCAACGACAAATTTCATACAAAATCTTTTTTACCAAATTCCAAACATTTTCAAATATAAATTAAGAGCCCTGGTTAAACTCCTTAGTTTTAAATGTCTGTTTTAAACATTTTTAGCGCAACCTCACTAAAGTTTTAAAGTATTAAAACCGATTTGAATTATCATGTTTTAAAAAACTGTTTCGCTGAAATAATGTTTGAGTTACAATAATTAAAAATGTTGTTTTCGCAGAAATTTGTGAAAATTACACATTCATCTCATCTCTAGAATGTTATTTTATTTGTTTCAATGACCTGTCATGCATGGTTAACCATGAATTTAGCTAAGTTCATCAATGTAACCATGCTTGGCAGTACAGTGTGATGTTTTTTTTGCTTGTGAATAGATTCTCCATTTTTCGTCATTTTGCTTTTCATATTGCAATCATTTTTCGTTGTTTTCCATTATTGTGATCGTGATTCGCTGGTTGAATACGATTTTTTTCTGATTTTTTTGTTGAAATCATGTGACACTATGTGTCGTTATAAGTGATTGAATTTTGCTGAAAACTGAAGAAAATCTTCATGAATGACTGAAAATATACTACAATGACTGTTAATATTTGTCCTCGTGCAATCGGATTCTGGATCGTTGCGTTCATAAACACTCAATAGTTATGTTATTTATGAGTTGGATTGGATATTTATCCCAAGGGCAAAATTCGCTAAGATAACTTGATCATATGGTAAACCATGTCATTTTGTTGGATTACCAGTTCATGTCGGATGAGGAAATAGTCTTGAACCCTTTGTCTAAATAATTATCTCTTCACTTTCAATTTGAAAGCAATTTCGAGCTTTTGATAATAAAGCATGTCAACTTGCATTGATTATTCACTTAATTCAGTTTAATTTTCATCCAATCAAAATTGAAATTAAGATATCGTATTGGTGATTTACCGTATCTATCTCATTTACCATGCACCCCTTGCAAAACATGACTTCAAAATTTTAAATCAGGAATTTGTTTTTAAATTTAAAGAAATATAATTTCTCGTCGCATAAGTGACCCGAGGTATAATACATGTAGACCATATCATATATGGTTCATGGAATGCCGGCTGTCAAATTGGTTTCATAGTGAGTTTGTGTATGGAATTTTATGTCCAGAATAAAATTTTTTTTTAATTTGTGACCTTCTTTTTATCAAATGTGGTTATTACATCTCTGTCCTACCCATAGACAGATTACACCACAATATTGACCTAGAAAAATAAAAAAATATTTCTTATCCTTTGTCACCATAATTCTTTATTAAAAGAGGTAACCATCTGTTCGTAACAGACTTGTCAGAGGTTGGCTGTAAGACATGTAATTAAAAATATAAAACATGGACAGCAAGCAAGAAATTGAATTAAAAACATATGACTCTGTGTCTTTTGACAAACAAGAAATGTACTTTTTCCGTCACAAAACCGAACATTTCAAAAGCTTGACTAGACTTTGTATTCGATCGTTTTCTGATTCCTAATAGTAGTCTGTCAAGTATTATTGGACATTCTGTTAAAAACAGTGCTGGGTTCTACATCCTATGCACAAACTCTTATATTTATCATAAGCAAAAGAACATTTATCTGGACATTTAGATTACATGTATACCGATTCCAGAGTGAGGTCTTGATGGCACCAACTCAATAGTGAATAAAAAAGAAAAATTTTCTACAATTTTTATGTAATTACATCTGAAGCTGCGTGCTGTATATAGTAAAATATAAAACTTCGCATGTGATATATATAATATATATGTAGTTATTATTTGTGCAACTTGTACACTATTTTTTCTTATAGACAAGTGTTTTGGGTTCATTCAGGGCAAATCCTAATTCATGATTTATGTACGGTAAATGCAATTTGTTAATAATAGTGAATTTTTGTAATTCTGGAAAAGAAAATTTTTATTCAAACTAAAATTTGCGCATGATTGTTTTATAATGTAAACGAAGCTGCTAGGGGATGCAGAAAATCTATTTATCTTATCTTCTGAATTAGAAAAAGGAATATTTTTCGACAGATGGATTTGCACAAATCAAAATCTACAAAAAAGTTAAATGTTTGATTGGGTTTACCTTCTGTATTTATCAGATTTTACACAAGTCTTATTTTTGCCTAAATATCACAATTTATTTGCCAAAATTGACAACATTTTCAAAGAAGAATATTCAGATAATTTCCTTTAATTAACCAAATTTCCATGCTCAAAACAATTCTATTGGAAATACAGGGTAGTCGCTAGAAAAGCAGAAAATTTGTCAACAGTTATTCATTTTTACAGAAAACAAATTTTTACAAAGCTGTTTCCTGCCCTCTTCCATGATGTGGGTGTCAAAATAGAAATTAAATAGAGCGTAAAAGTATCAACCTAAAACAACCTAGAACCTAAATAAAAACATATCGAAAAAGAAATGACTAAGCGCGCATTATATTCGTGATCTCATCTGGCCATCAAATTATCTGCTTTTCTAGCGACCATCCTGTATATTGAAATATTTCATATTTCTTTTCCCTGAAATCATCTTTAATTTTTTACATAAGCTGATCATTTAGGTTCTGTTATCCTGTGTTATTTATGATATTTTTGTATATACTGGTATAAATATTATCCAATTTTACTTATTATTTTAGCACTTATGGCATGTTTATTTTGCAAGGATAATAAACTTTTCCACTCATCTCTACTGGGTGATTCTTTCAGTTATCAAGCTTCCGAGTGTAGATTGAAAATTTATCATCATATCATGCTCGATTAAGTAAGATTTACTTATTAATTTACTTTTAAAAATGACGAATTTTGTTTTAATTCAAATTTTTGATTCTGTTCACTCTATTATAAAAGTTTCAATTCGAATGAAAATAAAACACATATCATATTTTTGAATATACAGACACTTTTTCAGTATTCCATATTTTGACATAATTTCCTTAATGATTTCAACATTCATATCCAACCCTTGCTTTCAATATTGGTAATTATGCCAAGTTAGTCTTCAAATTAGTCCATGTTTCTACAGTGAATAACTTTCAAGTATTCACATACCAAACATTGATTGATAACTAGACTAGAGACTAAAATAGCCATATAAATAAACCATCATATCAACTTTCCTCCCTCATCTAATAAATATGAAAATCGTATCTTTAAACCAAAAATCAAGTCTCTATGCCTTAGGTTCTCAAAGTGCTCCATACAGAGCCCCTCTGTGAGAGAAACCTAGGGCCTCCGCGGGCTATTTGTTTACTTATCAAAAAACTGACTTGGTTAACTGTTCAAAAAAGCAATTAATGCATTAATAAAAAAAAATTTAAATACAAAGCAGCAAATACATTCCAGTCATTAAATAAAGTACTTTTAATTTACTCAGGAACATTAATCGGTATGTAACAATATGTTTTTGTTTTTATAAATATATTGTGGGACTCCATAAATAATAGTCTTCTCTTCTTCATGGGCTCCATAACACCAAAAGTTTGAGAACCCTTGCTCTATGTTGTTAATATTTGCTCTGACTTGTTTTAAAGATCCTGGTAAAATCCAACAGTAATTATGGAATTATTGTTATTCAATTTGTCGATATTGAATGAAAGTGAAGCTTATTTTATTGAGCATGAAATAAATGATGATAAATTCTATACAGGCTAGGCAGTAAAGAGTTGTTTATAACTATAAGCTTCTTCTGGTGCCATTTTGGCAGAATTCTTGATATTTTCTCCATTGATAATAACATTGTGATTTCATTTCTGCACCATTATGTATAATTTCCATTGCATGATTTCAAAACTTAGCATGGTTTATTGGTGTGTGGTGGCAATTGTTTCAATTTGTTATAAAAAAGATTGAACCGTTTCGATTTTTCAATCATTATCAGTTGGATTCTTATCTGCTCTAATATACGCTGCATCACATCCAATACATATTTTTTTGCTGGACAGCAATTTTAAAATAGAGAATACCGGAAAAAAATAAGTGTTCCCATCATGAATGATTTTTGTGAATCAAGTAGAGCAGATAGGGATTGAAACTTCGATTTTTCAATTTTGATTTTGAATATTTCTCACAAGAATGATCATATGCTTAGTGATTATACAGTTGTTGTATGCAGGTCCATCACCAATCGTTTCCATGTTGTGTTTTGTGTTATGTTTTGTACAGTGCTTTTCACATTACCAGATTTAACCTTTTCTCAAAACCTCAATATTTACTGTTTAGTATTCTGATAAGACCTTTAAAACTACTTTTTCCTCTTTTTGCGTAAGGAATCTATATATTAAACTCAATGACTCTCCACCATCAAAAGCAGCATAATATGTCAGTCTTTAAGTATTTAAACATAAATTCCATCTGTGCTTTGAATTCGTGTTATATCAAATTTTAGTTCTTTTAATTATTCCTGAATATATTTCTACTCACCTTAAGAGCAAGATGTCTTAAATGAAGATTACATTTTGATTTTCATGCAACCATGCTTCATCCATCCATGCTTTATAGATTACGTTATCATATCGGCAATTCCATTCTAGTGTGTCGTACTGTATCCCATTCCAAAGAATTTAAAGCTCAAAAAATTAATGCAAAATTGCTATAATAACCCTTTTTCTACAGCAATTTGATGAGGGAAAAGAAGACAATCTGGCTGGCGGAGATGCCTCGACGAAAAACAAGACCAAAAACGATGTTGCACCAACAACAGAGGCTCAAACAACGAGTTTTAGCATCTCAGAAGCAAACGAATCAAAATTATCAAATGTGTTGGAAGAAAACGAAACATCAGTTCAAGATGATGAAGAATCAGAGGATACTGCGTTTTGATTAACGATCTATAATGAACTAATATTATAATTTATATTCTAACAAGAGTGGACTGGTATTGAAGCCACTTTTTTTGAGTCTATTTTTTATCCGTGGCCTGGGCTTCGTAAAGGATTGTTGCAAGAAATTCTTGAAGCCATTTCTGTGATTGATAAATATCAATGGTTAAAAATTGAACATTTTGAAAAAGCCCCCAGTCTGGAGAACACCTATTGAAACTCTTCCTGCTCTCTTTGGTTCCATTTGATGTTTAATGAAGCAGACGTTTGATCTGTTAATTATAATATTGGGTATAGTATAGCTGGTCATGCCCAAAACATTATTATATTAAAAGGTATAAGTAAATTGCATAAAAGATTTTATAAGATATTCAGTAATTTAGCTGCACGCTGAATCATATTGATGTTCTTAGGAAATATTCTAGAGCTGTTGTTCTCGAACTTTTTAAGCCGCGCCCCCTTTTTAGAATTTGTCAAGTCTTGCGCCCACCTTAAAAATTATTCTGAAAATATGTTGATGGAGCATAAATATCCAAAATAAAGAAATGTAAATATCCTAATTAATGCGGGCGAAATCAAATCTAATTCAATTTTTATTGTTTTAACAATTATTTCTTACACTCTGTGTTAGGAACAGAAATTTTGAATTGCTGAAGTTTTGCCCACATTATATACCAATCAGTTTTCCAACAAAAATGTCTTCTGCTAATAACTGTCATGAATTTTCATCTCAATTTAGTTCTATATGAGGGAGAGCTGTCTTTCTGATTTATTGTTTCTTAGATTGTAACAGCAATGAGATGTTCAGTTTTATGAATACCACTGATATCTTGTACAGATAAAATTGCACATTTTTTGATTTTCTGTATATTCAAATGATTGTTCAACAACGAACTGATTTTTTGTTTTTATTGATGGAACTTTTGTGCATCTCTATGTATTATGTTGAAGCATTTATCCAAGAATTGATCATTCGTTCGGTCCTTGTGTATGAAATAACCTACTCAAACCCACAAGTCGACTTTTCAAAATTGCATGTTGATCAGTTTAAAAATAACCCAATGACGATTATACAGCAAAATGTGGTTATTTAGTGGATAGTTTTCGACTTGTAATTACTAATGCGGGATAATGTACCTACCCTTGCTGAGCAGGCATCAGTCTGCTATTCTGATTTACAATTAAACCCATTTTTGTCTCGACAAAAACCTTTTTTTGTGTGCAATATACCTGACTGTATTAATGTAGGCCTACATATGGCCTTATGCCATGCCAAATGACTTTTTACCATAGGGGTAATGGAGATCAATTCTCAAAACAAGTTAGTATTTTGAGAGCCCAAATGAAATTCTTGGTCAAACTTGATTCATTCACTTACTTTCAAAGCTCCTTTTCCTGTATATATTGCTATACATATATATCTCAATTCATCAGTATTTTTCTTCGCTGTTACTTATGTTTTAGGTACTTAGTTATATTTGTGTTAAAAATGGAATTTTTGAATATCCGAGTATCATTGGCGCCCCGGAACGGCCATTTTGAATGATTATCAAATAACCATATTAGATTAAAACATGATTATTTCATTTTCAAAATATTGTTTGCGCTGTGCTGTGTGTGTCTTCGTGATGTTGTGATATTGTAACGTGTGTGCAATAAATGGTCGGCACTTTGGTGATGCGTTCCATCCATAGCACTCTGGAAATGTATATTCTAGGACTAATAATTTTTACTAAATGGAATCTGATGTTTTATCGAAATTCTGATTTTTTGCTATACATTGTTCATGCTGTACGTTAGATTCCAGAATCGACAGTATATGGTTAAGTGTGCTTGTATATTTAAATTTTTCCGAAATACAAAGAATCGAAGGCGAATATTTATAAGTGTTAAGATGTAAAGAGAATCTTTCTACGTGTAAATTGTGTATTTGAATTCATGCTGTTAAGTGTCGAGTTACTGAAGTCTCACAGCTGCAAACGATCTGCATTTTGCTGAACTTGTCAACTTTAGCTCGGCGGTGTGGCGGCGCATCGTACTAAGCGTTAAGGACTACGCTCGCCACCGTACCTCTAATTACACTGCGTGAATTCAAGGGTTCAAATCCTATGCGGTAATAGTATGTGCGAGAGGGTCTATTGCTGGCTTCCTCGCGACGTAGGGTGGTCTCTACCATCAAATCCATGCTTCCGAAAACAAATAACTGGCCGATTAATCCCAAATCCGACATGGACTGGTGACCGGACGAGAAGCCGTGGTTCTTCTTATGATTAGCCGTCTAATCGACTTTCCCCTCTCCTCCTGGGATAAATATGTTAATCCTATCCTAAATTAACTGTGCGGGCGTGACGAACTGCAATCACTTCGTTGGTTCGTATTAGGTTTCCCAAGGAATAACGACTTCAGCATTACCTCTCCAAACATTTTTCTTATCAAGAATAGCCCACTGTGTTAAAGCTGGGAATCTGGCGCTGGCGCGAATTACGTTGGGCAAGGGTGCCCAACCCGCGGGCTGCATGCGGCCCGCCGGACTGTTTTTTTCGGCCCGCCCAATAAATTTTGTAAGCAGACTTTTCATTTTTTTACTATGTTATAAGTAGGCTTAAGTATGTTTCGTGGTTTTGATGTGATTATTTCCGCCATCTATCTACATCCGGATGCCGATTTTTATGATTACGTATTATGTATCAAGTCTTGCGCCATGGTGGACATCGACGTTCGTTTTTATTTTCACAGAACTGTGCGTTCTGTTCGACGATCTCGAAAGATGTTGTGCGATCATGGGCGACGAACGCTGAGCGCAATTATAGGAATGAATTTGGAACCTAAATTTTCAAATTAGTTTTATTCTGATTGCCTTTTTCGTGTAGGCTTTGATCGTCCTTATCGCCAACGTAAAATGAATAGTCAAAAATAATCTTTGCTGCTGGCTCCGGGATTCGTTTTTCTTTTATGTTTGTATTTTTGTTTATGTTATGTTTGCGTTAAATAAAATGCCGGAAATATCGTCACTGCGTATCCGTCAATAATTCTGATAAAATTGACTTGACGGCAATTCTACATATTCAAATTAGTAATATATACGGCATATTCGTCCAAAAGTTATTGTAATGTTTTTTCATTAAATACTTGTATTGATGTTTCAAATTTCACGAAACGGCCCACTAAAACTTGATGTCCCCGCGACATTGGCGCACTTTACGCTCATTGAGACAATATCATAGCCAGTGAAAATAAATAAATAATAAACACCATGACTCAAATATAAGTCTCAATTTTTACGGCTTTGTTTGTTAGTGACTCTGTGCAGATTCTCGTGTGGTCGTCAGAAATTCACAAGTGCGTTGTGTAATGATTGATTTTTTAATTCAGCGGCCCGCAAGTGTCATGTCCACGCCTTGTGTTACCAGATATTCGAATATTAAACTGCTATTTTAATATTCGATTCCATATTCGAATATTTCGCCAGCACTAATGAGCAACCATACAGTGAATAAATGTTAACGTGATTGATTTTATGTTAATAATCTTGCCTTTTATGTATTATATAAAATCTAACAAAATCAGGACTTGGTTGGTTTTAAAGTTTGGTAGCCTACAAACGTTTGCGGCCCGCAACGAATTTCTCTATGTGAAAATGGCCCGCGAGATGAAAAAGGTTGGGCAGGCCTGACGTGGAGGAAGCAGGGAATCTTAGAACCTAGTTGTTGAATAGCAATCTAATTCAGGCTTAAATTTCATCGCTGTAACGGAACGATGTTGTTTGAATGTCACACACAAACTTTTTAATAGCGCAGTCAACTAAGTTAACCAGTAGAGGTCACCAGAGAACAATTTTCTTTGTCAGTTCAATTCGTCAATCTGAATATATGCATACAGATCTTAGGATCCCAACGAATTATATCCTTCTAATTTGTAAAGTAAATAATCTTTCTCAATTGCGAAAGATTGGCGGTCTGTACGTTCGTTCAACAACTTCCATTTAATGTAAATATTTCATACAAAATATATAAAAACGAGACCCAAGGAACACAGTGCCAAATATTCAACGAGCAATCCACCGTGTTGGAGTGGCAGTCATTAATTTATCCGTCCGTCCTCATTGGCGGCCAAATTTCTATAACAAAGAAACCATTTCTGGAACGGCAGAACCACCGTGGCATTAACATGTTCAAATTAATCTTACTGGTGAGCATAAAAACGATATTTTTTACACGAAATCGGTTAAATCTTGGACTAATTTTCCTCCCTAAAATATAATACATGGCAGATTAGCCATCTGTGCTCTACATCCTTGGCACATTACGGTTATCTGCCTGGACACGTAAGGGACAGGTGGGTCGTTTTTCAAGAGTTGGTTGCGAATAAATAGCATTACTCCGCTTAATCGGTAGTGCGC
This sequence comes from Styela clava, assembly GCF_013122585.1. Lineage (NCBI taxonomy): Eukaryota > Metazoa > Chordata > Ascidiacea > Stolidobranchia > Styelidae > Styela > Styela clava. Next base: position 11,561,218 of record NW_024102831.1, on the reverse strand, counting down.
TTTAAGTTTTGCAGATACATATTTTTTATATATATATATAATTCAAAACTTTTTGTCGGCTTTATGAGATTCGTTTTCATTTTGAAATTTTGCGTGATAACCTTTCAAAAATTAATATATACAAATAATTTGTAGCGTTTCCCCGGCATCTCTCTTGCTGTTCGAAAGTCAAAAGTCTTTTGACAATTCCGTGGAATGTAAGGTAGGCAACTACTTCGCTGTGGGCTTTGTGTTCATATATTTGAGCATCGCTTTCTTGTTATTTTTTTAATTTGTGATTTGGTGCAATGCAATTAGCAATCATTTATGTACTTGACTTGACTTCTCAATCCTTCCAACAATGCCTTTCTCAGAAGCTCAAGCTGCTTGTTCGCTAGATCACTCCTCCGCTTGACCATCCTCAGCACTATTCGCTTGAAATTCCTCTGTCAATGAAAGACTTTGCTTCCCGTATCAAGAGATTGTTTGACCTGGAAATACACCGACCTCGCTACACAGGATTTCGTTGGTTTTGAGAAGACTTTTAATGAGTAAAGCTGTCAAAAGGCAGATGGCAATGTAGGCCTAATGTATTTTGATGTGAAAGTATGACCGAAGAAATTGCTGTATCACGTATGAGTTACTAACACGATGATACGTGCGAAAATTGATTACAGCCAACAAAACACCAGTCCATTAAAAAGGTAAGTGATTTCGTTAGGAGTTGTGAGAGAGTATCATTGAAAATAAATTATCTTTTGCTACTAGCTCAATCGATTATATGAAGAAGGAACACACCCTCTCTCCACCTCCTTGAAGTGCAACAATCGAATATTCTATTGTATGGACGTTGAGTATGTACACTGAATTTTCAAATACACGCTATTATATGCTATTCTATTGACCTGTACTATTGAAACAGTTGTACGTTTTTCCGAATTTCTTTTTAACTATGGCTCTCACAATCGTAATCGATTATTGAAAATTTGTCAAGTCATTGAAGAATTCCCTATGTGACAGCCAACTGAATGATATCTGTCTATTATATATAATATACAGTCTTTGTCACAATTTTTTTGTCATGGCGTTTCTCCCGACATTGAATGATTAGACAAAGGAATTATATAGGCACGTAAATGATGAATATTGACACTTCTCGTTGTTGGGCCGTGTTTAATTTACGAATCGTTGTTGTTTGTCACCTGGTTAATACGTATTTTAATTTCTTCTAAAAATACTCGTGACATCTCAAATTGACTTGTGGTGTGGTTTTCAGCTAACCTCCACTTTTTGTATAGTTTTGTCTGATATGGCGTATTTACGTTGGTTTTTAATTCATTTAATTTCAATACATATATGAGGGCCATGACAATAGGGTATCGATAAATTTCCTTTAAATTTTAAAATTTTACGACTTTATGGACACCCTATATATACAACAGTTTCGAATTCAACACTAATTTAAAGTAAAACTATTCATTTAAATAAGTATCGCCACACTTGAAAAATGGATCGCTCCTTATGCGGTGGAACCTTGACATAGCGAAAAAATTTATGTCATGTCATGTTGAAAACCGTCACCAAGCGAATATTTATTATTACACAGCAAACATTGCCAGAATTAGATTGTATTATTCTCTCCGCGATTTTAAATCCTTTATATATTAAAAATCAAATTCAAAATGAAGGAACTCTCGTAGTGTGTGTACCAGATTAGTGTCAGGCCATAATTTTATTTCTATTATCCTTATTTTAGTTCTATTACGAGTTCGGGGACTGTCTGTGTTAGCCAAATGAATATACTCCTGCTCATAGGTTTTCCGTACTTTTACACAACTTGTTGTGAAGTAGGCGATCCAATTTAGTTACCTTCATATTGGTACACGATACATGCCAAATTTTTTGCCGTTATTATGATTATTACGTAAAGGTTTATAACTATGATATCACATTTACTCGAATATATATTACTATACCAAGAAGAATTACTTTTTATCGGGCGGATCACATAACTTAGATATTTTTGGAATGGCATAACGCGAATTTTCATCACGAATACATTCTCATATCGTCCAAGAAAGTATAAAATACACAATTGCTGTGCGTAAAAATTATTCCAAATTTTCTGTTTTAGATGCCATTGAAGGTATATAGTCCGAGATAACTAATAATATACACGGGAAAACTTTAAAAGTGAGTTGTACGCCATTTATGAAATCCAGTAATGTTCAGTTGGGCGTGGCATTTCTGAAAGTACATATAATATCTATACTCTACCTTTTTAATTGTAATATGTAATAGAATAAACAAATGTGTAAGCTTATTTTGCTAATAAACATGATGTAGTAATCAGAGTTTTTCACACCGATAAGACAATTCAGGATCCGTAAATGGTGGAGATTAAAAATCAATCGATCTGTCGACAGTATAATTAAATGTATAATTACTCGGCGTGGGTGTTACAAGGGTACTTTCTTACCCCGATCTTTGGCATTCGCAAGTGAAATAATCCATGTCCTATCAAATTTAACTGCCGTATGTATGAGATTTGACCGGCACGTTCACATTCGCTTACGACATTGCGGTTTACTATGAAGACATTAAGAAACAAAATTGTAATTGTAGTGGTTTTTAGATCTTTAAATGACGAAGACGTGGTTATTTAATATTAAAACCCGCAGACAGAATGTAAACATAGCGGTTGATATACGTTTTAGAAACTATTAGATAAAAAGACGATATTTTTTTACAAACCAAAATCCCGGATGAAGTATTTATAATCTACAAATAAGTCCGGTTTCACACAATGTTAGCCCGAAGGAATAAGTAAAGTGATAATTTTCACTTCACGGAGGTCGTGAAGTGTTTGCTTTCTTTTTGATTTCAAGTGCTATAAGGAAAACTTCAAGAATGGAACGATCGCTACTCTATGGGTAAACTACTTCAAGATCACCTTCTTATTTTCAAATCGCATCGCTCCAGAAGTATGGAGTAATTAATTTTGTTCGCCCGCTTTACATAAGTTGTGTAAAGGAACGGAAGCCCATGGGCAGGGGGTATATTCACTTGGCTAACACAGACAGTCCCCGATCTTGTATTATAACTAAAATAGGGAAAATTGGAATAAAATTGTCGCCTAGCCCTAACCTGACACACACTACGGAGTACCCACAATTCCAACTTGGTCCCGCAATTTCAATAATTTCCTTCTTGAAGTACCGACTCCAACGAATTTCCCATTATGGTTGGCTCTAAAGAGAAAGTACAATTCCAATCGTTTTATTATACATTGTGTCAGAAGTTTCCGTTTGTGGTTTTAGCGTTAAGTTACCATTTGTTAACGATCACATTCCATTGCTTTTTGTGGGACAGTCAACCGTGTCAATTCGCTTTTGTGTCTGATTTTCTCATTTTATTGAAAACTCCTTGTCGTGAGATTGTAATTTATTGAATAAAACCTTAAGGTAGATCACAGTTCAGGTTTGGTACAGTTTCACCCAAACGTGACCGATTCCGCGCGTCGGCGACTACTTTAGAGACTGCCATTGACAATATTACAAAAGCCAAGCCATGGTATCATTCAGTCATTCTTCAATCTTATGACCCCTCATCATGACTGAGTAACAATAATACAACTAGTACTTTCATCAGATTTCTATTTTTGATATTTACATGAAATTCCACATTAAAGATGACTAAGAGCAAAAGCACAATAATAATAATAATAATAATATATACAGGAAAAATAAATAATGCAATCATACCCATTCATAACCATAACCTAATCAAAGTTTGTATAGTGACAAATTACATTCAATAAAGCATGGTTTGTGAACTAGTTTCAAAACAAACAGGATAACTTAAAACAACAAAATATAAACACATTTTTAGGCGCTTCAGAAGTGTGTGTACCAATATGGAGGTAACAAATTTGTTCGTCTACTTTATATCAAGTTGTATGAAGGGACTGAAGCCTATGGGCAGGGGGTATATTCACTTGGCTAACACAGACAGTCCTTAATTCGTAATAGAACTAAAATAAGGAAAATCGGACTAAAATCATGGCCTAACCCTAACCTGGTACACACACTACGGGAGTACCGATTTTACGTGATCCCCCTGTAGTTGCATTGACTTGAAGGTTATAATAGTACGACAAAAGTAGAACACGCAAATACAATATTAGCATTGATATAAGTGGAGACACAATTAGACTAACATTGGCCAAGATAGAAGAAATTATATACAAAGTCGTAACGAAAGAAACAGTTTGTAAAATAAATTATATTGTGATTCAAAGATCTGTAAATTAATTTTGATGAAAAGTTAATTTTGAGACCAAATTAGCACCTCGTGTTTAATATAAATTTTGTTTGATGTTTTTGAATTTTCAGATAACGCACCTAAAATGAGTTCAATGAGGTATTTAGAACCGTTCCAATCAAATTTTACAGGTGGGCACTGGACACAAATATCTTTGCAATAAAGTGTGCGTTGCTTCATGTGAATCATCATTGAGTGATCTTGAGTTGTCAAATTAGTCGTATGAAAATGAATTTATAATAAACTAACGCCATTTTAATTTTAAAGTTATTCGTGAATAAGTCCAAACAAATGTTTCAACTATTTATCATAAAAAGTTTCAAAAGAGGTAGAAAATTATCAAATTATGAAAAAATGAACTTTTTTAATTCGAGACTTTTCATTTTATTACGAAAAAATTACATTTCTTGTGTTAACCTCCGGGCACAAACTTTGACAATTTTATCAGAAAGTCGATGTCTGTTATAACAACGAATGATTGATGACTGTCTCAGATATAATTAAATTTAGATTTAATAAAGATTGTAATAAACATAAAAACAATTTTATCCGATTAGATCAACGCATATTATATCTGGAACTTCACACAAAAAAAACTTAAATTTTTATTGACGAATCAATCTTGATAAAGTAGGTGTCTTGCCTCCGTTAAACCAATAGTTTAGTCTGAGCCAACCCAACATCAACAAATGAGTCATCGTCCTTATATGACCCGTAAGAGGCATTCTCGATAGTATAGATCCGTGGTTCCCAAAGTCGATTGACCGGGGCCAAAAATTAGAAGCGGAAATATATTCGCGGGCAGGGAGAGGAAAGGGCCCGCAAGGGGCCGGTACGTATAATTAAGATACTGGTAAAATTGGAGTGTTATGAAGCGGGCCATATCGAATCTTAACGCGGGCCATAATTGACCCGCGGTTTGGGAACCACTGGCATAGATAATAAAATGCCAAAATTTAAGTGAGAGCCAGGAGCTATGCCCAAATAAAGATTATGAAGTTCCATATATCAAATATTTTCTTATCATGTTGGAAAGGTCAAATTTTCTAATAATTCATAAAAAAGTAGAACTAAGTACATACACGCCAAAAGCATCAGCTCTTATAAGAAAATCGTTGGATGACACTACCGACTAATAAAAACAAAGAGTAGATATAAAGGGCTTCAAACAATAATGAACATTCTATTCTTGTGTATATGGGTGCTTCGACATGTTTTTGAATATATACATTACAGGCAATATCAAAACAATGACTAAAATTTGAAAAATTCACTCCCATATTTTGCAGATGCACAATAAGAAAATAATATTTTATACCCAATGCAGAAATCATTGCAATATTGAAATTTTAATTACATTGCTTGTGTATATTTGGTGTCTGTATATTTAAAGGCAATAACCGATTTCGTGATCAAAGTTGTTGAACAAAAGATATTGAGAACGAAGTTGAGAACAAAAAATATTCTCAGATACAGACATAGAATGTCGTTCTTGATGTCCAAAACATATAGTCTAAAAGTATAATAAATAGAAAAAACAATAAATAATAAGCACCGGACGGCATTTACCACGCAACATAGAAATTTACAAAATTTTCCCAGACTAGAAAAGCATTGCCAGGCTAGAAGAATGAATTAATAGCGCGTCAAAGATGATCAACAGCCTGATTTGTGCAGTAAAGTAAAGTTTTTGCGTTGAATGAAAATTGAAGGTAGCTTATTATATAATAAAGATATGTTGGATATGTAAAAATATATTTCTGATGAACATTAGTGCTTTATGATCCGTATGAATCTTTCTGCGTTTCCAATGAAGCAATATTTCACGTTTGGTATCAAGAGTGAAAACTCCACAGAATTGGCAAAGGTTGGATTTAGTTGAATAGTATTGACAAGCTGCAGTATTTGTCATTTGTAAGCCGTGGTGAACTCACGATTCGCGATAAAAGGGCATACATTGTACTGTACTAAGAATTCGTACTGGTCCAGGAAATAATTGTTCAAAGCAGGTGGCTGGTCATTTGTCAGCTTTTTATGTGAGCAAACTGCGTGTGTAAAAGGATACTGGGAATCTTCCGTGAAATTCAATATGAGTAGCGTGTAGCACGTGGTGTTTTATAGCAAGAAGCAGAAAAGGTGCCGCTAATATGCCCAAAGAAGCCGAACATAGTATTTACAACAATCGCACGTTATGCAATACAATTCTATTGTTGTTCCACGCAAGCGAGAAATACAACACAAATTTGATATCTTCTGTGGGGTAGAGTTCTATTTTTGGGCAGCACGGCGCGCATCTGAGACCCCAATATAGCCGGCCTCTTCCATCCGCGCCGCGCCACACCCTACAGTCTCCATGTTTTGATTGGTGAATCCTCTCAATGATTTATCCAATCAACGACAATCATGACTACACTGAACATCATGAATATTGCTCCCAAAACAAAGAGTACCATCGCCTAAAAATAATAATTGAAAACATTATAACATATGCTGAAGCAAAATAAAAAGGAGATCGTTTTGTCAAAAGACAAATGATACAACATTCCGAATGAATGATATCTATCCAAGAAGTGTCATCTGATACAACTTTAATAGCCAGGGCCAGATTTAGACGATGAGAGGCCGTAGAGAGGCCCTCTTTAGAAATGACGCCATAAAAAATAATTAGCCCGATCAAAAAAATGAACAAATATCTGTTATATGAAATTTTAGTCGGTGTTATCCCGGTGTTATTAACTTTACCATTTGAAAACGACTTATGAACAACAGTTGTCGAACAATTGAACGTTGAGACCCAACCCTTCTGAGGCTCTTACGTACCAGCCAACCTCGCTAATGATAAGTATGGGTATAGTCCATCTGCCACCTGGCAAGTAAAATGGAACAACTAATTTATTATAAGTAACGTTAAAAAAAGTCTTACCGTGACTCTCTTGTATTTCGGCTGTCGCTTCGTCAACTTCAAGTAAAATGCGCATGGAAATAATATAAGTAGACTGGCGGAAGATGTAGCGCCTGAAATAGATATATATGTATATTGCATCAAATAATTGGTACAAGAATCACAAATAATAACGAAAATTTGATATAAATGAAGTCAGATACGAACTAGTGTCAACCTCAAATATACGACATTTTGTAATCTGTTGAGGCAATCCGGCAGAACCCGATTATAGTGTTAAATGTTAAACAAAATGCAAATGGTTTATGGATACGGGCTTCGTAAAGGCGCATTTTGAACCACTGTCCCTCATAAGCCAACTAACTATTAGGAATTCCAAAATTTCCATAAGGTATATAGTAATTTATATTGTGTGTAAGAAGTGAATCTAAGTAGCACAACTAACTCACCAGCAATGCCAAAAATATCTCGGATATCTGGTATAAAGACAACCATGACAACAGTCAATGTTAAGCAAGCGACCATCACCAATATATGACGAAGCCAGTTGAACTGCTGTGGGTTACGCATGAACGTTGTAATGATGGTTTTTCTGCACTGTAAGCAAATAAAAAAATTGATAACGAGGTAGATTGGAACAAAACAACAATGTATAAACAATAAACAAAAAGGTAGAAGCGCCACCTCAATCATTATTTATCTGAATTTATAAACTTCAACAATAGATTAATAGAAATGGGAGGAGCTGGCTATGATACATGGACTATACCAAATACCGATGTGTATGTTATATATTTTTTATTGTTAAATAATTGTTTTCTGATTGACAAAACAATAAACCACGCTCTCTCTCTCTCTCTCTTTTATTCCCGAGCAAAAGTAGCTACTATCGCCATTTGCAAGTGTTTATCCGGGATTTAGCGTCGGAACGCAATGCAGAAAGACAAGTTCACTTTAGGACGTTAGAATCTATAATTACCGGCATGCGGTCTCAGCGTCATGAAACTACTTTGGTAAGCGGTCTCACTTGATTAACACGATCTCAATTGCATAAAGACAATCTCATAGAATTCCATTCCTAATTCTTTCATCGATGGATTAGGTTCATACTAAAATCACAAAACTGTCATACAACAAAGTGGCACCTACTGTACTATTAAAATTTCACTTACTGGATAATGGAGCAGAGGTACTGATAGCGTGACACATGTTAAGACCATCACTCTCGACAAAATGATCAATGGATCTTTGGGCTCAAATTTACTGTACGTCAGCAACAACTCCGATTGTACATAGTCTGTGAAAAAAATTGATTTTTAATTATATTTTGCACCGTAATAGAATAGATAACAAAAAGCAGTGGAATCCATATTTATATATATATATATATATATATATACTTACTGTAAAATGTGAAGTATCCAAAAGACGCGGATATCATATACAATACGAGTACCAAAAATATAGAAATTCCTGCCACTTTTTTCATCTTTCTTGGGGATGGTCTGTTCAGTATTGAAAAGAAATAATATAATTATAAATACTGATGTAATTTATTGATATATAATGGACTGTGAAATAATCTTACCGCCGAAGTTCGTGATATATTGGAAGCATCGAAGCGTGGCACATGAAGGAAAATATCATCGTTGGAACAGCATATGCACTCTGAAAGCAAAAAAGGAATTACCACTTCGTACGAAGTTGAAACAAAGCCGCTTTAAGATAACTTTCGACGTAATAGAAGTACATGCTTACTTTGCTGTTCATTTTGCCCAACTCAGCTTTGCAAACTTGAGGCTCCAGTTCAGAATCACTGGAGTTGTAAACAGTGTGGTTGTCATGGTGATTATTTTGATCCAGAGGACAGGGAATTGAGAATTTCTTGATGACAACCGTCATGGTGAATAAAAGCATACAAGCCATGCCAAATGCACTCGAATATCCGAGAAATCCTGTTCAGAAGAAATTAAAATTAGGTTTAATCTGTTTAAAAGTAGTATCCGGAGTCTAGTTCACGGGTCAGACAACTCAACGGATCAGGGGTCGTTGAACCGCAGCAATGAAAATAATCTCATCCTGGCGAACTAGCGTATGGTAGCTTGTTGCTTTCGTAGCCTAAGCTAGACTGCTGTCGAATCGTAGGAAATAAGGAACGTATTTCATTATAATTTTGAGGGAGAGGAAGAGATACTTTAATACTCACTTATATCTTTCATCGACGATAATGGAACTATTACAAGCAATACAACACACATCATTAGAAATACGCCGGAACGGTAGAAAGGAAGATTCTCATCAGCATCACCGTGCGCAGAAATCCTGTGAGTGCAATAATAATGCAATACTTTTATATTTTATAACTTTTGATATTGTCTGACTCAGTGATTTTAAACCTTTTTGATATTCCAGAAGCTTGAGAGCTTGAAAACTATTGTTCGACTGGACCATATTATAAATATTCATACAGTTCAAACTTACGTCGAGTTAGCATCATCGAAAAATACTTTCACGACCTCGGGCATTTCGGCTTTGATGATGAAAACGTAACTGCACATAGCTGTAAAAGGGATAGATTAGATTATTTTGATACCACCACCTACCGCAGTTACGGGTGAGGATCACGTCTTGAGGCATCATAGTAAAACTAATTGACTCTGACGGTACTAGACAGATCGGAATGTGAATGGACTTTTGCTATGTTGCCTCGGGTCTCATCTCGAGATAACTCATGACACGATTTTCATCATTACATGGTGTGAGTATTTTTTTGGTGCTCCCGAAGTATGCGAACCAAGATGGCGGACATCGGAACGTAACATGGGTAACAGGTTAGGGTTAGGCGATAATTTTTTTCCAATTTTCCCTATTTTAGTCCTATTATCAGTTCGAAGACTAGCCAAGAGCCTCCCGTAGTATTTATACCTAAAATTATGGCCTAACCCTAACCTAGTACACATATTACATTCCGATGTCCGCCATCTTGGTTCGCATACTTCGGGAGCCCCGTTTTTTTTCATTTACTTCATATTTACGGAAAGTACAGTAGAATGGAAAAAGGCGCTCAAGAAATGTATGTACCAATATGGAGCTAACTAATTTTGTTCGCCTGCTTCACATCAAGTTGTGAAAAGGAACTGGAACCTATGGGCAGGGAGTATATTCACTTGGAATAACACAGACAGTCCCCGAACTCCTAAAAGAACTAAAATGAGGAAAAGCGGAATAAAATTATGGCCTAACCCTAACCTGGTACACACACTACAAGAGTCCCGGGAAAGAATATAACGTGCTACTCTTCGAGGATATAAAAATCGAAGAATAGAATCTTATAATATTTTCCGCCAAATCGGAAAAAAATCGTTCAAATATTTATGCACGTTACGTAATATTTTCAGTCATATTTTAGCGTTTGTTTACTTCACCAGAAACATTCACGTTGTCACGTTTACTTAGGTTGTGTTGTTCACCTATATCCTGTTGTTAAAGGACTTTGGCGGTTTTGCGTGGTGATAAGTCTCGCGTCAGTAAGGAATTAACCACGCCCCTTTGTTTACAATCTCCTTGGTAAAGGTGATGACAATGATTTATATGCTGAGCGCCGTGACCTCGTCGGAATATTTATTATATCAGTGTGTTTTTGGTAATCTTGAGATCAAAATATTGTGAAATTTGCCTTGTATTAGAGCACTCACCTCCTAAGCAATGTATAACGATCATCAGGCTTGTCGCCACTTTGCCTGCAAAACCAAAGGACTTGACCGCGAGACCCTCGTAGGTAGTTTCTTTCGCGGCCTTGCTTGCAATGAGAAGTAGATTGATTGTGTAGCCAGCCAGGCACGCAGTCATGATCAGTAAGACGCTGTAAAGAATGCATGTATTTTGGCTTGGTATGTGCGCATATTGATATTCCCAGAGGATTCGTCTGCGTAAACCTAAGATATATTCTTTTTGAAACGGCTGTGCCGGATACGGCTTCTAGGATGATGACATATCCTTTAATACATACATGTAGAATTGGCCAAAGCCCTATTCTAATGTAACTGAATTATAGGCAATACGCTAAGATAAAGATTCGTGATATCGGCCCGTTTAAAATAAATATCAATATTATTATTACAAAAATATAAATATGGTGGTCCAAATACTCGGAATATATTTTCATAAAATTTTCGTCTTACTTTAATTGATAACATTCAAAGGAGGATTGAATTCGTTCATATTATCGCAAAACTAATAACATTTTGCTTTATACAAACACAAAATCGTCTCACCACAATGCAATACTGTGGGTTCAATTAAACTGAAACGTGATTAGCAGGAATGCTTATCCAGCTGGAGGTTCCATGAATTATCCGGTCACTCGGACTGAACTGAATCGTTTAAAAAGCTCAGTAATTCACGCAATGAGTTCATGGTTCAACAAATATCCAATGGTCTCAATAATATTTTTTCAAAATGAATTACTATTGGATCAAACATATGGGATACAAATCGAAACTATTTTCTACCAAAATACTATACTACAGTAAAGCACGATTTAGAATTAAAAAATGGAAAGTAGCCTCCTAGGAAACCGCCACCGTCTTGCCCATAGAAATCAGTAATAAATGAATTTGTTAAACTATTTCGACGACGTCCCACAAAGGATCGTTCCGGGAGAACTACTGATGATCATTGTCTAGTATATTATTGTTTACGAACAAACAAACTGAACACTTACTAGAAGAGTAGCACTCCCAGATTTTTCATTGCTTCTGCCAAACCAAGGATGCCACTTCCAAGAATAGCATTCATTAGGTTGAAAACAGACAAACAGAATGACCGTATGTCCTGTTGTAACATAGAAAGTAAATTTTCATTCAACATTTTTCTTTTTTAAAATCAGTAACCAGTAGTTTATTTTTACATGATACAGAAAATACATATTGTCTATACAGAAAAGGCATTTCTTTTTAATCTAATTCTAATAACTAAGTAATCTGATTGACACTAATTAACGATCATAACTACATTTTTAATACCTTCTTCCTGTCCTTTCCAACCCGTTCTTTTCCGTATCCATCCTTTTCGTTTTGAAACGTCAGAGGTTCCTGAGAATCAACTGGTCCATCTTCTTCGTTCATTTCAAATTTTTCGCTTGCATCTCCCATGATGATTGTTTTAGAAATGATGAATTTGGAGAGAATAATATATAAATATATATTACTATTTACAATAAATTACTAACAAGGTTAACTTCCTACGTAAAAAGGTAAAAGAAAATGATGTAATTCTCGCCTTAGGCTTTAACGATGTATTTCACAGTTATCTGTCGCGACGTTTTCACACCATTCAAATAAATATGACAGACAAAATCCCAATATCCCAATAAAATGATACCAAAGTAATAAATGACAAATAATTTCAAACCAATAACTACCTTCCACACTTATTTTTCCCTGTTTACTCCTTTTTAGTATTCTCCCAGTATAAATATGGAAATTCTATCCTACTCTTTCAAATTTTATCTGTGAGATTCAATAAAAAAATTCCCACCAACTCATAAAATGTAAAACTGCTCAATAGATGAAACTACTATTTTTAGCTGTACTAACGTGCTTAGTCAAATAGGGAGAAGCTTACACAGATGCAAACCGCTAGACGCTTCAATTGACTAATACCTAAACTCGGTGATGCCAAACCTGTAACCGATATTCGTTGTAGACCTAAGGCTAAATTCCGGTTCTAAGTATTAAATACGTTACGAATGTGAGTCTATATTTAAGCTTTTTATATTTTTTGGTCTGTCAGACATGGGCATCCATTGGTAACTTACAAATATGATCAGGAAATAAGAGACAGCCTAGACGAGAATCTTAACCACAAGTCTGTCAAATAGTTTGTAGAGTAAAACTACACGACAGAAATTGCGTTAAATATTTGTTACAAAATAAAATAAAAGGTAGATGTAGAAATGTTTTAGCCAATAACGCGCCTTATATTAAACATTCATAAGAACATAAATGTTCTATTAGTATTTTAAAAATTAGCTCTTCATTTCTAATATTTGAATTCTAATTTATACTACTTTCCGATTTTATAATATTTTCTCGTTGGTTTGATTTTCGCTATTACTGTGGAATTCTTCCATTTGCTGGGTCTTTATAATAATATAAAAACCTCATTTACGTTTGCATTAGCGTGTAATAATTATCAGTAAATTACTAAATACTTCCTCTGTGACCCATATTATACCGGCATTTTAGCATAGTAAGCGCATGAATATATCTATACTATTAACGGCAATTCATCGGAGTAACGAGCGCGCTATTACATTACGGTTCTTCAATGAAGCGAGGTTTTCAGAGTGAAAATCGGCTATTGGACGCATTAAGAGAATAAAAGAAAGGGCTTCTCGCGCCCGAGACGCTGCCTCAACACACTGACTGCGTCTGACGAGGACACACAAACGTGATATAAGACTCGACGGGCTGTCGTTTCCAGTCTTCAAACTTAAAAGCATAAAACCTCAATACCAGCTGAAATCACTGACATATACACCTGAGGCAAGCATTTACTTGGAATTATGAAGGTTCATACGCTGCCTTGTAACCATTGAACATATACTTCGGTGGCAATATTCTTCTATATTAGCGACCGCTTCAACGCGAGATACAGATTAATAAGTTTAAGATACGACGCGACTTCCGCCGAGTTATGGACATCTTAGGGCGTGATGGAGGCTTGACCCCTTTTTTTCATCGATCAAATGAACAAGTAAAAAAGTCGCCACGTGGTAGATACTAGTGGTTTATGAAACACAAATCATTAGTCTGACATCCTTCTTGAATCATACAGTAAACATAAAAATATTTAGAACTAAAACGAAACGATATAAACCTGAATAACTAGTTAGTAAATATGCTCATCAATTGGAACAATTCAACCGTAAACCACAAAAATAATGGCGCTGCAGAAGTGTATGTGCCAATATGAAGTTAACTAATTTTGTTCGCCTACTTTACATCAAGTTGTGTAAAGGAACTGAAACCTATGGGCAGAGGGTATATTTACTTGGCTAACACAGACAGTCCCCGCACTCGTAATCGAACTAAAATAAGGAAAATCAGAATAAAAATGATGGCCTAACCATAACCTGGTACACACACTACGGGAGTACCAAAATATTACCATGGCATCTTCGAAGTATTGAAATTCACCGAATGTCCAAATTTGTATTTATAACGTAGAATGAAATGTCATGGATTTATGTAAATATTAGCTTACAAATTTGACTATGGTCGTTGAAAAAATGATGAACAAAAATTAAATTTGAATAAATATTTTTAGGGATTTTCTTACCACTACTTATTGAACGAATACCGATCTCCGACCTAACCTATTTAGCCTCCATATTTTTATTCCGCAAAATATTGTCAATAGTCATTATTATTATTAGAAAATAGATCTGTCGAATATATCGGTTCTCACGTTTGATAAGTAGAATGCTTGTATTCATCTAACCTATATTTATTTGGAAACGCCCTACCATTCGAAGCAGCCAACCCACAACACCTTTTTTTACTGATTCTGCCTATTAGACATAAAGAAAGTGTATATTATTTTTATTATATTTTCAAAGGTGTCTAAAAATTCACCCTAAGGCGGTTTTAAATTTATTCTCATGCCTCAAATTCCATCGACGACCTTGTATAGCCTTGGTATCATTAAATTGTATAAAATCAATAATAACGAATATTATATCAAATTAAAATCGTGTCAAGGACGTGAGAACGCAAGATTAGATAAACCAAATGTTGCTCATATCGTCACCATACTGCTGTTGATATAGAACCTCGGATCCAAATCAATAAATATGTACAAGAGTGCAATGCTCACATACATGGACACGATGACCTACGCATCAAATCTTTTGCAATACCGAACCGGTTGTCCGACCAGATCGCTGAAATGTGATCCACAGAACGGTGCAAATTTTTTAATTTTGATTACTTCATCACACAAAAATATAAAGTTAAGAACGATTTTAAACAAAAGTAATAAAAGCCTTCCAGCGACAATTACAGCATTTAACCACTGAAAATTTTGAGACAAGTGGTCCAGTAGTTAAATGGCGAAAGCAATTTTTTAAAAATAAGCAAAAAAAAATACATAACGACAACACGATCCATAGGCCCACTTCATGTCCAATAAATGTAATGATCGCCAAATTAAGACGTCCTATTTATCGGTAAAAAATGTTAAATTGGTCAATAAATAGCGCATTTCTGTAAGACCCAGGAAAACAAACCTGTACTAGAGACAGCAACAGTAATTGTATTCTTTACATTGCGACCGAGTTTCCTGAACTGGCGTTCTTCGTTCAAGAATGCCATGGGTTTTATAAACCTGAGTAAGATCAATATTACAAACAGGAAAACCGAAGTTAAAGGGAAATGAACATGCACGAACATTTGCCGGTAAAATTGTCTGCAGTCTGGTCAATTAAAAAATTGGGCCGTTTTGGAACGAAAATTTGAATTGCGAGTTTTACACCTGGTATTATCCGGCTATGCGAGCTCGATATGTTGGGCTAAATCGGGATTTTGATCCCTTTGGCTTGAACGATTCCACACACGACGGCATTTCCTGAAAAACTTGTTTGTCTTGAATGACGCATTGTTTTGACTTTGCTACTACAGTCGAAACCGAAACTGACAGGCGGATACCATAATGCATACAGTACCCAGGATAGATTATATGAACCAGAAAAAGCAGTTCTCAGGCTATTCATGAAAATAATTTTGAAATGAAAATTTGCGTTTACCAATACTATCATATTAATAGGTAAATTCATTAGTCTGGTCTGAGCACATGTCTACCAAAAGTTGTTGCAAGACGTAATAAAAGTTAACTCTGGATGAAGAGTAGAAGAGGTTAAAAAAATATAAGAAAAAATAATTTAATCTACCCAATTGAAAAAAGGGAATTATAATTTCCTCATAATACTGCAATCGTAAATTCATTACTCAGTTTGGCCTATGAGCATGATGCATAAGATGTTATTCAAAGTTATCCCAAAGTACATAGAAGAAATCCAGAAAAATATTAGTCTATTAATATCTAAATTTTAATGAATATCAATCTACTTCACATTTAAAATCGAAAATTTGGGTCACAAACACTAGCATATTATTAAGTAATTCCACAAGTCCGGTTTGAGCGCATTATTATCAAACCTCATGTATCTATCAAAAGTTAACTCTCTTTACTTTTTTTCTCGTCTCTTTATCCTTGACGCATAGATGAAATACTTTCGTTAGCAATTTCTCTTTTAATCAAGGAGTAGATGAGGACCACAACTACCAGTTAACATCATTCCGACGGCTATACGGTCTTGTAATTATTCACAATTTTCTCGTAATAGGCGCTAACAGCGACACTTTTAAAAACACTTACAGTAGCGAATACCTAATCCAATGGAATTCTAATTCACACTTCTCAACGTTGAACCAATTTGACACTAGGAATTCTTCGTATTGGATATTTATATACATGTTTACAATATACACATATCAATTCCATATGACCTGAGGCCAAACCGCCCTTCGCTGCAGTTGGATGGGATGTCGGGGGTGCGGTTCGAATATTAATCTTCCTTCAACGGTTTTGGGCGTATTCTGGTTGGAGCTATAGGGGCGTTCGATGGGCTTGGCAAGCTTAATTATATTGGCATCTCTTTCAAATTAAGATGATCCAGTGTACTCCTCAATACGTAATTAAATACTACAAATTGTTACCTCACACTAGTAGCTTGTTACCCAGAAACACGACTTCGAGAAACCTTTATTATATTTCTGATCCTGCCCGGTAATTGTTTTAGGAGATGATATTTTAACTACTGAATGGTTACCATGTGTTGTAAATTTATTCTCTATAGGATTACCATGCTCAAATTGGACATAGAGTATGGTAATTTTCCACCACCCGTACGTGGAAATATATCAATACTATTGGTTTTATTGATGTAAGGATATTGACAAAAGTCCCACCAAGGAATTTTAAACAATGAATAACTGTTTTACATCACTAACAAACAATGAATACACTACTACCCTTATGTAGTGTTGCATCAGAAAATCGGCGAAGCTCAAACAAAATACACGTCGACTTATTTTTAGTGAGACATCTTGGTTTCGTCATTCAATTTCGAATATTTAATGTCTGTTGCGATGAAACTATGAAGCTCAATATCGACACAAATTTCAAAATTATTGGTTCAACAACGGAATTTGAATTTGTGTAAATTTTGCCTAAATTATTCGCTCGATAGAAAACAGTATTTTCACTCAGCTTACTCAATAGCTATTTCTTTTAAACGAGTTTCAAGTATAACAATTGTAATGGTGATGGATTACTAAATAATTACTTTAACACTAGCATCCCTCATATTTTTTCTTCACTACTTGATTTTTAAGTCCACCATAAGAGTACTAAACGCAATTTTGAAGTTGGTTTTAAATTGTCTGGCGCAGAAGTCCTAATTAAATTGCCAAAAGCGTCATATACATTCATATTACACATACACTATAACACACGGTATAATAAATTCATTCACACCACTTAAAATCTGCAAACTCATATTCATCAATATTAGACTTTGTCAAATTCTACATTTTCTTTATTTACTTTCTCCGTGTTTGACTTAGAACGAACTCTGATTAAACTGAAACATGTTAACATGTCCTAGGGCAAGACGTCAAACGGATGATCTTTTACCGTTTATTTAAATCCAGACCACTGAGGAATGTTGTCATGTAAATAATATATTAGAACCGGAAATTCTCGTTCGTACTACCGTGTCGGTGGTAGAAACCCTCAATTATATAAATATAGGATTCGAACCAGTGATAAATTTCGTTTATACAAGATTAAACACGTGCCCATGCTTAAGAATATGAGAGTTTAGAGCTCAATGTAACAAATATAAATGAAAACATTTTTTATATCTTTGAAAAGACGAAATATACTACAACCTACAAGCGATAGTCTGCGGTATATAAACTGAAATATTCCTGACGGAGAGAGGAAATTAGTCATTTGCTTCATGGACGATCCGATCCCACTCATAGATTTGCGTCGTTTCTTTGAAATATGTCATTTGATAGGGAAATATAGATTCGAATCTCCCAAATTGTGGTATTAATATTCAAATTTGAAACCGGGATTTCAAGACAAAATATTCTTTGGCATTTATTATCATATATCGAGAGACTCGTGGTGAAATGAACTAACTGGTTGGTTTGTTGTGTGCAATATTACCGGCCGGCTTAACAAATGTTGCCATGAGCGATGGTAACTATTATTTCAGCCCGCAATAGAAGGAGAGTGTAAATGTTAAAAACACAAACAGACTCATAGATTCGTTAGCTGGTGAATACAACGTTTTGTCCCGCAATCATTCTTTGTTGCTGATTCATAAACCGTAGTGTGGTGGCGTGGTATTTGATACTTTAAAAAGAATTATTCGAGAGGAAGAAGCGCATGAGCGTTCCGTATCATATTACGTGTTTCGTCGTATGCGGGCCGGCTTGACACGTATTAGCAAACTACTATAAAAAATAAGGGAAATACGAAAACAATTTTTCACGTTGCTGGAAAGTGTGTACGATTTACTGAAGTTTTCCCATCAATTTGAACTAATAATAGCATTGCATAGGAAACCACCAGGAATATCAGACTAGTTCTAGTTTTTGCCAAATTTACATTTCCAACAACACCGATTCGATTCTAAAAGCGTCATCGGCTGGTTGACCCGGATATTATTTTAGCAGGGAAGAAGAATTAACTATTTGCGTGAAAAAACATGTATAACTTTGCTCGTCAATAGAATCAATCATCACATTCATTATATCCAGACGTTGTCAAGTTTCTTCAACATCTTCGCTCAGTATTTTTTTTTGTAATGTACTGTGGAGTTTGTTTTACATTCCAGTATCTTAGATATAAGTTTAAGGAGTAGCCATTTACGATAGACTGAATACATAAATTCCTCTCTGACGATAATGATCCATATATGAGCTATGTGACATCACTGGCCAATACTTGGCAATAGCATCTGTCTGATTGAGTCATCAAAGAGTCTGGATAATGTCGATTCTGAGTTTCCTGTATTCTATATTGACTAACTTCAAGACGAGTACAAACACACTACAGCAGCATGTTATCTATTGCTATGTTCTAGATCTTGGTTTATATTAAATTACTTTGTCAATTTACATTACTCATTCATTTGCCTAATTTTATTGCAACGCAAGATTTTTAATTAAGAAACTTAAAGCCTGGCGGCACTTTGTAGATCTGGCTTAATTCCAAAGTCGTGAAAACTTTACTGAATCAAAACCACGTGGTCCCAATCGTTCCCGCCATTTTGGCGAGTTCATTTCCTGTCGATTGTTCCAAAATCATTGAGAGAAGATCAAATTATACTGTGTGGATGGAAATTGAGCGTTCATACGACATGCGTAGCAACGTTGTAGTAGAAATAGCGACGCCACTTGTGATCGGAACAAGTTCGTCATAAGCCTGTTCATACATGACCTGGTTGATTGAAAAATATTTTAAGTGGATCAGATTGTGCGAATGTATCCTACCTTTGCAGACCGTAGTATCAGCTTGCTGTGACTGTTTGGCTGCTGGTCAATACATGCTACTAAATTCAAGGCTGAGGTTGCCAAGCTATTTATTCAGAAATTATAACCGATCCCAACTTGCAATATTTCACTTACAATAATCCGAATCTAAAATTATAAATTTCTGAATATTTCCCACGACTTTCAAACGTCAGCAACACACGAAATTATAGATTCTAAATTAGGATTCAACTTTTTAATCTTCAAACTTCAACTGACTTCTTGGGATCGGCTTCAAGTGCGCAATATATATAATTATACGTTTCTTAAAGGGCAAGTATCTTGTAGGACTCTGATCCTGATTTTGAAAATACAAGATAATATGGTTTTCCGATATATTTGATCGTATCCATAGTCTGTTCTAATCCTCCTTCTATCTTAATCTAGCTTTTGTTCAAGGAAACGCCCATTCAACCACCCCCCGAGGCTCAAAGTACAAATTCGGTTTGAAAATTCTTACGTCAGCCCTTCATCAGACGCCGAGCTGACTGAATAATTTATACGCTGTGAACGGATGTACTCTAGCATAGTAGCCCATTGTCTAATTTTTAGTACGTTAAGGCTAAACGCATAAAGCCTGAAACGATACGGAAGGCTTGCTGCTTAGCGAATATAAGGAAACAAAACTCAGCCATAAATTTTTCTCCCATTTGACGCTTTATTGCCACACAAAAGGGTTTCGTTCGCACTTAACGTTCTGGTAAACTATACATCACAAGACTCCGGGCGTGGTGTCAGCATGACTAAATATTTCTATGCTAGAAAGGGGTGCTTTGTTAGATGAGATTTAAATAAATAAAAAATCGGGTTCAATTGTCCTAATTATTTGCTAAATAGCTATACGTCAATTCAATATTATATCTTAAAAGCTCCTTTTGACTTAAACAGTATAGTCTTGTATAAGTCCAAATTTATATCGACGTTGGCCTGAAAATATAGCTAGAATAGCAGATGAATTTGATTTAGTTTTTACCAACTAGCTCGTAAAACCTCAACTTTCTGTCGCTAAATCTCCTGTTAAATATCACTGCTACCCCCAAAGAGTCCAAATTACTGCGGTGGAGCTGTTCTGTACTTTTCTAACCGCGTGAGAGATGCCACGTATTCTTAAGTATTTCCAATATTGTTTGTTTATGTTTTTCTTAAACGCGACTACGTCACTATGAATCACCAAATGGCCTGGAGAAGTTTTCTTTTCGACATTCCAGAGTTATTTTAAGATCAGCCAAGTATCGCAGAACGTCGCCAAGTTCCGCATCATCACCCTTATTGAAGAAGGTCGATATAATTCGATATTTCTAAGTATATCAGTATGATATAGTGAATTTTTGGTACTTCTGAAGTATGCGCACCAAGATGTCGCAACACCGGAACCCTAACCTGGTACACAACCTGAGTTCAGGTTGTGCGCCATCTTGGTGCGCATACTTCAGGAGGTCCGAACTTTTTATGTTTATGTTTCGAGTACATATATCGATTCACGTATCCAACGTGCGTTAAAAACCGGAATATATTTCAAAAACTATTTGATTCAAGAGTCTTGCTGTAGAAATATATTTGTGTTAGTGTGTATAGCAAGACTCTTGAATCAAATAGTATAGTCATCTTTATTCCTGCCACAGCATCCTTGCGTTACACGCATACGGATCCACTTCCACAAAGGCATAGAACGAGGAAAGCCAGTTAGTCTTACGTAACTCCAACTGATAGCTATAATTTAAAAAGCTGTTATTCACAGCTCTATTCAACCTACTATCCTGAGGTAACGTTGTTTCTCTATCTACCGAAACACACTTGGTTATATCCCGAATAGTCTTCGCCATTACCTATTTTGACTTGAATGTTTGTATGGCGCTACAACTTTATTTCGATGAAAGCACTTTGCATATGGTGGCTTTATGCGAGTTGACAGAGCATGTTTTTCAGCGGAAGCTGTGCCGGATGCACAAGCCGTTTACTCATCTTGTGAAAAAACTCATGCGCGCAAATCAATATACTTATAAGAAAATTATTATATTTTAAAAATATTTTATGAAAATGATAATTTAAAGCACAATATGTAAATAATTTTCTATATCTGTAGATGGGATCAGATGAACTCTTTGTACAAGAAAACATTTACAAGGTTTTAGTGATGTAAACATCTTCATTTTAGATGATTACTTTCGAGTATCGTACGTAATACGCCTTAACAGCCCTCCTCCGAGACCTTAGCCAATTGGTGTCAAGTAGAGGACTTTCACTTATGTCCTCCAACAATAATTTAGTTGCTCGGATTTTATCCGCCCAGAGCACACCTCAAACTGTTGTGGGTCGATATCCGGTGTGCTGTTGTATATCGGACACACCTCTACCACGCCACGCGGAAGTAAATTGATTTTGTGTGATATGAAATTCAATACGGTTGTAACTTGAACACCGGTTCACATCAGTTGTTCCATATACCAAGGTATATGAGTATATTTGTCCACTTTTTGACTCAACTATACAAGACCAGAGTGATTCAAACGTATGGTTATATGACGTTCCATTGCAAAGCCCACAAATATATGTTGGATGGGATTTATTTTATTTCTGACGGATACTAGAACTATCTTCATGTGGAATCTTGGAATCTTTTTGACCCAAGTATAATACATAACTCACCGAGGTACGAGAATGGCCTCATATCGAATGAAGTTTTTGTCCTCAGTCATACAAGATTGGTGGCATCACAGTTCGTGCTATCGTGAAATCTAAAAGAGTGGCTAAATATAGTCATAGAAATTTTTTCAATCTTAAAAATCACAATAAAATATTCTGGGTATCGGCCGCATATTATCAATATTTAACACGAAACAGCAAACGAAGCACTTTCATTTTGAGACTTATAATGTCGGATTTACCGGAAAATTGTTAGCTAATATCATTTGGTAGCAGACGACTAATATTTTTTACCAAAGATCCTTATACGAAACATCAAAATTACTTGGGTCCGGTTTTTCCAGAAATTATGTTTCAACGTCCTCGGCCTGCTAATGATTATTCGCTAATCAAGAAAATGCTATTCGCATTGTTTATTATGGCGTTACAGTTCTTTTCGTAAATAGTTAGGTGCAAATTATAAAAAAAAACGTTAAAACTATAAAAAAGTCATTTAATAAAAATAAACCTTCACATATCCAAAGTGGGACCAATGATCCAAAATAAAAAATTAGCTGCGGTCCGAATCGAATACTCGAAAAGTCCGGATTCAGACCGCGGTCCGCCAGTTGGGCAGTCCTGGCCTGGGGTTACGTCAGTTTCCATTCAAATGACTATATTATTATATGTATGTTGTTTAAATATAATCAAATAGGCTTTCTAGATGAGGTTTGTCACTTTTATTAAACTTGGCACACTTCAAATTGGGTTTGCTTTATATATACAGTTTATAGTTATACAATGCAGACAATAGAAACCAATTGAACTATTTTACAGGCGTTTCGCGAGAGTCCGGAGTTTTCTTTAGAGTTCTGCTCTGCCAGAAAGGTTGGAAACCAATAAGATTTATAAACATGATAACGAAGTCTTGGTCGTCAAGCGGGATTTTATTTCAGAAACCGTAATAAAAATTTGGGAACATTTCTGTAGTAAAAGTAATTTATTTTCCTAATTTTTTTTTAGAAAATATTATCCATATTACGCAAAGTTTTTATTGTAGTCTAATAATATTAATAAATAGTGGAATGCACTCAATTCACGATTCAATAGCCAACATTGAATCGAGTCTCAGTCCCGAACTCGGTTTCTGCTTGGCATAAAGTAGAAGCATTAGTCATGACTTTGAATGTCACTGCAAAATTCCAAAAATGAGTTATTTTTCGAATGTATTATCTCATATAATGAAGTTTGAGTATCACTACGTTGTCGCGTGGAAAGGCGTTTTAAAACTAGTTCTCACGCGCACCAATATGGTGGGAATCTTTTTGATGGATTTTTCAGCCTATTTAAATATTGCATATAAATCTTTTTTTTTGGCTTTCAAATTGACATGTTTATATAATATTTCTATGAAGAATATCCCCGTTTTTAAAGTACAGTTCTCACGGATTTTGATGGGGAAAGGTTTCATACCAAGGAATTTTATTCTCATTACTATTAAGAACTTCCATTACCCATGCCAGCGTAATTTATGAATGACTCAATTGGAAGTTAACAAGCAACATACAATTCTTGTCAACTAAGGGCCAAACATCTAAAAAAGATTTCTTCTATCGTGCACGTTCGATCAGGACAAAACAATTATTGTAATACATCTCACGACAAAATGGACGGTTGGTAACGGATATGAATGGCGGTGTAAAAAAGCGGGAAGTGAGTCATTAACGCTCCCACGACACACCTCTTATACGGGAAATGGCACAAATGTACCAGCTGTATTGAATTGATCACACGCATTTTGAATGGCAATGTTCTTATGTTGAAGGAACAATTCGACAACGCAGTGATGTAGGCCTAAGTAAATTGTTCTAAAATCCTCGGATCTTTTGAGTAAAGCTCCCGCAAGCGCCCAGAAAAAATTTAAAAAAGAAAAAGTTATTATGCAGTTAGGGCTTAGATAATTGCGCTGGAATTTAATATCATCCCGAACCCTAACTAAATAACTAACAATTTTTTATTTTAAAAAGTGGCGAGGATGTTTTTCTGAACTCTCGGGAACACTATTTTATATAGTATTACATTATTTTGTCCCTAATAATATGACCTTATATTGTTTCTACAACAATAGTTGACATTAAATACATTTGACATAAAAAAATGATCATATCTTCATAACAAAATTGAAACTGTAAAGGGACTTTAGGGACATTCAACTTGTCGAATATCCACGGCAATTACCTTTCGTATTTTTTTGGTTTGTCAAAAAATAATACATGAACAGTGATTTCAATATAATAATAATAAGGCCACGTTGTATATGAGCCCGAGAGTCCTAAGAGAAGCAGATGGATTCGGGAAGCCAGTTCGAACGAAGCATATTTATTACCTTGTTTTGAGGCGATCAAATAAGTTCAGATCTGAAGCGGAACCCAATGCTTGGGTGTATCAGCAGGTACGTAGTGTAATAGCGTTTTCAATGGTTTGTGCAGTAATACCGTTTTCAATGGTTTGTACAGAGCGAGTATGTGTTCAAAAGAATAGATATTTGTTATTGCGATAAACAAAACAACTTTAACTGATGATTTATCAACAACCGAGATACTATTACTAATTACATGAAATGTGTATTCGTATGTTGAGAACAACCGTGAAACAATAAGAAAACCAAGTCAATCCAGAGACATTTAGTGAGGTTGATAAGCTGTTCTGAGTGATCCCCACTAGCACAAATAATACATTTACGTTTCGTCTGAGTACAGTCAGATTTCCCAATTATTACATATTAAACTACTTTATATTAGATTTTATGTCGCTGCACGTGTGTAAAATTTGTCATTAGCGTGTATGAATAAATTAAAATAACTATACGTTGTTGATGAATATCAGAAATAATGTAGCTCCGAGGATCCCGCCTTGAGGAATTTCAAAATAAATAAGATAAATTTTAATGCTTTAGTCTGAAGCAATCTCAAAATATGCACTAAATAGTTCTATAATACAGTATTGCATCATCCATTTCAAAACACTACAAATTCAAAAGCAATTTCATGTAGTTTCCAATAAGAGATCCAGAGTTTACTAAAGGCTGGTAATAAGGATATTTACACCGTGTTTAAAAAGAGAGACAATGCCGGGAAAAGAAAATTTGTATAAACGTCTCCTGTATAATAGCATTTATTAATTGTGTTTTTACAAACACATCTATTACAATTTAATATTTTTGACGAGAAAATGATGAGTAGTGTACTCTTCTCTATTCTATTACTAAAGATACGAGGGTGATTTTTCTCTGTATTGCATATCAGAATATTCTACTCTATGTCGCCACCCAGCTGTATCTGACAATGCGTAACTTCACTACTATCATTAACTTTGCTGTTGCCAAGACAGAAGTTCTGTAAATTGCTTTACCTTAGCGTTTTCCAACCCGAGTCCGCGGTCTCAAATGAGTCCGCGAAGCGTTTAAATGAGTCCGCAACGAGCTAGAAATTCACTGCGGGCTGCAAACGTTTTTACGAAACTTAACTATCAGCCAAGTTACGATTTACGTTAGAATTTACATAAAACCTGAAAGACAAGTTTATTCACATAACATTTTTCGAGTGAATAATTACTGGTTAATGAGTAGGACTGGCCATATATTCGAATATTAAACTATTAGTATAGCAATTTACTATTCGAATATTTGGTAACAGGTGACGAAAACACGAGTCTGCCCACGCTTCGATGAAGTTTGCGAGTTCGAATAACTGGGAATAATTTTTTTTTGGTAGGTGTCAATGGTGGCAACCCAAATTTTCTAAATTGAAAAGCGGCAATACAAAATACTAAAAATAAAACGAATACACCATAAGTTTTGTTTTATGATTGTCCGCGACCGATTAAAAACGCTTTTCTGGACATTGCAAATCGCAAAATTTCGGGTGCTACCGTGGTATACGTACCAGGGCATTTCACAATAATACGTACAGTAGCCTACTGGAGCGCCGTAATTGTTGTACGGACAGCTCAGATTTGTCGAATTTACGAAAATACGAATCAAAACAAAATATTATCGGGCACTTTACCATATTGATATTTTCTGAGTAGTATTGCTTTTATGTCGTCAACACAATTGTAGATTAAAATCATCGCAATTAACCTAATAGTAAAGCAAGGCGATGGATATGTTTTTTTGATCTACTAATGAACTTTAAATATATTTTTAATAAGTGCTAATGCAAGTTGTACTTTCTGGAACTTTACAGCAGAAAGTAGGATTTTTCTAACGGCGATAACAAATTCGCAAGATCGCGAAAAATATGTATCAAAACTAATATAACCGAGCAATATATTCTCACATTATTATGTTCGCAGATTGCCGTGGCATTTTAAAGAAGTAATGCTTTCATCTTGTTGTAGGTCGACGCAACCGCAAGTTACCATGAACACAATAAATTAAAATAGAAATACATTTTAAATTCTCGTCGTTGTCATGGACTGAATATTGTGCGACAGAAACGGCCATTATACACTAAAAAAGTCGTCTCTTTTAACGAACGCGTAACTGAGGCGAATTTCCGATTTTGAAATTTTAATGTTGTGTTTTGATTTATTGCCTCTTCACACAGAGTACGGTTGCAATAAACGCTCCTTGAGCCTGCAAAGGTTTTCGCCGGTGAGAAAACAGTCCGCAACCAAGAAAGGTTGGGAAACGCTGCTTTACCTATTCAAGTCAAGTTTATTTTTTCCAACCAGAAACAAAAAATATCATTTGATCACAAATTACGAGAAAATGATAATTTACAGTTTTACTGGGGGAGGGAAGTCGCGGGGAACCAAAGCTGGTTATCGAGCAGCGAAACTTTCATGCTTATAAAACGTGTGTAACGGTATCTTGATTCAGAAACCTATGACTTTTTGTTCATTTTGGCATGTACAGCCCAACTTTTGTGTGTGAAATTGCTCAACAATGAGATCTGTTGTGAACTTGTATTCCATGTTCTTGAATGTAATCCCTTTTGAGCAGTTTTAATGGAATTGAAGAGTTCAAGCAGACAGCCACTCGAACTGTTGTAACGTCGATACAACTGAATTCACAAGGGTAAGCAATCTGAAAATAGATCATTTAACTTTTGATTTGAGTTGCTCCTATACTTGCTATAGTTGTCCAAAACATTCAGCGTTAGCAATGCTATTTCAACAACTTTTGAAATTGTTTTTTAATTTTCCGCCTGACTGAAATAAATTACTTTACAAAATTTGTTCTCTGTGTAAAGCATGACCGATGTAAATTTTATAGAGTATGAGTGTAGGTATATTTCTGGTTAGTCGATTCACTTGTTTAAACCAGGGGTGTGCAATCATCAATACAGGAGGGCCAGATACAAATAACTGGGTGAAACCGCGGGCGGAATTGGAATTACTCGCACTCTAAATTAAAAACCCAGATTAAATTAAAAACATGTTTTGCGTGCCGCACACTATCCAAAATTTCTCCGCGGGATGCACAATTTTTCTGTGTGGGCCGCAGGTTGCACACCACCCTTGGTTTAAACCAGGGGTGTGCAACCTTTTTCGTGGGCGGGCCAAATATCAATAACCGAGTGAAACCGCGGGCCGCACCGTCATTTAACATAGGCTTTCTATTAGTTGCAGGCACAAAATAGCTCATTTTAGAAATAAATATGTTACCGGAAAGTGCCATATTTGAGGCCATGACTTTTTTAACATGTGGAAAGTTATCTTGGTGTTTTCGGTAAGATTCATTTCCAAATAATTTTCTGTGAAATCTTATTCTAGATTAGATTTAGACCAAATCAATTGATAGGCTGGAACCAAAACTCATTTAGCTTTTGTATCTATATAATATTAAATTTTTTTAAACTGCTTTCCAGTAGCCTAATCTTCAATTGCCCGTTCTTACAAATTCCTTAGCGTATTCTCCGCATTTTCCTTAAATTGTTTACTGCTCAGCAAGGGACAGCTTTTTGAATCGCGTTGTTCGCCTCGCTCTTAGGACGCTGTAAGTCATAGGCATAGATAATAAATTGAACTCGGATATAAGATTTGCAACGCAAAGGAAACCAGATCCAACTAAATTTCAAAACTAGTTTAGATGGCCGCGCACCCTTCAAAACTGGCACTTCTCCGCGGGCCGCACAATTTTCCATTGCGGGCCTCATTTGGCCCGCGGGCCGCACTTTGCACACCCCTGGTTTAAACCATGAGTTCAATTTTTTGATATATTCCTTGCTTCCTCATTTTTTCAACTCTTCAATCCGTTTCACAACGCATACAACTTTAATTGTTGTTCTATGTTTTATTATAAAATGTTGCGATCAAGAATCAGAAGGATGTTGGGCTGCAAGGTAACCGTGTACATATTCTCACAAGGCTCGTAAAGTAACTTTAATGGTGATTTCGTTGAAATAAATCTATCAACTGAAAAAGTTGGGGGCTTGAATTGTTAGCAAAAATGCTACGAAATTACGCATTTTTTTTTCATATATCATGAACAGTATCACAAAAAGCACCGAATTGCTATGGTACTGTGGAGCATATCTGTGCAGTCGGGGAAATTACAATTGACTGTGGATAGAAAAACATTTTGACTCCGATTCTGGGTTGTAAAAAATTTCGACTTCGACTCCAGCTCCGGGAAAATCAAATTTTGATAACAAGTGTTAGCTGCTGTTTATTATCTTACTATCTTTGCATTAACCAACCCGCGAGAATAAGTTATGAGTTGGATATCCTTACTCCGGTAACTATACTTAGATAGTTTCATCAGACCAAAGCCGTTGAGCAGGCCACGGTAGATGCTGGTCACTTTGACTTGATCGGATTTGAAACATGTGCCGGTCTCACTTGCTGCCATGACAGTAGATCAAAACGTTCGCCCTGGCTTCTAATATACTTTTGTCAGTTTTGCTTTTGTCGCATAGAGCTTTTTTCTGTCATTGGGACTCGCTTTGATTGTCATAACCCGTAAACTATCGACATAATCAAGCTAAGGAGTTCATTTTGCAAAATAGAAGCAGTTCTCTCTTTGCATCGAGTGGCAAGCGTTAATGTTACGAATTTCATCCATGCATTGGGTAAAAATATTTTGGCTAGTTACGGTTCATTGCTCAATCATTCAAGGCGAGAACCCTGTAGCAGATTTAGCTAGCCCGACCATCTAAGCATTCTAAGGCGAGACAAATTGGTTTGTTGTCCAGCAGTTCACTGCAAGTTTGCAAATGATTTCATTTGCTGGGGTCGCTTCTGTGAACTCGTACATCTCGCTGAAGGTATTTTAAAGAAAGGTATTTTAAAGGTATAGGTAAATGTGGAGAAACGTGGTAATGCGAAAGTAGTCGCGACGTTTCTCAGCGGTGGTGCAATAAGTTAATAAGTAAACTTATATAAATATTATTATATTCGCTAGATTTTGAGTGGACAGGCCTGGAAGTTGTTTGTCTGGTTGACTGCTTTACAGGTTTGGTGAAAATGGCTTGCAAAACTATCAAGTTGAATACAGGGGCTGCCATGCCCACTATAGGCTTGGGAACTTGGAAATCTAAGCCTGGTGAAGTTAAAGCTGCGGTCGAAACTGCTATTGATGCGGGATATCGACACATTGACTGTTCTATTGTTTATAGAAACGAGGCTGAAATTGGCGAGGCTATCCAGAGCAAAATCCAGGAAGGCGTTATTCGAAGGGAAGACCTTTTTATTACCTCGAAATTATTCGTTACATTTCACAGACGAGTGAGAGATTGTATTGAAAGAAGTCTTCGTTCATTAAAACTAGAATGCGTTGATTTATATTTGATTCATTGGCCGATGGGTTTTCACTTCAATCCTGGAGATGTCCTTGAAATGACGAAAGACGGTAAACCCTATATGGACGAGGAAATCCACTACGTGGATGTTTGGAAAGAAATGGAAAAATTGCAAAAAGAGGGTTTGACAAAAGCAATCGGAGTTTCAAATTTTAACAAGCATCAAGTTGCCGAAATTCTGCAGAGTTGTGCAATACCACCAGCAGTCAATCAATATGAAAGCCACGCCTATCTTCAACAAGACGACTTGCTGAAATTCTGCCAATCGAATGCAATCGTTGTGACGGCATACAGCCCGCTCGGATCTGCCGATAGGCCTTGGGCGAAACCAGATGATCCAAAGCAGGGTTGCCATATTGGCTTTTTTAACGCCAAATTTGCCATTTTTGGCTTTTTTCAAACACGTTTGGCGTCAGAATTTCCGTTTGGCTTTTTGGCGTTTTTTTTTGGCTTTTTTCAAGTCTATTCTAGTGTCTATTATTAAAATCATATGAAATACAATATTTAGTGTGTAATAACTGAACAATACCCTATTACCTGTACTTAGCTACTTAACATTAGGATTTCCTGGAGCATCGATTTCCTTGTTTGTTACATCAACTCTTAAACATACCCAATAAGAAATGATTGCAGTTTCTGCAGCTGCTCAGACAGATGTTCAAGCAGGGTTGTAAACATTGCCTCGTTTTTATAGTTTTGCGTGGTATTTGTCTGTTTTACGTTCTGTTTCCGAAAAAATAGTTGTATTAACTTAATTTTCATTATGCCTGATATGGTTTATGTGAGATTTAGTTTAATTCTGCAATTGCAGTAACGATGTGATTAACGACGCTAAAATTACTGAATTAGATATCAGTGGTCCACCTGTGAGCGGCAAGATGGGGTTAGATAATTTTTCAATAAAATTGATGGTTTATAAATTTTAAAAGTGAAAAATTTTTCAATAGTAAAGTAAGATAACGGGAGAATTTTTTAAGGTCACAAGTTTAAGTAGAAACATGTAGGTATATACATTCTGACAGACTGAAGCAGCACCCTGTATTGTATATATTGAATGGTGAAATAATGCTGTCCGCTTGTTATTCATTTTACTTTCTACAGTTCTATTGGAACTTTACTTTCTATTTGTGTGCCTCACTGAATGAACTGATGGCTCTACATCATCATCAGTACGTTGCCAATGGCTTAAAATCTGACAAATCATGGGGCTTTTGTACTTAGTAAAATTGTTGGCTTTTTCTGGCTTTTTTTATGTCTTGATTTGGCTTTTTTGATCGCTGGGGTCTGGCAACCCTGATCCAAAGCCACTCGAGGATGCCATTATCAAAGAGATTGCTGAAAAGCATAACAAAACAGCCGCTCAAGTTTTACTCCGGTATCAAATTCAACGTGGCATGGTTGTTATCCCAAAAAGTGTGACTCAATCCCGAATTCAAAGTAATTTTCTCGTTTTTGATTTTGAACTGAACGAGGATGAGGTGTCACTCATAAGAAAGCCAGATCGGAATTGGCGTGCGTTGAAAAACGAGTGGTTATATGGTCATAAGCACCACCCTTTCAACGAAAACAATTGTGAATAAAATCAAATGGATGAATGTGCAAGATGCACCTTTGTAAATGTTGAGAATTTTCTAAAACTGCCATTAAGAGTCTTGCATAATATTCGAGGCTTCATTATGATGATCTTTCAATATTACCGATTTTGTACAGCTTAATAAACAAACTTCTTTATTACTCTTTTAAATTCGAAATCTAGTTAAGTTTGAGGACGGTCAATTTTGGTGCAAGTTTCGAATATAATTAGCTATGTTTATAAATGCTAAAAAACATATGCTCAACCGGAGGTATTTATGCCCGAGCATATCTTTATATCTATGATTAATTCAACGAAATATACGTCCGTCTCAGGCATTCGTTGCAATAAATATACAGTAAACTGCATAAAATAAAAATCGGTAAATGTCTGTGGTATAAGAACAAGACGAACCCAACAAAAACGCATTGCGCCAAGACTGAAGAAAAGGTATAGTAAATAATGGTTGATACGGAACTTGAAACAATTCAAATCCCACTGACACGGAAACAACTAGCACTAGCTGATCATTCCACAACGCGGATACTGTTCGCAATTATCATTTCATAGCGTATGCTGTTAGCATATCGTTGGCAATGTTACGCTAGGAAAAAACCAATGTTGTATCAGGACTATCAAACTGAAACAGCTTCGACATTTTGATTCGTTTGCTTCTCATTACTCTTATACCTATTAAATATTATCGCTCGGCTTGGAATACAAATTTTTCAAGGCAAGATTATTCTACTCTCGCCAAATAGTTCTTTATCTTACAAGAGATCATGCGCCGATGCAAAGTGTTTTTATTGGTAAATAGTAGAAAGCGTAAGTGGAAATGTGTATCCTCCACGTCAGCGGTCCCCTGACGGTTACAAAGATTGAGAATTGCTTGTGTTGTACCATGTCTGGAAGTATTCTTCTTAACGGAAACAAAAGGAAGCATTGACTTGAATTTGGACAAATTATATGCCATTTACTCTTTCATTTAGTATAAATTATATATGTATAAAAAGTAGGCTATACAACTTTTCGAAATGAGCGAACGATAATCGAGGAAAGCCATATGAGTGGTAAACTGTCGTATTTAAAATTATAACACATGAATGAGACTGGCTCGAAACTGTTGAATACTTGATACAGCAAAGTGCAACATAGGTAACTCTGCGCACGAAATTTCATGCCCATGGTGACTTTATGCGTGATATTGTGCATCCCAACTCGGGATCTACCAGGAAAGATCAGTGGGCACGGAAGAGAGCTCCGCCGATATTCTTTTGCAATAGTAATATGAGACGCCATGTTGTTGAAATTTTACAGAATTAACCGAACTAATGCTGCATGTGGCGTGTGTCTACTTTTTGAGCAAGAGCAACCATTTCCAGAGATTTTTTGGAACTTTCGCAAACATAGAGAATACAATATATTCAGCAAACAAATTAATTGTTTCGCACACGGCCGTCGGTAAATAACAAGAAGCCCTGCGACCGTAGACAGAAAATAGCAGTGCGGTGGAACGCTTATTCTCAACTCTTGGCACGATCGAATCATAGAAAATTTGATATGTCCCGACCTAAATGACAGGTATGTGGCTGTTACTGACTGCAGGGTTTGACGATCATTATATGAAATTGATGAAAATTCAGTTCAGTCATTATTTTTTCAATTGTATCCCGTAGCGTGAGACCCATTATAAGACTGTTATTATTTGGCGAACCACTACTTTTCGGCCGGTTACCAGCCCACGTCGAGAAAGGGAATACTTAACCAATGATAGCATCACCATATTCAGGCTGTGAAATTGAATATCCTTCAACTTCTCTCTTCAGCACTACGCAGGACATCTAAAACTTTTAATCAGTGGCGTATCTAGGGTGTTGCAGCCGGACAGGGGCGCAAAAACGACAAAGTTTTAATCGTAAAATGTTTCAATAAAATAAATTCAAATTGGAAACAACTCAATCTCTCATATTTACTTAAATGATAACGTATAAGTATCTCATTTC
This sequence comes from Styela clava, assembly GCF_013122585.1. Lineage (NCBI taxonomy): Eukaryota > Metazoa > Chordata > Ascidiacea > Stolidobranchia > Styelidae > Styela > Styela clava. The sequence goes on along the minus strand of NW_024102831.1, from coordinate 11,527,334 downwards.
AACAACAGTTATTATACATAATACATTGTCAGCTAACTATCAAGGGGGGCGCATTTTTTAAGCTTTGCCATGGGCACAATTTTACGTAGATACGCCACTGTTTTTAATTTTGATTGATGAAAATCCAGTAAAGCTATTTTTTCAGTTGGATTGGAAGGTTATTTCATATTTTTCCGTAGTGGAGGAAATCCGATAAGACCGCTTATTATTTGGCTAATCACTATATTTCAGCAAGTTACAAGCCTATGCGGAGTATCGGAATATTTAACCAATTTTATGTTTCTGACGCATGAACTTGGCACCGCCATATTCAGGCTATGAAATTAAATATCCTCAACTTTACTCTCCAGCACTACATGGGATATCTTAAAATTTTAATTCAAAAATATTTGCAATAAAAAAAATTCATGAGCACGACGAGAAAATTTTAAATTAAATGTGTGGACAGTCAAACACAACCTGTCAAAAATGACAGCAGTAACCTACGAACAAGTGGATTTCAAGCGAGGTTCCGCGGCACCATAGAGTTCGGCCAACCAGCGTAAAAGTTACATTTTATTTACAGTGTTTCCAGAACAAACGGTGAAAACAATAAGCCTCGCGCCAACACTAGATTTAATCCGCAATCTCAACAAATTTTTTGAGTTTTCAGAATTTGGTTGTGACAGCATCAGGCGGGCCAAATCGAAGTACCCGGGCTGTAGCTTGCCTATGTCAGGTCTATACTAATATATGCATATTGTTCAAATATAATCAAATGCCTATCAAGGTTGCCATTATTGTTAAACTGCCACTACTTTTAAGGAAAATTTTGTTTTGCAAGTATTGGGTTCGCTTCTGTATATATTTATAGCTTAGTTTAATAATAATACAGACAATTGAACTATTGCAAAAGGGTTTCCCTTCACCACAAAGGTTGAAAACCCCTTGCATAGACTATAATTAGGCTGCTTGATCTTCTAATTCAAAATAATTATGCCTCCTAAATATTACAAGTATTAGATGAATGTAGAAAAGAGCTTACAAAGATGAACATATCGGGCAATTACGCTGCAATTATAAAATTCCAAAAATCATGGTTTTAAAAACTTGACCTCCATCATGTTTCACTGCAAAAAAGACACAGATTTTATGAAGGAATTTTGGAATATCAAGGTCTGAGTGAGGCCGAAAACAACTCTTGTACCTTGAAGGATAATCGGTAGAAAAAAAATACACACAACCCTTGAAACATGCTATTAGTTGCAAAACATTTAGGTATTTGAGAATCACTTAAAAGCAGGGCTCATCAAACTACAATATTTTTTGGCACTAACTTATGTCAAAACAAAATATCCATTAAATTCGAAACCAGTACATCCCCGATTAGAGCCAAAATTCGATTGCTTGCGAGAATATGAAAGCGCGTCGGCTAATTGAAGGTATAGTCAATTTTATAAATATGGTATTATTAAATTTTCCCTCTTTTTATACTCTCCGATGGTTGAAAAAAAATTTAGCCTTACCAAGTGGGTCATGATAAAGAAGTTTGAAGAACGCCGCTTTAAAGCATTGAGCAACCCGTGTTCTGCCATATAGCTCTGTGTGAGGTTTGACACCTTTATTCAGCACCGTGGGCTGTATAGTTCGCAGCTAACATCTTCCGAATATTATGCTTGCCCCATAAAATTAAATAATATGACTGACTGTACTGGTACATTCATAAAAAGATAAAGTGTGATATTTTTAAACAAAATCTCTTTAAAGCAATTTCAATGTTAGGAAACTGGTATTATTTTTCAAAAATAAAATGTTGGAAATGCTAGAGCTTAATGCGCTGAAACTATTTGTGGCAGGTACATCCAGAACCAATTGCAAACATTTCATAGATCAAAACTACTTTCTTCTGAAACTTTTTGCGACAGGGTTTAACAACCAGGAATTCACATGGGTTACACATCCCTACTTCAAAACATATCTTATTTAATATACAAGGTGTACCAAAAAATGTTTTTTACATTGTGAATGACATTTTTTGGCCCAACCAGTATATTAAAATTATTGTGTGTTCAATAATATGGTCTTCTGGGATTATTTAATGGGTTTGGCCTAAACCGATAAGCTAACATCATTCGTTTTCTATACGCAGAAAATTCATCATCGTCTTTATTCAGACCCGCTGGTCTTTCTACACCCACCCCTCTACCATCAATCGAGGTCTGTCCTTTATTTACAGGGGCTGTTATCCCCTGCTTTGTACTACCCAGCCCTTCTCCCTCACTCCAACCCATTTTTTCAAGCATTTTAAATCCAATATTATCGCACTGTAATTTGAATTCCTTATAATCCGAAAAATCCGGCGTTCTCCCCTCTTTCAAGGCTTTGAATGTTTCCATAAATCGCTCTAGTTCTGCAGGCGGTAAGAAGTCTCCAATGAAATGTTTACTTTCTGCTTCATCTGTTAATTTTTCAGCAAGTTCTTTTGTTTTTTGCATTTCTAATCTTCTGTTTTGATGTTCCCATGTGCCTAAATCTTCGTCAATCTCTTCGTCACTGTCATATGCATGCTTGTTCTTTTTTTGACTAAGCTGTGTGGCAGCTGCAGCATTTGCTTGCGCATTTCTACTAGCCATAATAAGGTTATACATAGCTTGCATTTCACGCTGCTCATCCAGCTGTTTTCGCTGATCATCTGAAAGTTCTGAACAACCCACAAGACCAGCAGGTCGATAATTTTGGGGCACACCTAACTGTGGTGCCATGGTTGGAATTGTTACAGTCGGCATTCCAGGTAGATTAGCTATTCCTGGTGGTGCAACTTGTGCTAAATCAACTTTTTCGCCCCAACGACTCTTCTTTTTCTTTACTTTTTGTTGTGTAGAAGCACCACTACCTTGTGGTTTCGAATTTACTGCCGGTTTCATTTGCTGTGACGGCATTGACTGAACTCCCCGAAGCAATGAAGTAGTGTTTGTGAAAGTCTTTTTAGCAATCTTGGAGTCTTTTTCATCCTCTCCACTGCTGCTATCATCATTATGGAAACATGTGGAAGACTTTTTATTTGTCAGAGATGCTGCAGCTTTAGTTCGTTTCATTTGATTGAACATGCTTGTGAACCTAGATTTTTTGATCGGTGGCCCAACTATCTTTTTGGTTTCATGTTTCGGTTCTTGTTTGATATTTGAAACATCAGGTTTCTTTTCGTTTTTCTGTGAATTAAGATAGTTTTGCAAGAAATTTCCATCATTTTGAAATAAATCTTCAGTTTTTTCAGACTTCACCACAGCTTTGGCTTCAATTTCATCCGCCATTACGCCAGGAAATTTGTAGTAAACTATATCGTTCCCGTATTATAAAAAGGAAAAAATTGATTCAATAAACGAACAGATTAGATACATAACCTGATTATGGTAATATCAAATATCTAGTTAAGGCAAGTCCTACATCTTACTGCCCATTTTTAATTTGACAATTGAAATAATAATGAGGAAACTTTTTTAACCCGTTAATTTTTTCACCGTAGGTGCATTGGCATTTATTCTACACGCTAAACCTCGAATTAACTTTCTACGACCAGGGGTTAAAGCTATACAAACCACCAACGTATGACACGCTGAAGACGTATTTGAGACCGAACGACCAGTGTGCGACCACAGATTTCAAGCCTTGAACATCGTTTATGCTGCTTCGAGACTAGGGCATATGCAGCCATGCGTGAAAAATATGGGGCTTCTGATTGCATTTCTGACCGTCATATATATAACAAACACGGTTATTTCGAACAAAACTCAACAAATTATAAACGAGAATATCGGTCAGAGACCGAAGACTTATCGATCGAAAGTTAGAGGATCCCCCAAAACAGCGCTCTTACTCCATAGTGACACCTTGTGTCCAATTACTAATTAATTAATAACTCGCTAATTATATGACATAATTCATCCAAAATCAATAGGCTTCTGGTCTGACATATGATGGAAGAATGGAGAAATGGTCCGTTTTTTTTCTTCGGTCGGGTTTTCGGTCGTAACTTTTTTGTTTGTGGTCGCATTTTGGTATAATTTCGCAGAGATACGAGAGATAAGTGGACGATAACATGTGACAAATATCGATGCGGTTCGTTAATTTTTTCGTCATTAATTTAATCGATGAAGTTGATGGTCGCAAATAAGTCGTAGCCGCAAAGTGGGTAAGCCACCCTAAATCTAGAATATTGGCGACTGTAACAATTTTTGCATTCACTTCGCTGGATGATTTGCTTCGGCAGTCCGGATCTGTCCACGACATGTATTTCCCCATGGTACACATCTTGATAATAGAATAACCCCGCATGCCTGCACGCTGCACTGCACTGCACCAAAGCCTTAAAATTGAAGTCTCCTACTTCTGTACGGGTACCGGTAGCCTACCTGCTATGGTACCGGTAGCCTACCTGCTATGGTACCGTACTACAAGAGCATCTGTCATGTCTGCATGTATCAGGGTATCGTAACGGATGAATCTGAAAGCTGAGATTGAAAACTGGCCCGAATGCTGCACTGTGAAATTTTTGCACATTTCTGCACATTTCCAATGACAATTTTATTATTGTAGGGATCATCATGCCGGCACCATACATAGTTTTTTCTTCAAACCCCCCACCTACGACTCACAGCACTGGATTATGCGGTTAGGTTATAACAAATGCTATATCTTCAGATCTTGGAAAACTAAATGCAGAAATTCGTTCGATGGAAATTTTTTTCATTTTTTGTATCCTTTCGGAATACATAGGACTTCTCGATGAATGAAAGCTTCCCTGACCTTTGACCCGAGAAAAATCTATAGGCCTATCTTAAACTTTTTGTGCTTATTTTGAGGATTTTTTACGGGTTTGCTTGTCACAATCATCATTTCGATTCAAAACACCTGCTATTTAAAAATGATAATACCGTAGATACGGTAATATTGATGTAGTCAAGTCTATCGCGGTGTTTTAGGATCGTTGGAACTTGGAACTCAAATAAAATTTCTAAAATAAAAGGCAAAATGACCATTGTATTATTGGACACCGAGTGGACCTAGGGATCTTCTTGTTATTATGTTGTTAAAGTTCTTGTTTGGTTTATACCTGAAATTCGGAAGCACAACCAAAAACATACTAATAGTGCCCAAAACTATGGAATCGAGCCAATGACACGTGTGAAAAGATGCGGACGCTTACGTATGCGTCTTTTATCAGTTGTAAATTCATGTTTGTATATTTGGGCATTGGTTTGCTGTAGTCAAATCGTATGAGTGATTAGATAGCGGCTTGGTGTTTAATCTTGAAGCTTGGAAGACCGGATGGTTGAGTTCAAAGCGTCACAAGCTACTATTACTACTATAAAAATTTGCCAGCGATTCAGCTTGATCAGTCATTATTTAAATTTTAAACGTTTGTGTTTACGTTAGGAAGAATAAATATTCATAATAAATGTAAAAATTGAAAATAATTGCTTCATCCATCATCACACAATTTGTTCTGCAAAAAAAGACTTCATGAAATAGGAAAACCAATATGTTCTTTGAGGAAGGAAGCTACTTGCCAACTATATTCTTCCTCTGTGAGGCGTGTGACTGCGTTTGACATACATTATAGCATTTGGGATTCGAGTTTTAAGAGTTTAGGAGGTTATACCTGACCACCGTTTTTCGGTTTGCTCAGTGGTTTGTGTATACGAGAAGCAAACTTTCGATGAGAAGTTTTCTTTGCAAAAATTAGATTCGCTGGTCAAGGCAAAATTACATCTGACTATAGCGAAATTGCCGCATAAGTGGCACTCTTGGTACAAGCAGCTATGTCCCTATACGCTCTAACTTCAACAAAATATTATATGGTTTAATATGTTATTACAAATCATTGTCTTTTGATCAATTTCTATTTAATATTGAGGTTGTACTATTTTAATAATACTTCTTATTGTGGAATCGATGTTTGTTTGTAATTGATTTAAAGATTTGTTTCATATAGACATTCATACTTTTATTTTACACTGATACAGAGCAGGGACCAGCCGTGTTTTTTTGTACAAGACATCCAGAATTTCATAGATCATAGCAAATTTTTTTTAATTTGCTAATTGAATTAATTAAATTATTCAAAGCTGCACAATCAGTTTATTGAGCATAAAAATTTTGCGTCGTGAAAATTGTCACATAGTGTAACACGTGATGCAAGAATTTGGAAAATACCAGAACCTTCATCAGAATTCTAGGAGTATATGTGAATGTCAACGGGTATAAGTAAGCCCAGTAGTAAATAAGGATACTAAGTATGGGTACTTACAAGTATTCAATTCTTATCCGACTCCTAAATTTTCGATTCCGAATCCTCGACATAGTTTACCGAAAAAACATACCCGCTTAAACAATACTAACAAATCAAACATGTGAGCGATATTCGAATATATGGACACAAAAGCCTAAACTAAGTAGCATGTGTTTTCAATCTGTCACAGTAGACAAAATCGCACACGAAAAAAACAAATCTCTTAAAGCCCACAAAAATCTTGGGATAAATAAACGTAATACCCTTCTAGCGGAAAATTACAATTTTTAACCACTGAGAATTTCCTAGCAATTGGTGCAGTAGGTAATGATAAAAGATATGTTTTCATAACAGGAACAAAAAAATGAATTCTAACAAAAATATAATAACAAAACGACTTGAATGTCCACTTTGTGTCCAACAATTACTTCCATAGTAAAAAGTTCAATTCATCTTCCTGTAAGCTCAATCGGAATTTGGATACGGAAGACTCCTCTGAGCTAAATGCCCTTTCCGATTCAGCGGATGTTGTTGGGACACAGAGGTACTTTTGGATGACAACTGCAATGTTTGAATACGTTATTTTGTTTTGTTGCCACCATTGCAATATTTATCCCTGGGTCGCATATATGACAAGAGTTCTGTCATTCAAATATTTTTGATATCTCAGCTGAAGCGTAATGATAGGAGTAAGGAACGCAATAAATAATAGAAAATATACAGAAATGGTCCAAATGTGGCATTTGCCCTCAACTCGCGCAAACGAGTCAGAAAGAAATACAGTTAAGTTTGCGGCATAGTAGCAAATCAGTTTATACATATATGTGAAAAATTTGCCACAAAAAAATATAGCTTGTTTGCAATACAAAACAAATATCAAATTATAGACCTATTTCGATACTATCCGCTATTGACAAAGTATTCGAGCGCCTAATCAATAGAAGGTTAATGAACTTTTTTACAAAGCACAATGTAATAAATAAATCACAGTTCGGTTTTCAAAGCAATCATTCTACTTCACATGCGATTCTAGATACAATATCTCATATCTACGAAAAATTAGAGAAGAAGGAATATGTCAGTGCAACATTTTTAGATCTCAAGAAAGCTTTTGATACCGTCAATCATCAAATTTTAATATACAAGCTGTGGCATTATGGAATTAGAGGAGTACCAAACCAACTCCTGGCTAATTACTTAACCAATAGAACGCAATATGTTCAAATAGGCTCACATTGTTCCCCTTCTTTGCCTGTGACCCACGGGGTCCCCCAGGGGTCTTGTTTGGGCCCGACTCTTTTTTTTAATCTACATCAATGACCTTGCTCACAGCTCAACATTATTCTCAAAATTGTTCGCTGATGATACCAACCTTCTAGATAGTGACAAGTCCCCCGGTGTTCTTCAGTCCAGAGTGAACACTGAAATTAGGAAAGTTGCGAATTGGATGAAACTCAATAAATTAACTTTGAATGTAGACAAATCAAAAACTATGCTATTAGCTCCCCACAAATCCAAGCCAAAGACAGCTTTAAAAATTAAGATTGAAAGTACTATTCTTGAAAATGTTAGCTCATATAAATATCTCGGCATTCACATTGACAACAAAATGCAGTGGAACATTCAAATAACAAACACTGCTGTTAAATTATCTAGGGCGGTAGGAATGCTATATCGGCTTAGATCTTATACTTCAATGTCTACTTTACGCATGGTATATCACGCCTTGTTTCAGTCTTATTTGCAGTATGGTATTATAGCTTGGGGTTCCGCTAACAAAACCTTGTTAAATCGCATCGTAATTATACAAAATAGAGCTATCCGTGCCATTACTTATGCTGGTCCAAGGTCGAGACTAGACCCCCTGTACCATAAAATGCGAATAATCAAAATGGCTGATATTTATAAAATTGAGGTTTTAAAACTGATGCACCAACATCATAATAATAAACTTCCATCGGCTTTTACTGACTATTTTGTTAAACAAATGAGCGTCCACACCTATGCAACTCGTTCAGCTGCCAATAGTTCTTACTATGTGCCTCGCTATGCTACCAATCGTTCGCAAAGCACTATCAAATACATGGGTGTAAAACTATGGAACACGCTTACTGATTCGATTCGTTTGAAAAACTATAATTTTTTCAAAAAAGCTTTAAAAAATCTTTACCTTGATGCTTACATTTGTCAGTAATTTTCGAGCTGTTAGGACTGTTTCTCTGACTGCTGGACTGTCGATAAGATGAATACTGTAAAAAAAAAAATTTATTGTTAACATTTGTTTCCTTTTGCTTCATTGCTGTAATATATAGTCAATGCTAATGGCATTGTCATTATAATTATTTGTCTATGCTTAATGTTGAGTAATATAAGCATACAATTTTCGTATGGCTATTTCTTTGTTGTAAGTCCTAGCATATACTAGAACATAAGTGCTATACCGGTACCAACAAGTATATTTGCTGATTAATTCGCATTATTAAATTTGCCTCACTGCTTAAATTGTTCCTAATGTGACTTATTTCAACAAAATCTTCGATATACTTTTCGCTCTCACCCGAATATTAGTGACTTACCCAAGATTTGTAAACTACTATTGTATTTTCCTTTTGTGGTTGTTGGGAATTCCCCTCGAGTTGTCACAGCTCTGCCGCGTCATGTTATTCATCAATTTTCTTTGTTGTTCCTGTGCTCATTTGAGCATGACATTAATACGCGCAAATGATTTATCCAATTCTATTCGCTTGACTGATTCTCTCGTTTTGTTTATTTCATTTCATGTTATTCGACTGCTCGCTTTACTAATTCTCTCGTTTTGATTTGTATTTCCCAAATTGTATTCACTCTATTTTAAAAAATTAATTATTTCATGTTATTGACGTCTTCTGCTTATCTTAGCAAACACGGTGTCGCTGACACGATGACTTTATTAGTCTCTCGCGGTTCCTCGTCAATTGCGCAAATATTGTATTCCAGTATATTTTAATTGATGTTTTGTTATATATTTTGATCAATTTTGTTTGTACAATATTTCATGCACGACGAAAATAAAAATCTGAATCTGAATCTGAATCAATCCAAGTTTTAACCCTAAGAACCGATTCCAATGCACTGGAATCGATTTCACGAAGAATCGATCCTGGAATCGAATCCGGAATCGATTCCGCCACCCCTAGTAGTTAACAACACCCTTATAAATCCAGATAATTTATTTTCGTCGTGCATGAAACATGGTAAACACAAATAATAATGAATGGAGCAAAAAAAACAAAAAACAGAAAAGCAGTGTTTCGGCTGCAATTGACTATCAAGTCAGCGACACCATTATTGCTGACTTCAGCAGCAGATGACGTCAGAAAACGTCATATAATTTAACTACGTTACATACGTTCAAAGCAAAATTTGGGAAACATAAATTGAATCGAGAGAGTGAGTCAAAAGAGAAATGTCTAAATAGAAAATAGGAATGAACGCGAGAGCAGAGAGTTAGTACTTCTTGGTTACGTATATTACATGTAGAAATGTAGATTGTTTGGTGATTTATTTTAGTATTTAGTGCACCGAATACATTTCAGTACTCCCAAAGTATGTGAATCAAGATGGTGGACACCGGAACGTAGTATGTGATCCAGGTTAGGGTTAGTCCATAATTTTATTCCAATTTTCCATATTCTAGTTCTATTACGAGTTCGGGAAGAAGCCAAGTGACTACCGTAGTATTTTTTACCTGAAATTATGGCCTAACCTTAACCTGGTACACATACTTCGGGAGTACTGAAATGTGTTCGGTGCAACTAAAATAAATCACCAAACAACAGATATTATATCAGCATAAATTAATAAAGGCTAATATATTTATACAAATAAAAATTCTTCAAATATTTTTTACATATTGTATATCAACTATAAAATATATTTATTCTCAAAAACAACTTCACTCAATTTAAAATGACGAATGACAGTAAAACATCGTTCTTAAATAGCACAATGGCTATACTGAAAAATACAACTTCAGACCTTGATCTCACAAATGTTATCATCATAAGTCAAGCAGTCAATGCAATTCTCCTTACATTGTCTTCATGGATCTTTATATCAATGATATATTATGGACTGACGAATGAAAATTGGAAAAAGAATGACGGAAGGTCCAAATCCAACAGTAAACTTGCCTATAACGTTTGTATGCTTTCAATAGCTTTGCTTGTACCAAGATATGCTATTTATGCGGCAATGTTCCAACTTCCTTCAATAGAAAATGCTTTACAGTGGTGTGAGCTGATATCAGATGTTGCAATAACAATTCGGCTTCTCTGCCGATATGCGATGTATTTTTTTCTCTGGTTGCGACAGAAACTCTTGTATGCCCATCCCTCAACTCTGCAACTTGGTGGGAAATATGTAAATGCCATCAGTTGGGTAACACTGTTTGGAATTACGTTATCTTTTGTGGGAATTATTTGCAACTCTATAATTCCAACAAAGTTTATTGGATCTACTTATGGATGCATGAAACGTACGAACCGTTCTTCTTATCCTTTAGTTGGAGCTCTTCTTGGTGCAGGACTGACATTGTCACAAGTTTTATTGCTAGGATTGTTCATTTACCCCGTGATTCGAAGTGATAAAGTTCTACAGAGGCACAATCAAAGCGAAACCAAAAGAGCATCAACCAATGAAGTTCACAACCAATCGCGTTGTTTCAGTTGCATCGCTACAAAGTCCAGCAGTCCAGTGGGTCAAATCATAAAACGTTGCATAGTGGGAACAATCATCGCAATTTTGTCAGACGTCTTAGGAGGTGGTTTAAAGAGTCTGCTTCCCTACACCATCTATCCGCGCTCGGTAACAGAAACAATATTCGGCGTTAGCACGTTCATCAACGCTTACTGTGCTTTAACAACATTCAAGAGCCATTGGTCCATTCTGTTTGTGCTGTTCCAAAGAAGAAATCGGAAAAATATCAAAGAACGGCGAGAGAATCGAGTTATCTCTTCTTCGGCCGCGAGTGTAACCACTACAGTATAAGAAACGTTTAGTACAATATTGCGCTCCTATATGCAGCACAACACAGAATTTGTGAAAATATCATTTCAAGGACAAAATATAGCATGTTCATAATATACATATCCATTACGGGGAAGATTGCAAATTTTCCTGGGTCCCTTGTTTTTCAACAAAAAACCTAAAAGTTGCTAATTTTATTTTCTAGTAAATTTTATTGTTTGTTTTATATTTGGTATTGAATTAAACTTTTGCTCAACAGCAAGTGTATTTGTGGAAATTGCGAATACGTGAAAAATTGGCAGCATTTATTTTTCTAAGTAAGCCGTCCCTCCAAAAACTCGCTGATGGCTAACAAGCGCCGCCTTCTTCGCTGCGTTAAATCTAGAAAAAAAACCGACTCCACATAAATGTTAAAATGCCTGTAAAGCTCTTTTTGCAATGCCGGGGTATTCAGTTAGTGGTATTGCCCAAAAGACTGCCAAATTACCCTATAAATTGCAAAGACTCTTTCGAACTAATTATTCTTTGAGTTGTTAATCTACTAAACATGTTATTAGGACATTGTCCGTCTTTTATGCCACGTTTCTGCAGACCGGTAGTAACCTTTCCGCGGACCGGCGATGGGCCGCGGCCAGGTGGTTGCCGACCACTGCCTTAGAGCATTGATAAATGAATCTGTATCCCCTGATAAATGCTGACTTAGTAAATTGAGTAATTGGTAGTTTTAGCTTCTATAAGAGCATCAAAATCAGATTCTTTAATTTATGACAAAGCATATGCATTGGTTAGTATACTATTAGAGATATTTTGCCAACTCCCTCAAACATGCATTTAAATCAATATTGGATGGAGAATGCTGAAAAGCATTTGAGAAACGGAGAATGCTGAAACGTGTTGTGAACTCATAATACTTTATAATTTGACGACCCATCTTCCTCCATCTGGTTTCAGCATCAGTGTTGAACTACTTGAATTTCTTTCAACCTCCAGCTCTGTCCTATTTTTTTCCACCCCATCTTGCTCCCATCAGCGTTGACTACTTGAATTTCTTTCAACCTCCAGCTCTGTCCTATTCCTTCCACCCCCCGTCTCTTTTCATCTTGCTCCCATTCCATTCATTCCCCTTGTCATGATGCCCCTTGCAACTCAGCTTCTGTCTGCTGCTAACTCCTCTTTGTCCTGTGCAAGCCGGCTGCATTAACTTTCATCATCTTCATTTTCCCACATGGGATTCAACCTATTTTTATGTTTCACCGGCTTGCTCGTCGCGCCGTTTGTTGACTGCAGCTGCTGCTTGCTAACTTGCCCTTCCCAGCTTCATATGCCGTCCTCCTTTCCACCCCCGTCTCTTTTCATCTGCTTCAATCCATTCCCCTCGTCCTGTCATGCCTGCTGGCCCCCCTTGCAACTCAGCTCTGCTGCTATCCTCTCTCACTCACTATTTCTTCTGCCGCCAGCCATATCCTTGCTTTTCGGACCCTTCCTCCCTAGTCTCTTGATTTCTGCTCCCATTCCCAACTATATAAACCCCTGGGCTTTCGCGCCTCTCCGTCTCCCCTTCCTCCTTCGTCTCTTGCTCTCTACCCCCAATTCCGAATTATATACCCCTGGTTTGCCCGCTGACCTATCCCTGCAGCCCTGCCTACGCTGTTGACTGCACTCACTTGCTCTCCGAATCCATTTCCTCCTTCGTCTTTTTTTTTTATCTGCTCCCACTCCCTATCATGCCTGCTGGCTCAACTCTATAACTCAGTCTACCTTGTGGGGTTCGAACACCTGGCCTGATGTTTAACAATATCACTACGCTTCCCCTGCGCCACCGCTGCTGACGAAGATCCCGTTGATCAGAATCTTAGTTAATTAACGACGTCACGCTTGCCAGCCCACGACTAGACAAACCCCAGGAAAATTACATTGAACATACGTCGTTGATTCGAAGCATGTGTATTCATGACCTTGATATCCCGTTTTAATTTTGTGGCTCATATTACTTCGTTCACTTTTATCAAAAAAATGTGTTCATATGCAATCATAGCGATAGGATAATTCAAAGAAGTAAATCTGCAAACAAATCTTCTGACTGTGATGGAGGTATACTAAGACAAGAAGAGTTCATCAATTTGACGGTTGCTACGGCAGCCAGTAAAGATGAAACGCAGTAAATTGCGCCTAGTGCCTAGGATGTACTTTTCTAATCATTCCTAAGCCATGCGTCACATTTCCTCAGATTCTGATGAAAAATATACGCTAATCAACGCAGGTTTGAGCCATGTGGGCGTTATCACATGTGAAAGGATTCCACGGCGCAAGGTAGTTCGCGTAGCCCAAGAGTCGACAACTTGCGTTCCAGTAAAATAATCCGGCCCGCGAGCGACATACCTGATTAGTCGATTTTTGAGGAGGCAGAACCCTGAATTCTTTCACTTCCGACTTTTTGTATGGTATAGAAGGGGTTTTCGTCCGTGACACTATTGCTATTAAAACATCAAAATTGCCTTTTCGTCAGTAAACGGGTTGATTCTGACGGAAATTTCAATAAATATTAAAAAACTCGTCGAAGACCACCAAGCTCATCCATTAAAAACACTATTAACTATGATTTGTTTATTTGGTTTATTTGGTCTGTAATAATATATATACGTTTCTGATTTTACATTTTTTATAGCGCCGGGGGCGATCCAGTTGCACGCGAGCCCATTTCTTCGTCACGTCAATGAGGATTTGGAAACGAGATCATTCTCCCTCATATAAAAAGGCTCTGAATTATCTGATGAAACTAGGTGTTCGTTTATTTATTATCGTTTGCTAACATTTTAGTTCTTTAATGGCATATGGCTACAAAAAAAATATTATGACATAACAACTGAGTGAGCTCTCGACAACTTTTGTCGGGTAGAGCGCGCCATTCATTTGGCTACATTCGTACATAATATAGTTCGTCTGTGCCACACTTTTTCTTCCTTTTCTGCTTGATGTATGGGCTTGTACAGCTCATGTTGGTTATAGTTGATTTAGAAAGAAATATAAGCAATTAGGGAAAAGAATACAAGAGAGAAGTGCAGAAAACGAACTATTGCGTGATTGGGATGTCTTTCCCGAAAATATTTTGTGGCGTATCGACTTTGCAACTGCATTACTGTCCGTGCTTTATTCTACATAAGCTTGTGGATCTCTGTTCTCAGCTATGAACTTTATTGAGTCTCGTAAGTTGTAACAGAAGTAGCCTAAAACATGAAACCAGTATGTCGTGTATTTCTTTGAAATTAACAAAATATAAACCCAATGTCCAATCGGTAATGCAGCAGTGTAGATGTCCCACTGATATAGAATAAGAAAAGTAATCACATATACGGACTGATATTTTTCCATATAGTGAATCTGTCTGTACATGTTTAAAGGGGTTATTATTGTGTATTTTTGCTTTGAAAGTAGAAAAGCATTGTTCTTAATTTTGGTGGGCAAGCGAAAGAATTTTGTAAATAAATTCAGCCGATTTTGTCGCGCAAGCAGAAAAAAAGGATGCCTACCCCTGTTCTATACCTTGCACAAAATTGACTCACCCTACTAGGTTCTATGGTTGCATCCCTGGTTTCAACAGTTCAAAACTTTGGGGTTTGACGAAATCCCCTGAGTAATAAAAAGGTGTGAGAGTTGGCTAAATTGGGGCTTCCAAAACTGCAAGCCCGGCGCTTCTCTGATCTCATGCAATTTTTCAAAATAGTGAGATTTATATTTTTACTTAATGTAATGTGTTGCGACCCCAGTTTGAATAGCTCTGCGCTAAATCGAGTGTTTATCAATGTTTACCATCGGTCTGCATTTGTCTTGAGAAATTAAATATGATCTTCGGATGTAACTCGATTACATTTCTATGTATGTTATGTCCATCGCCGGATTACCCATTAAACAATATAAGCACGTGCTTAGGGCACCATGCAAACAGGAGCACCACAGACATTTTAGAGAGAGAGAGAGAGAGAGATTTATTGTTTTGTCAACCGTAAACGAACAATGGTATACAAAATAATATATACAATATACACAAAGTTAATTCGGTATAGACTGGGGGGAGCGATACGACCATAAGGTCATCGGAGTCAGCTCCCCCCAAGTTCACTATTAGGATTCACAGTTAAATGTATATAAATAAGAAATAAAATAAAAAAGATACTCATTGGAGAGTTGACCAGAACTCTTACAGAATATTTTTGAGATTAGGCTATAAGATGGTTTGATCAATGGCATTTTCAGCTTTTAGGTCTGGGGTTTGACTCCTAGTAGGTCCATTTCATAACATTTTTTTGTTTTGCATGCAATGTAGGAGACTATCTAATAAATACAATACTTATGTATTAAGCTGGTTGAATATTGTTCGTCACATCAAAAATTTCTACTGAAAGATAGAAGCCAGAACATACCAGTGGATACGGTAACTGCCTGAGGCTTGAAATAAGCGATAATTGGAGTGATATAACAGTTAATACATGTATGATTAGGGGAAGATCGAGGACCTTGAAAATTTATCATGAAGCAAATTCTCCAGTCCAGTCTCGGATGATTTCATACTTCCAGATACATTAAATTCAATTGGGCTTCAAATGACAACATGTACAAATCACTTTGCTTGAAATATACATACAGAAAAACTTGGTGCGACAAATGGCAGAAAATTTTCACTATTAAGACATGCAACGGCAAGAACAATATGATACAAAGATGGAAAACTTGATAATGTGACTATTTGATTACAATATTATATTCATAGTGCTTATAATGAAATTGCTTATTATATCATTCTTTATAAATAGTACCTTACAGTTTGCTGAACAAATAATCACTATTAATAAATAAATAAATGCCCTTTATTTCAATCCAGAGTGTATCTGTTGGCATTTATTCCTAATCTAGTAAGGATGAAGGGTACACAGAGAGAAAGAAATGAATTATATTTCGGAAGGCATACTAAAAAATGTACCTAATTACATGGAGTTCGTGATGTCCAGCGAACTGAATATTCGAAATCGGATCAAAAACGATTCGAATTGTTTTCGGCCAATATTATCTACATAAAGCGGAAATATCCTCACGACCCGATATTTCTCTAGCCTTCATATTGCGATGAAAAAGGGTGTCTCTCCTAATGCCGAGGGTATATATCATGCGTGGTCATGACTGACAAGTTATTATTGGCAGTATATGTTTAGAGAGAGTACATAAGGGAAAAAGAGCAATTTAGTATCCATAGAAGATAGTTCCATCAATGCAAATCAATTCGAACATTTCAAGTCAGTAATCGGGAAGCACACATTGTGGAGGTTTTATGATGGCAATACTTAGTATTAACCATCTATTAACAAGACAAATAACTGCACTCTTGCATTCTGATGGCTGGTACAGTAACAATAGGTTCATCTAGGGATATTATCATCATCAAACTAGCTACATTTTTGAAATTTTTGGGCAACAGTTTTATTTATATTAATGTTTATTAAAAAATTGCACAAATTTAGACTAGTGATAACAGGGTTAAAAGAGTATATACAGGCCACACATGCCCTATTGAAACTGAATATATAAGAATTGAGTAAATAAGGTATTGGGAGTCTCTGTAATTTTCAACTTTCAACACTCATATTTTAGGGAGGCATGTGATTTCCATACTCCATTGATAACTCTGGAAACATAGTTATACAAAATATCATCAGTATCATTTTAAATGTAACAGCATAATACGTTATTACAATATCGAAATAGGATTTTTGGAGGATATTCGTTTCGACAAATTATACGATTCGAATCAAACAATTATTCGATTTTGGACAGCCTCATGGAGTAAAAATAAATAAATAAAAATAAATTAAAAATCTAATGAAACATTTGATATTGCAAATATCAATCCTAGACAGAGTATGGCTAGGTCATTTTAGAGAAAATTGGACATTCAAGAAGATTTCAATCTTGTTATTTTCAACATGTAAATATAATAATGTAGCTATGCAAGCAATGCAATAATCGAATGATGTATAAAATCTGATTGAATAATTTTGGAGTAAACTTTTCGAATAAATCTCATTTATAGAAATGCAATTTTAAAGAGAAACAGTACAACAGTCAATAAACATTTAAGATAATTTTACAAAAGATTGTAAACATATAAGTCTATTGGAAAACAAAAATAATTAAAGTAAGCATCGTATTTAAGTCTTGGCATAGTAAATAATATATTAAAGTCGGTACTACACATTGCAGGGCATACAGATGCTGAAGTCATCAATAGTTTAAGGTATTGACTATTGATCCAAGGTTACGATTAATCATAGGGATGTTAGAACTGCTCCTGTTACTATTGGCTCAGTCCTACAAAAAGTTTTGAAATACGCAGTGTCAATACTAGCAGCATATGCAGACACATTACCAATCAAATAGATTAATGGATGATGATCGAATAAAACAGCATTTCAGAATATGAAATATTAAAAGCATGGTGTTTGGGGTTGCACACAGTGTAATTGTAATTATAATATGAATATATATGAACAAAATGCATTGATTCATAGATTAAATTTAAGGTTAGGACATAGTGATATCATGACAAATGCACACTATAGGAAATAGTACACAAAGCATATGATTTCAGTTGACCACGTTGCAGAATCATCTTATTTTTGGCAGAAGTAAAGTGAATACGGTAAAGATATAGATATATACATGCATAGCTCAGATATAATTCTACTAATGGTTTGTAAAGATTGGGAGAAGCAGACCAAACACAAGAACAATAGTAAATATATTTGTTCCTGGATCTTGAAATAATGTATAGTGAAAAATAAGTTGATCTAGATGTTATACTGTACACGGTGTAAAAAGTAGGGTCATGAATAAATAGTTTAACCTTGGTCAAAAAATGTGAATGCACAAAATGGGGGTGAAATTGTTATTATTGAAAATGACTTTCAGGAAACTTAATTATAGAATATGCAATGTTAACACAAACAGTATAAGCAGATACATAGTATTCCTAATCACATAAATTCAGGATTGCACACAGTATACAATTATGATTACAATTATGATGAACACTGTTCATTGAAATGTTTACATTTCAAGGTTAGAGCTTTATGGCCATTTTAACAAATGCAAGCTATAGGTAATTATCAGTTGTAGGTAATACTACATCATGTTTTGCCAATAGTTAAAGAAAATAAAATGAAAAAACAAATAGTTATGCAAGCACATGTAAATTACAGGATTTAATACCAAAAAGACATGGTAATCAATAAAAACAGTTATATAAACTCCCTACCATATAAGTCCAAGATCAACCAATCAAATCCAACGGTGTGTGGGACAGCATACAAACGGTTGGTTGGATGATTAGGGTATTAACCTTTGGGGAACTTTATGACGCAGTTATTAATAAATGTCTGATATTAATATTTATCGATGAGATGTTTCATATATTTATACTTAAAACTATTGTATGATGATTCTTTGATATTGTCAGGAATACTGTTCCAAATACATGGACCAGTGAATTTTATGGATCTCTGAGCCAAATTTGAGCTTGTTCTATTAACAAAATAGGCTCCTCTACCAGCCGACCGAGTATTATGTCCATGGATATCACTAGAGTTTGTGAAGTAGTTTTCAAATGCATCCGGCAAAATACCACATTTAGATCGAAACATAAATTTCGCAACTTCAAATTTATATACATCCGCAAGTTTGAGAATACTCATCTGTCTGTATATAGGATCTAAGCTTTCACGCATACGTGCGCCACTCATTAATCTTAGGGCACGATTTTGAAGTACACAAATCCTATTGAGATAAGTTTTACAAGCAGAGCCCCATGCCACAATTCCATATTGTAAATGGGAATAGAAGAGTGAAAAATACACAGTTTTTAAAACTTTTTTTGGTACAAATTTTTTTAATTTAGTCATGGCCCCAATTGCCCTTGAAAGCCGACCAGCTAGTTGGTTGATATGTGCTTGCCAATCGAGTTTTTTATCCAGGATGACTCCAAGGTATTTTACACAATCATGGTTAGTCAATTCAAAATCGTTTAGAGTGAACTTAGGGTTGTAATTGGAATTTTTAAGCTTTTTGAAACAATTAATTAGTAAGACTTGCGTCTTGTTGGGATTAACGGTGAGTTTGTTGTGAGTGAGCCAATCAGAAATATTATGAAGTTCAACATTAACTTTTAGTTCCAAGTCGGACAGATTCCTTGTAGCAGAGGTGGAACTGGTGTCATCCGCAAAAAGTTTGATCGAAGCATTAGTGGCATGGACAATATCATTGATATGGAGCAAAAAAAGGGTCGGGCCGAGTACAGATCCCTGGGGAACTCCTACAGTCACATTTGCTTTCAGTGATTCAGTACCAGATATGTTCACAAATTGACTTCTATTTTCCAAATAGCTAGCAAACAACTTGTTTACAACACCGCGAATTCCATAATGACTTAATTTACGAATTAAAATTTTGTGATCTACGGTATCGAATGCCTTTTTCAGATCTAAAAACACACTGCACCCTACAAATCCATTTTCTACAATGTCATAATACTGGCTCACAATATCTAAGATAGCATCTGATGTGCTATGTTCGTTTCTAAAGCCAAACTGATCGTTATTCAATATTGAGTATTTATCAAGGAAAGATTTTAATCTCTTTAGTAATATTTTTTCAAAAAGAATAGACAGACACGATAAAATTGAAATAGGACGATAATTTGAAACCATATTCTTATTCCCGGATTTGTACACAGGCACCACTCTAGCTACTTTCATATGACTGGGGAAAATTCCAAGGGACATAGAGGCATTAAAAAGTTTGGTTAATATGGGACTAATAATTTTGTTCAAAAGCTTCAAAAGGTGTGTTGGGATGTGATCATGACCCTCCGCCTTACCAGATGCTAGGGAATCTACAAACATTTCGATCTCAGCAGGGGAGGTCTCCTCCAAAAACATGGACGACTGATTCGGATGTTTCAAATATTTCAGTAAATCATTGGTGTTGGAGAAAGATGACGCCAGCGATGGCCCTATTTTAGAAAAGTAACTGTTGAACAAGTTAGAGAGAGCATTCGGCTCTCCAATCAATCTATTTTGGGTATCATCAAATAAAGAATTGGGATGAGATTTTTTAGTTTTTTGATTTATGATAGAGTTGATGGTCTTCCAGGTCATTTTCGTATCATATCTATGCTTATCAAAACATTTTTTGTAGTAGTCCTCTTTGGCTTTATTTTTGATATGAGTAAGGGCATTCGAATATTTTTTATATTGGCGCTTTTGAGTATCAGTGCCATTCAAAAATAATACCTTGTGTAATTTATCCCTAGTTTTGGCAGCACGTAAAATACCTGGAGTAATCCATGGTTTTCGTTTCAATCGAATTTCTTTCCTGCTTATTTTTTTTAGGGGGGCATGTTTATCGATTAAGGTCCTGAGATGGGAGACAAATTCATCAAAAATATTGTTAAAATTTTCAATTTGTATTACTTGTGGCATAGTTTCATTGCAAAACACAATTTGGGCATCATTCAAAAACTGGTCCGTACTGAAATGTCTCATGTCTCGTTTGAGTTCTGCAACATGCTGAGGGGGTGCATGTTCCAGGTCAATCTGACATAGAATAGGATAATGATCAGTCGTAGTATCGTTCAATACAATTGGTTTCATATGTTGATCAGTGATGTTAGTATATATATGATCGAGTAAACTTGCAGAGTTACCAGTCACTCTGGTGGGAAGCGTGATCATGGGAATTGTGGCATGGGACTGCAGCATGTCTAAGTATTCCTTGATAAAAAGTGTTTTAGCGTTAAGATTAATATTTATATCACCCACAATAATAAAAATTTTCCCATCATTAGTTAAGTTATGCAAGCTGTTTTGTAATTTACTGAAAAATTCATGATAATTCGAATTGGGATGGCGGTAGAGGATGCCAATAATTAAAGTAATGGGTTTGGCAGATTTGATGGGTATTTCCACCCAGAGCTCTTCACATCCGACAAGATTCAGAAGATAGTCATCGATAAAACTTGGACAAAAGTGAGATTTCATGTACAAACCTACACCACCAGCATTAGTGTTGGATGGTGTGTGGTAAAAGTCATACCCATCTATGTTGATATTAGTCACAGGGTTAGATTTTAGTTTTGTTTCTGAGATTGCGATAAATGTTGGAGTAGATTCTAGTTCGTAAACAAGTCTTGACAACTCATCACAATTTTTTTGGATAGAACGAATGTTCATGTGAGCCAAAACTATTGAGTTTTTTAATTGAGTGAGAGATTTTAACACATCTTTCGGATTATTAAGAAAAACACAATTTTCAACATTTTCAAAGTCGAAGGTAGTTGTATTCAAAACATGGGTTTCTCTGTCTATAAAATCAGAGTTGATAGGAACGGGAATTATCAATTCATAGCATTTAGAACAGTAATGGCTAGTGCCGGATAAATTTGAGGTTGAATGTACAGAAAAAGAGCACATAGAACATGTTCTAGCACTACGATTATCACAAGATATGAAATTAAATGAAGTTGGTTTTTCACAAGAGGGGCAAAAGTCTATGGAAGCCATTTTTATACCAATTATAAAATTTCAACTTGCTCTGAAGACAGTTGTTTATTCCAATTTTTGAAGGTCATCTAGCTTAGTAATTGGAATTCTAGGAGAATCTCTGTTTTTTCTTACATAAATGTTTCCGTTGGTAGTCCAAAGTCTTTCGTATTTGTTCGTTTTTCTTGCCACACGAGCATTGTATAGTAGATTACTCCTATAATCTGTCAAGTGTTCATTTATATACAGGAAATTCATGCCGGTGACTCCAAAATTGGAAATGCTGGAAATGTTGCGTTTATTACTCAAAAATTCGTTTTTTTTGTTCCTGGTTGTGAAGCGAACTATAATAGGGGGAATCTTAGACTTGTCTCTCCGCAGAAGTCTGTGAGAGACAGAGATGTCCAGTCTATCTATTTTTATATTTAAAAGCTGGCCCATTTTTATGATGATATCATCAGTACATTCTCCTTCTTTGTACGGAATGCCGTGAAATTCCAGATTTTCCCTTCTGGTGTATTGTGCCAAGTCCTCAAAGTCTTTGTCAAATCTGCGTTGAAGCAATGAGACTTGATTTTCGCGAGCCTTATTGGAGACCGATAACTTCTCAACTTTGTTGTGAAGGTCCGCTACATAACTTTTTTGTATTTCGAACTCCGCGTTTATGAAGTCCTGACTGGCTTGCACGATTTCAACATTATGTTGTAGGGTGTTATTCCTAGACTGGATCCCACTCACTTCCTCCATCAATTTATCCACCTTACTCATCATATCGCCACTGTGTTTGAACATAACGTCAAGACGCTCGGCCATGTGTTGAGTATTATTATGAACAGACTCACTTATTTGGGTGGACATCTTTTGGTCATGTTCATTGATGGAGTCTTCTAAAAGATCTTTGATGGTATCTCCCACAATGGCCCTAATCTCGATTTTCAGGTTTTTTGTTATTCTCTGTTCCATTAAATCCAGTGTTTTCTTGAGTTCGTCGATTTTTCTCTCCATTTTGTCAAATTATTAGTAAGTTAAATATTTTATGTTAAGGTATTATATATATCTGTGAATCTTAATCAAATAGCGAATAATTAGAGCAGAATTTTATATAGTTTATCGGTGTTTATTAAATATTACGAGTTCACTAGACGACTCAAACTTCAAAATGTTCGCTTATTTTTCGTCTTCAAACATCATATTAACCTTCTTTATTAAAAGTAAACACTGAAACTTAATTGTTGGACACGAAAAGTTTTTGCGGTCCTTCAACCTAGCAACCTTGAACCACTCTGAGGTAGACTACTAGGTACCGGTAAAATTTCAAACTACAGTTGTGACTTGTATCCTTTGGTATTTCGATTCACGTTGAGACTGGAGGCATGAATCTTTATTGTCACACTCCATCGGGATTGAAGCTCAACCGATATATCGGCCCGATATTGCGTGTTTGCCGATATTTCATATCGGCAGTAAACGGCCGATATATATATATATATCGGCTATATATAACCGGTAAAAAAACTAAAAATGTTCGTAAAAGTTGTTTTATTTACTGTTAGTTGTGATTATTTTCAATGGATAATACACCTATGTGGTTTATCGGTTTTTATAATCAAATTACACATGAGAGGGCACTAAATTCTTCAGTGCTTGGGGCACCAAAGGCGCTTAATCCGCCCCTAGTTATGTCTCCAGCGTTTGGTTTGGACGAAGAAATTGGTGTAAATGGGATATTCAAATAATCACAAGTAATATTAAGCGAATGCCGACTGTCATCTGCATTGTTTATGTTGTGTGAACACGTGTCAGAAGCGTGATCGGATCGTGGCAACCCACGGTTGATCAGGAGCAACGGGGCCAATTAAAAACTTTTGATTACAAATTATTAATTAGCGTTTTCGTCAAACATTTGGCGCGCGAAGCACAAGCGACAACGCCTCAGTAGCAAATGTACATGATGGAGTGCGGTCGATTTTGTCGCGGACAGCTACTAGAATATTACGCCAACTCTTCATTACGTTGTCTCTTTGGAACAATATTCAGGTAAGTTTAATTATAACTTATGTTTCTACTTTCTACTGCTTTCCCTTTTGGTTGTATGAAAGATCAATTTTTCGGGGCGCAGTGCAAGGCTGTTGCTCACTATCTCAATATTTGTCCGTATTGTTTTTCATAATCTGATTTCTAAATCTTGTTGGTTAAAATGACAATCTCATCTTACTTTTAAAATGGAATACAAATTTAACCCTACGTGCGATTCGTTATAAATTGACAAGTTAGCAAAAGCTACAAAGTTAACAACATTGCCGATCAGATTTTTGATATTTTCTCAGGAGTCATCAAATATTATATCTTGAAATTCAGTGGGACTCAAACTTTTTAAGCCGCGCCCGATATACGCTTTGTCACTACTTAATTAAGCTGGACTTAGTATGACATGCTTTAGCCAAATGTAATACATAACTTCGGAAACCCCGAATTCATGGATTTATGAGGCTATATATAGCCAATACTTGTCATGGCTTTTATGTTTTTTAGCTATTAGGGCTTGATTTAGCCCCGTTCACGCATTTAGAAATGCTTCAAAGTTATGCAACCGTTTATTATTATTATCTTAATTTTTCAGATTCAGAACTTGAAAGATACGAAGAAAGGATGAAGATACGAGGGAAAAGTCTCCAAGTAAATAATATTTAAACATTTTAATTGATTTTTCGACATCTATTGATTCCGTAAACAGTGTGATAATGCTACATATTACTGCCTAGAAGTGATGAGTCATATATTTCATAAACAATTGTAAAAAAACGTCATTGAATAGTTTCTTGTTATAATAATATTTGTTATATTCTAAAACGGCGAGTAGTATTTCATGAAATTAAACGTCTGCATATATCTGTGACTGTAGAGTCTGATAAGATGCAACACAATGTACTGACAGATCATTCCAAATAAGTAATATTTCATAAATTTGGGGAAAATTCTGAATTATTTGCAGGGATGTATCTACGCAAAATCGCGGCCATGACAAAGTTCAAAAATACGCCCCTTTTGATTGCTGGGACACAATTTCGAGGGTTGTTGTTTTGCAAGGGGATTTTTATCATATCTCACATTTTTACATTGGTTTTGAGGGCTTTGTACGAATGATCCCAATCTTATACACTAAACAGTGCTATTCAATATTTTACTATGTGTTAAACCTTCTTTTTTCAATTTTTATTTCCTTTGTATGTACCTCGCAAATGACAAAGGTAGCCGCAGTCTTTTCTGTTTATCTCTCCACCAATAAATATTTTTTTCGCGTTCAGAATAATTATTTTTATACCTGGGATCTGACTTAGTATACATTTGGGTATATAGTATACCCGGTTATTTATCACTGCACCAAAATATTATTCTAATCATCTAACTAATTGAAATTGAACTTCAAACCAGAGCAATAACCAGTGAATATGCTGTAATGAGTACAGCGCTGCGTATAGAGAGAGACGTTTCTTAACCTGGGTTCGATTGGAACCCTAGTTTTTGGTGCACTATTCGGCGCCTAGTGCAGAAGCCATAGCTGTAATACCTTAGACACGCCAATGATATTTTGTGAAAAACTAAAAATACATCTATTTTCAGATTTTTAAAACACTGCTTGAAAGTTGACAACATCATTTAATCAAAAGAAATTCGTCGTTGTCATTTGTCTGGTATTCACAACTGAACAAGATGAAAGCTTATCGAGTCTGGCCAGCAGAGCAAGTATGTAATCGAAATCTTTTGAGTCTTCATTTGCATATTTACGATAAATTCAAGTATCTTTTGTACACCCTCTCCCCCGGTAAAAACCAAACACCCCCGCTGACGTTCAGAATAATAAATTTGTAATTATTGTGTCGGAGTTGGGATAGAATTGCAGATTGCGCTGGAAATACAAATTTACAAATTGTTATTTGTTTATTAAAAACTTAGCACAGTTGGTTTTATTAAATCTCACATTTTTGCATTCGTTCTGAAGGCCTTTACGAAAGATCCCATTCTAATACACTAAATTAGTGCTCTTAAACATTTTACTACGCGTTGCATATTTTTCAAATTTCATTTTCTTCGTATGTACCTTGCATATAACGGAGGTTATTTAATTATAAAGTAGAAAAAAGTTGTTTAGTGAAGTCATGACAGAAGTCTTAGTCGGGTCGCAGAATATTATGTGTGCTAATGCTCAAAAATTAGCGAATAACGTAGCCGCATATTTTTCTGTGTATTTGTCCTCCAACCCTTATCTTTTGCATAGTATGGTTTCTACTCGCTCATGTAATTCATCTCGCTAAATTCGTGGCTTGAACAGACAAATACTTTATGAATATAGTGAGTCTCAATGTTGAACGTGGCTTATGCGCATTTATGAACTAAAAACGAGCCTTGACATTTATTCGAATCAGTCTATAGCTGTTTACCAATTGGTATTTGTATAGTCGAGATCTGACTTGGCATACCCTTAGCTATTATGGTATACCCGGTTGAATATCACCGCACCAAAAGATCATTACTACTAGGTAATAATTGTAATTTTGTGAAATCTGCGAAAACTTTTTTGTAAATAAAGTATAAGCTTATAGCAGAAAGATTGTGTTTCTTCGGTACCGGTACCCCATTTGCCAGTTCAAGCACCAATGCCCCCATCGTTTTTAATGGCAAAGTCTATTAAAAACAGACCATTTTCATTTCGTAGAATTGCGCCATGTATTTAACTATTTTGCCCAACAAAACTGTAATTTGGCGTTAAAAAGGTGGAAACAATCATTCTGAACAACCCACTAACTGGGCCAATAGCCAGTGAATATGGTGTAACTAGTACAGCACTGTCTATATCGGTGTTTCTCAACTTGGTTCGATGAAGGCCCTTTTTTTTACTCAGCTTAACTTATGTAAAATTCACTATATTCCACTGCAGATATGAAAACTTCCACGTTTAACTCTTCAATTTGGAATTCGTGATTAGTCAGAAATATTTTATTGTAACAAGTTATGACTAGAACTTCACACTCTTTTTGCGCCGGAATCCAAAGTCGCCAATGGTAGTAGCTATAGCTGTCATTACCTAAATACGTCACTGATAATTTGAGAATTAACTAAAAATACATTTATTTTCAGTTTTCTGAAACACTGATTGAAACTTAGCAATACTGTACATCATTTCATCAAAAGAAATGCCTCGTCATTTGTCTGATAATCATCACTGAGCGAGATGAAAGCCTATCGAATCTGGCCAGCAGAGCAAGTATGTAATCGAAATCTTTTGAGTCTTTCAATTTCATTGCATATTTAGGATCAACTTAAGGATCTTTTGTACACCCCCTCCCACAATAAAAATAGTACAAGGTTAGGGTTCAGGTTGTGCGACATCTTGGTGCGCATACTTCAGGAGTACCAAAAGTTATTCTGTCTGGGTTTGGGTTAGAAATGCAGATCGCGATGGAAAAAAAAATTTTACACTGCTCCTATCCTTAACTAGATAATTACTTATTTGTTTTTTGAAACTTGGCCCGGTTTTTTTTTCAAATCTCACATTTTTGCATTGGTGAGGACTTTGCATAAAAGATCCCAATATAAATAATAGTGCCCAAAATAGTGCTCTTGAAACTTTTACTATGCATTGCATAGTTTTCAATTTTTATTTTCTTCGTATGTACCTCGCAAATAATAGCTACATGGAGTCATGATAGAAGTCTTACTCTGGTCACAAGATATTATATGTGCTAAATTAACAAACTGCGTCAAAATTAATGTTGATTTATGACTATAGATTGTACTCAAAATTAACGTAGCCGCAGACTTTTTCTGTATATCTCTCCGCAAATAGTTATTATTTTTTTGCGTAGCATGGTTTCTAATCGCCCATGTAATTCATCTCGCAAAATTTGTTGCCGTAGATAGATAAACACTTTATGAATTAGTGAGTCCCGATGTTGAACGGGACCTGTGCGCGTTCAAAAACACAAAACGACCCGGGAAATTTATTGGAATCATGCTGTAGTTAGTAGTTCATCGAATACCAATTGTTACTTGTATACCCGGGATCAGACTCAGTATACACTTAGCTATTATAGTATACTCAATGTACTAAAAGAGAATTCCAAATAGGTAATATTTGTAAATCTGCGAAATCTGCGACAAATTATTTTTTTTGTATATTGAGTATAAACTTATCTTATAGGCTTAGGAGAAAGATTGCATTTCTTTCTTCATTTTCCCCAGTTTAATTACCAATACGCACCTATAAATTTGTAATGGCAAAGTCTGTTAGAACCAGACCATTTTTAATTTGTCGTGAAAAGATAACAACAATCATTCTGAACAACACGTTACCTAGAGCAGGGGTTCTCAAACTTTTGGTGTTGCGGAGCCCTTGAAAAGGTTGATTATTATTCACGGAGCCCCAAAAGAAATGTTAAAATTGTTACTTTTCAGATTAATATTCCTGAGCAAGTTAAAAGTACTTTACCTAATTTAAATGCTGAACCTTTTTAATAGGGTTAATACAAGTCATAATTATTTCTAAATTTTAAACATAAATTATATATACTAAAGCTGTAAATCTGACACTTGACAAACATATGAATAAATTAGGGGTCGAATCTTTTACCTTTTGACATTTTTAGAAGACTTGAAAGGCCGCTTATAACGTGCGCCATTGTATTTTGTTACAATCGCCAATTTTTTTTGTCAGCATGGCATGTTTTTGAACCTTTAAACCTCGTTACGCCGGTGTTTATTCTCCCTAAATCAAAAATTTCTCTCGGCATATACGAGTACATGTATTGTTACACAACGAGTACGTGTATTGTTACATAATGACGAAGTTAATTGCTTTTTTGTTTTTGTGGGGAATTATGAGTTCAATGTGAAAAACATTTCACCATATTATAGTCATCGGCGACGAAATGCTAAAAATAATCATTAATAAAAAGGTAAATCCGCATCTCAAATTTCTTGATTGCGAAGCGGCATTCTAAAATATTAAAACTAAAAATTAAAATGGAAGATCACACGTTTGGTTTCAGCAGACTCACCTCAGATTGAAAACGCTTTTATAGACATTGTAAATCACAAAATTTGGTGTTATGTTAGGTTTTCTTCGTAGTAACTGCGAAATCGAAACACAGTCAATTGTGCGCGCGATGTACCTTTCTTCCCATTCTGAAACTACCGACAGAGCCGCACGCAATCAATTGTGCGCGCGGTTCCGCGAGTACCTTTTTTTTCATTCTGAAACTACCGACGGAGCCGAATGCAATAAAATAAATTTCAATTGTTCGTATTTGCCCAGACATTAGGATTTTTAAAACGGCGATATCTTGCTTAAAAATAATCTTAAGTGCGAAAGAACAAATCAAGTTTGACAAATCCCAGATCGCAAAAATACGACTCCAATTTATTTATAGTTGGCAGTTTATCACATATTTTATGTTATTTTAGATAGTATTATTCCATTTTAGTAATCCTAATAGTAATCTCGAATCAAACGTGAGTGAGAAATCTCGCAACACAACAGAAATCTCGTTATCCCTTTATTTAATCGCGAAGAATGAAGAATTTCCGATTCCAATTTTGAACCACCTCTCACTTAAGAATCCTGGCCGCGCTTCTGCTTATGAATAATGTCATTTTTTAATTCAGCCTCTTTGCCATATTTCGAGATTATATTGTTGTCAGATTTTATCAAAGCTGTTATTGCTTCTTTGAACAGTTACAAAATTAGTCAGTATTTTTAAAAGTAATCCAATAGCTCGCGGAGCCCCTGGGTTTCTCTCGCGGAGCCCTGGGGCTCCGTACGGAGCACTTTGAGAACCTATGACCTAGAGCAATCCCTTTTGTGTCCTCTAGTCTGGTGTGGAGATGTACCGATGTATCGGTATCGGCAATATCGGCCAATTTTTCGGCATTGGTATTGTATCGGTATCGGCTAAATGTTTACCGATATTTCCTATATAGTTAGCTTTTAAATATGATCAAAAATGTTTCAAAATTTAAGTGGATCTAAACTAAGAGCCATGCACGTCCCCACCCCCGCAAGTATACCTGTTTTTTTTTAGCTATTTCAGACAAACTAGTTCAACTAATTCGGATATTTTGTGCAGAAATTTCATATTGACATTTTTGATATGCAATTAGGAAGAAATTTAAAAATTACTGTATTTTCGAATATGTAAAATACAGAATACGACGTTATGCTGTGAGTTTTCTAATTGAACACTAAGATTACTAGCGCCAGTTTACAATACACTCGAATCAATTAATGCATCCGGATCGCCAACATCAATTGTTTTTATGTGATATATTTCTTATTCAATCTTAAATTATGTGTATTATGAATAATGTGCAGAGGAATTTTGTGAGACCTTTGCCATTAATGCAAAAAATTTAAATTTGATATAAAAACCACGTTCTGAAAAAATTTGAAAGAAAACGGAAATTTCCATGAAACTGTTCGCCGCAATTAGACAGGCCACTTACGAAAAAGGCCAACTTTTTCGACGGATAATGTCTTTTCTGTTATGTTGTTGAGTAATGATTTTGTTGTTGTAATGAGTTTGTAGTTGTCGAAGTATTCAATTGACGAATAATCAGAGACTACTTATAATGTTTTGCTTTATTAATTTAATTGTGTGTTTATTGTAACCTGCGGTAGCGCCGACAAAAGTTCTTTCTACGAAATATCGCGGCAACCACAGCCATAAAAAGTGTTTCAAACTGTCCGATTATATTTAGTTTTAATTAGTATTTTTGTGATATCGGTACATCTCTAGTGTAACACACTCAGCTATTTGAACTAAAGGCAGGTAAATTAATTAATATTATTTATGCGATATTTTGTCTCTTCTATTATTGCGGAGCACTGTCCAAGCTTGTGCGTGTACTGAAAAAATAACACAAAATGAAATAAATTCTTAAAAAATATAAGAAAGAGGTGAAATTATAATCATATGACAAAATGAGCGTATTTGTTAAGCTATTGTTGAAATTTGATTTGTTAATTCGACAAGTTTATTCGAAGGCGTTTCTTCGTAAAGTTCTTTGCCTTGCGTACTGTATTTCAATTATTTTTTGCTGTCAAGTCGCTTAAATAGATTTTACATTTTCATTTTTGTCGGTATAAAACATTCCTTGCTAGTGTGAATTATTTTCACACATTTCCCATCTTTCATTTTGTCGTTGTTGCATATTTTTTGTTTTTTCAATTTTTATTCGGTTCCTAATATCAATTAATTAATTGAAATAGAAGAGTGAAAGTTAAGTGTAGCGTTTAGAACACAACAGGTGTATTCTTATTTGGATGTTTGATACTGAGGCAAAACAAATTTTCTATTCAATATACTTGCTCACACCGAAATACGTTATAGCCCGTAAATTGTTTATTCCATGATGGCTAGCAATAAGCACTTAAAATGTTCATTCACCCTTTGAGAAAGAGAAGAGTATATTTGTTTGAATAGACTTATATATAACGAATATATATTGTCACTTGTCAGGCTTTAGCGTAAAGTCTGATTCATTTAAATCATCTCTTTAAATCAGGGGTGTGCAACCTTTCTCGCAGACGGGCCAGAAAATGATACCTGGGTAAAACCGCGGGCCGCATCTCAATTCAACATATGTTTTCCATTAGTTGCAGGCACTAAATGTTTTTTTTGTTGTTGATCTTATAAAGGCATTATTAGGAGTCATTGCAAAAATTATGACTTAAAACGCATAAATTTTGAAAACTATTCTTTAAATTTATTGCCACACCAAATTAAAAAAAAAATTCAGAGAGAAATTTGCTGCTAGTTTTTTTCTCGACTAGTTTTATCCAAATTTGCTCTAATGGAAGTGCTAGCAATTTGATATCCATTTTCCAAGCCTTCTTCTATGAGACGGTTTCATGACGCCCATTAAAAAAAAAAACTATGTTTAGTCGAAAAGTGCCACATTTGAAGCTATGAGTTATTTCAAGTGTGAAAAGTGTTATTTTGTTTTGGATGTTTTCAGTAAAAACAGCCAGGATTCATTTCCAAATATTTGCTGTCAAATCTTAAAATTAAATTTAGACGAAATTAACTGATAAACTGGAACCGAATCTCATTTAGCTTTTGTATCTCTCAATATTAAATTTTTTTAACGGCTTCCAATTGCCTAATCTCAATTGCCCATTCTTACTAAGTACTCCACTTTCCTAAATTTGCGCGCTTCTCAGCAAGTGTGAAGCTCAGCTTTTGTAAATTGTCACCACATAGACATAGATAATAAATTGGACTCACAATGAAGTATGTCCCAATAAGATGAAAATTTTGTCCGCATTGTTGTTCGGTCGTAGATTGAATTGATTAATTGCTGTTGCATCTTTCCCTTACTGTCGTCAATTGATAGTAACTGGGGAAAATGGAACGCTCGATTTTAGATGTAGCTTGTGTTAGAACAAAATCTTGAAAGTTTTTTCGTTCGTCTTTTTAGTTTCAACGTGCTTTGTCTGTTTCCTTGTCCGCATTGCTGTTCTGTCATGAATTGAATTAATTTATTGCACAATCACCCATTGGTAGCAACTGAGAAAATGGAACGCCTAATTTTAGATGTAGCTTCTGTTAGTTAGGTTAAAAAAATCTTAGTACTGAACTTCCTTCGCTCTTTAAAAGTCGCTGTTGTGGGTTCACTTTTTGTAAATCTGACTTCTCAGAATTCACAGTCCCGTATGTCGGTCAGTTGACAACATATGGGTTCAAAGTATTTTTTGATTTGTCGAGGGTAAGAAATTATATATTGACTTGTTGTCTGTTGATTCACCTATACATTTCAAATTCATTTTAAATGCTCGACCCAGATTTGTCTGATAGCAAGTTAATTAGAATAAAAACTATTTATATCATTCAAATGCGTAAAAAATCTGATAACTAAAAATTAATTTTTTCAAATTTAATTAGAAACTCTGTCGCAAAATAGTCATCATAACCACCTCCAATAAAAATGCCATATGAGTTTGCAAGAAAAAAAGTGAAGATGACATGACTATAAAACATAAAAAAGTTTATATGGTTAGTGGGAATATTCTGGAAAACGGGTCATTATTCAAAAAATCGAGTCAAAAACAATTAAGTTGCATTTATGTGTTTTGATTTTTATTACGCTGATATTCGATGACGCTAGGATATTACAAATTTAGTTTCAGATGTTCGATGTATTTGTGAAACATAAAAAAAAACGGATAATAAGATCAATCAAAATTGAATCTTTGAATTCGATATTTTCATCCGCAAGCCATTTAAAATTTCATCTGTCAGATCAAATCGAATCAGCAACGTAGAGTTGATTGACGTGTCAAATTGATGTTGTCAGTTTGCGGGGGTAGAAAGGTTGAAATCACTGATGTAATGAACTTGTTAAAATGGGTATCTATACTGTTTTCATTAGCATAATAAATGCGAAATAAAAGCAAACTCTTATTGGGTCGTATTTGCTAATCCATACTAATTTATAATATTGCATTTAATCTTATGCTGTAAGGCAGGGGTCGGCAACCTACGGCCCGCGGGCCATATCTCACCCGCAGAGTAATATATTCCGACCCGCGACGTGTCACTGAATTATAATAACAAAACAACTGTTTTGACGATTATAATCTTTACGTAACAGAATTTATTGTAAGCCACGTGTAGCCTAAATCATATTATAACCTAACAAGTACATAATTCCCAATTACTCGTTTAATGAGCATATCTATAATTTAATTATAATTAGACAAATGACAAAAAATCCCAAACAAAGTTAATGCTAAATGCAAAGAGTTCAGGCGCACATCAATATTAACATGAAATTTTTTAAGATGCAATGCAATGATAAAATAAATCGATATTCTATTCGAGAGATGTATCAGTGCTCGATTTTTATTATAAAGAGTATCTTCTTCATAGAAAACTAAAACAAGTCATTTGTAAAATAATTTCTTCAAGTAAGACGACGAAGTTAGCGCATCCAGTCACGCACTGCCCAAAATTAAACTTATGATCTGTGTGAAAAAAAATGTTATTCATTCACCATCCGCTCGTTTTTGTGTGCGGCCCGCCAATGACCAGCAACCCCTAATTTTAGTCCGCGAGCGACAAAAGGTTGCCGACCCCGATGTAAGTCCATTGTTTCAGTACGTTAATCAATACCCTATCTCGTGCCTACAATTAGAAAGATATCTTCATACAACTACTAAGATTTTTTTTCTCAATTAAATGAATGCAAAAAATAATATCATATCATCGACATTACGATTAATATTATAATTTTTTTCTACAGATTTTCTCAATTGAAGATCTTGGATTCTGGAATCATAAAAAATGGTAAATAAAACTGAGTATTCACATCTGAAGGAGAGTTTTATCAAACATGTCTGAGAACTACTTGCAAACGACTATTTAAGACATACCCAATGGCATGAGACTATTATAGACTACCTAATGGCATGAAAGTATTTCTGACCATACCCAATGCCATGAGACTATTTAAGACCATACCCAATGGCATGAGACTATTTTAGTCTAAACCCAATTGCATGAGACTATTATAGACTACCTAATGGCATGAAACTATTCCTGACTATACCCAATGCCACGAGACTATCTAAGACCATACCCAATGGCATGAGACTATTTTAGTCTAAACCCAATTGCATGAGACTATTATAGAATGTAGACTACCTAATGGCATGAAACTATTTCAGACTATACCCAATGCCATGAGACTATTTTGGACGATACCCAATATCTTGAGACAATATTAGACTATACCCAATGGCACGAGACTGTATTAGACTATACCCAATGCCATTAGACTATGTTAGACGATACCCAATATCTTGAGACTATATTAGACTATACCCAATGCCACGAGACTATTTTATACTATACCCAATGACAAGGGACTATCTTATACTAAACCCAATGCCATGAGACTATTTCAGATTATACCCAATGGCATGAGACTATTTTATACTAAACCCAATGCCATAAGACTATTTTAGACTATACCCAATGACATGAGACTATTTTAGACTATACCCAATGACATGAGACTATATTAGACCATACCCAATGCCATGAGACTATTTTAGACTATACCCAATGCCATGAGACTATTTTAGACTAAACCCAATGCCATAAGACTATTTTAGACTATACCCAATGACATGAGACTATTTTAGACTATACCCAATGACATGAGACTATATTAGACCATACCCAATGCCATGAGACTATTTTAGACTATACCCAATGCCATGAGACTATTTTAGACTAAACCCAATGCCATAAGACTATTTTAGACTATACCCAATGGCATGAGACTATTTTAGACTATACCCAGTGGCACAAGTACTTTAATCCTCCATGCAAGAACAAATCTACAAGAATTCTAATCAAAACATGGGTCGACCAATCAGGTTCGTGTGATTTTAATAAATGGAAACAGATTCTTGATTGAACCATCGTTTATAAACCAAACAATTTTTTTTTATTCATCATTACGCTACAATACAATTTTTATATTTGATTCAATATTGATGAAAAATTAAGAATTTATAGTTCATGTCTTATGTAAAATTAGATAGTGGATTTGTTTATTATACCAAAGCATCGTGTATATTTTAAATTTGTTAAATTTTCCCTCCCATCCCTTCATTCCATTCTAAACGTTCCGATGATTACCTAAATAATTTGGCAACAAGGAGGCGACCTCATTCAACATATTTGTCATATAACTTAATTATACAGATACTTTTCTGATTAATGAGGAATCAGCATTCAAAATATAATGCTATGGTATCTTAATATTGTCTTATTTACTCATTTTCAAACCATTTGTATTCAGTACGAACTAGATAAAGTCTATTCATGGTTGTCAATGCTATCAAAACAAACACAAATCTAAACTATTACCGGTACTTCATCAACACTACTTGTTCTTTGTTTGGAATCATCTTCGGAAAACAAACCAGGCCGGCATGGTTCGTCTCTTCTGTCGATGAATCTCCATCAAAAAACAAAACGAAAAATCAAACAAATATAATACACTCACATATACATGGGTTGGGCGGGGGTTGGGGGTTCTTGGGACTGGTGGGCCCATGAAGGGAGGGAATACACAGCATGGCAATCATAGTTAGGCAATATTTGTTCGGCCAATACTAATGTAAAAATGACCACAGAATCTGGCAATTATTGGTCAAAATTATCTTTTTTTATTTCAAAATTTATGGCAGTAAACATGACAATACAGTTGAATGTCGGTACCTTCGTTTCAATCAAAATTTAAATGACAATCAAAGCATTTTACAAATCCGAGTATGTAGGGTGTTTGACAAGCCTCTTTTTGGTGGCGTCATTCTTACTAGCCCTAATTTCTTATAGTTTAAGAAAATAGGGCATATTCAGATATACCAAAACTATTCTTAATATTTTCCATATCCAATATTTATTTTGTTTTTCAATAAATATATTCACAATGTTTTAATTTTTGTTGAGTAATGTTTATTACTTATGTTATTTTCTTAAGAATATTGGATTCCTCTGAAAATAGTGCTATTTTTACCTGATAATAGTTTTGTGTGTTACAACTTCGAATATACCTACCCGTTGGTGCATTTTTATTTTTCGTCGAATATGCTAATTTTTAGAGTACAATCATACTAATTCTGTTTTATGTATACTTTTGATGTTGCATATTTAAAAATTCCGTAAAAGCCTCTATCTGTATATTGCATATTTATAAATTCCGTAATAGCCTCTATCTATATATTGCTCATTTGTCATAACTATTATTCTCTATTCGATATTTCTTGAGATATTTCCAACAGGAAACAAGACATCAAGAGAACGACAGAAGAGCAAAAAGTTAACAGGAATGCCATGGCTTTTTTGTTTGTTTGTTTTTACATATTTTTTTTTATTTTTTTTAATTTTTTTTTGATAGATATAGGATTAGGATTAGGATTTAATTAGGCCTAGATATTATCAATGTTATTTTAGCATTTCAGATATAGGTCTAAGAAGATGAAGAAATGAAGAACAGAAGGAGGATCCAAGGAACAATATACCAAGTAAATTATTCATATAGATTTAATTAGGCTTAGTTTTATCCTAGCTTTTCAGATATGGGACTACGAAGATGAAGAACAGAAGGACCCTAAGACAAATATACCAAGTAATTTTTTTATTTAGATTTAATTAAGCTTAGTTTTATTAATGTTATCATAGCTTTTCAGATATAGGTCTAAGAAGATGAAGAGATGAAGAACAGAATGAAAACCCTAGGACAAATATACCAAGTACATTATTTATATGGATTTAATTAGGCTTAGTTTTATTAATGTTATCCAAGCTTTTCAGATATAGGTCTAAGAAGATGAAGAGATGAAGAACAGAATGAAAACCCTAGGACAAATATACCAAGTACATTATTTATATGGATTTAATTAGGCTTAGTTTTATTAATGTTATCCAAGCTTTTCAGATATAGGTCTAAGAAGATGAAGAGATGAAGAACGGAATGAAAACCCTAGGACAAATATACCAAGTACATTATTTATATGGATTTAATTAGGCTTAGTTTTATTAATGTTATCCAAGCTTTTCAGATATAGGTCTAAGAAGATGAAGAGATGAAGAACAGAATGAAAACCCTAGGACAAATATACCAAGTACATTATTTATATAGATTTAATTAGGCTTAGTTTTATTATTCTTAGTATTTCAGATATGGGACTACGAAGATGAAGAACAGAA
Source organism: Styela clava (assembly GCF_013122585.1). Lineage (NCBI taxonomy): Eukaryota > Metazoa > Chordata > Ascidiacea > Stolidobranchia > Styelidae > Styela > Styela clava. The sequence continues at coordinate 11,489,694 of NW_024102831.1, read as the reverse complement.
GGAGGACCCTAAGACAAATATACCAAGTAAATTATTTATTCAGATTAAATATAGCTTAGTTTTATTAATGTTATGTTAGCTTTTCAGATATAGGACTAAGAAGATGAAGAAATGAAGAACAGAATGAAAACCCTAGGACAAATATACCAAGTAAATTTTTTATATAGATTTAATTAGGCTTAGTTTTATTAATGTCATCTTAGCTTTTCAGATATAGGTCTAAGAAGATGAAGAAATGAAGAACAGGAGAAAGAACCAAGGAAAAATATACCAAGTAAATTTTTTATATTGATTTAAGTAGGCTTGGTTTTATTAATCTTAGCATTTCAGATATAGGACTAAGAAGATGAAGAAATAGATATCAGAAAGAAGAATCAAGGACAAATATACCAAGTAAATTATTTATATAGATTTAATTAGGCTTAGTTTTATTAATCTTAGCATTTCAGATATAGGACTAAGAAGATGAAGAAATGAATGACGGAAGAAAGAATCAATGACAAATATACCAAGTAAATTGTTTATATAGATTTAATTAGGCTTAGTTTTATTAATCTTAGCATTTCAGATATAGGACTAAGTAGATGAAGAAATGAAGAACAGGAGGAAGAATCAATGACAAATATACCTAGTAAATTATTTATATAGATTTGATTAGGCTTAGTTTTATTAATCTTAGCATTTCAGATATAGGACTAAGAAGATGTAGAAATGTACAACAGAAGGAAGAACCAAGGACAAATATACCAAGTAAATTTTTTATATAGATTTATATAGGCTTAGATTTATTAATATTATCTTAGCGTTTCAGATATAGGACTAAGTAGATGAAGAAATGAAGAACAGGAGAAAGAACCAAGGAAAAATAGACCAAGTAAATTTTTTATATTGATTTAAGTAGGCTTAGTTTTATTAATCTCAGCATTTCAGATATAGGACTAAGAAGATGAAGAAATAGATATCAGAAAGAAGAATCAAGGACAAATATACCAAGTAAATTGTTTATATAGATTTAATTAGGCTTAGTTTTATTAATGTCATCTTAACTTTTCAGATATAGGTCTAAGAAGATGAAGAAATGAAGACCCTAGGACAAATATACCAAGTAAATTTTTTATTTAGATTTAATTAGGCTTAGTTTTATTAATCTTAGCATTTCAGATATAGGACTAAGTAGATGAAGAAATGAAGAACAGGAGGAAGAATCAATGACAAATATACCTAGTAAATTATTTATATAGATTTGATTAGGCTTAGTTTTATTAATCTTAGCATTTCAGATAGAGGACTAAGAAGATGTAGAAATGTACAACAGAAGGAAGAACCAAGGACAAATATACCAAGTAAATTTTTTATATAGATTTAATTAGGTTTAGATTTATTAATATTATCTTAGCGTTTCAGATATAGGACTAAGTAGATGAAGAAATGAAGAACAGGAGAAAGAACCAAGGAAAAATATACCAAGTAAATTTTTTATATTGATTTAAGTAGGCTTAGTTTTATTAATCTTAGCATTTCAGATATAGGACTAAGAAGATGTAGAAATGAATAACAGAAGGAAGAACCAAGGACAAATATACCAAGTAAACTTTTTATATAGATTTAATTAGGCTTAGTTTTATTAATCTGAGCATTTCAGATATAGGACTAAGAAGATGTAGAAATGAATAACAGAAGGAAGAACCAAGGACAAATATACCAAGTAAACTTTTTATATAGATTTAATTAGGCTTATTTTTATTAATGTTATCCGAGCTTTTCAGATATAGGTTTAAGAAGATGAAGAAATGAAGACCCTAGGACAAATATACCAAGTAAATTTTTTTATTTAGATTTCATTAGGCTTAGATTTATTAATATTATCTTAGCGTTTCAGATATAGGACTAAGTAGATGAAGAAATGAAGAACACGAGGAAGAACCAAGGACAAATATACCAAGTACATTATTTATATGGATTTAATTAGGCTTAGTTTTATTAATGTTATCCAAGCTTTTCAGATATAGGTCTAAGAAGATGAAGAGATGAAGAACAGAATGAAAACCCTAGGACAAATATACCAAGTACATTATTTATATGGATTTAATTAGGCTTAGTTTTATTAATGCTATCCAAGCTTTTCAGATATAGGTCTAAGAAGATGAAGAGATGAAGAACGGAATGAAAACCCTAGGACAAATATACCAAGTACATTATTTATATGGATTTAATTAGGCTTAGTTTTATTAATGTTATCCAAGCTTTTCAGATATAGGTCTAAGAAGATGAAGAGATGAAGAACAGAATGAAAACCCTAGGACAAATATACCAAGTACATTATTTATATAGATTTAATTAGGCTTAGTTTTATTATTCTTAGTATTTCAGATATGGGACTACGAAGATGAAGAACAGAAGGAGGACCCTAAGACAAATATACCAAGTAAATTATTTATTCAGATTAAATATAGCTTAGTTTTATTAATGTTATGTTAGCTTTTCAGATATAGGACTAAGAAGATGAAGAAATGAAGAACAGAATGAAAACCCTAGGACAAATATACCAAGTAAATTTTTTTATATAGATTTAATTAGGCTTAGTTTTATTAATGTCATCTTAGCTTTTCAGATATAGGTCTAAGAAGATGAAGAAATGAAGAACAGGAGAAAGAACCAAGGAAAAATATACCAAGTAAATTTTTTATATTGATTTAAGTAGGCTTGGTTTTATTAATCTTAGCATTTCAGATATAGGACTAAGAAGATGAAGAAATAGATATCAGAAAGAAGAATCAAGGACAAATATACCAAGTAAATTATTTATATAGATTTAATTAGGCTTAGTTTTATTAATCTTAGCATTTCAGATATAGGACTAAGTGGATGAAGAAATGAAGAACAGGAGGAAGAATCAATGACAAATATACCTAGTAAATTATTTATATAGATTTGATTAGGCTTAGTTTTATTAATCTTAGCATTTCAGATATAGGACTAAGAAGATGTAGAAATGTACAACAGAAGGAAGAACCAAGGACAAATATACCAAGTAAATTTTTTATATAGATTTAATTAGGCTTAGATTTATTAATATTATCTTAGCGTTTCAGATATAGGACTAAGTAGATGAAGAAATGAAGAACAGGAGAAAGAACCAAGGAAAAATAGACCAAGTAAATTTTTTATATTGATTTAAGTAGGCTTAGTTTTATTAATCTCAGCATTTCAGATATAGGACTAAGAAGATGAAGAAATAGATATCAGAAAGAAGAATCAAGGACAAATATACCAAGTAAATTGTTTATATAGATTTAATTAGGCTTAGTTTTATTAATGTCATCTTAGCTTTTCAGATATAGGTCTAAGAAGATGAAGAAATGAAGACCCTAGGACAAATATACCAAGTAAATTTTTTATTTAGATTTAATTAGGCTTAGTTTTATTAATCTTAGCATTTCAGATATAGGACTAAGTAGATGAAGAAATGAAGAACAGGAGGAAGAATCAATGACAAATATACCTAGTAAATTATTTATATAGATTTGATTAGGCTTAGTTTTATAATCTTAGCATTTCAGATAGAGGACTAAGAAGATGTAGAAATGTACAACAGAAGGAAGAACCAAGGACAAATATACCAAGTAAATTTTTATATAGATTTAATTAGGTTTAGATTTATTAATATTATCTTAGCGTTTCAGATATAGGACTAAGTAGATGAAGAAATGAAGAACAGGAGAAAGAACCAAGGAAAAATATACCAAGTAAATTTTTTATATTGATTTAAGTAGGCTTAGTTTTATTAATCTTAGCATTTCAGATATAGGACTAAGAAGATGTAGAAATGAATAACAGAAGGAAGAACCAAGGACAAATATACCAAGTAAACTTTTTATATAGATTTAATTAGGCTTATTTTTATTAATGTTATCCGAGCTTTTCAGATATAGGTTTAAGAAGATGAAGAAATGAAGACCCTAGGACAAATATACCAAGTAAATTTTTTTATTTAGATTTTATTAGGCTTAGATTTATTAATATTATCTTAGCGTTTCAGATATAGGACTAATAGATGAAGAAATGAAGAACACGAGGAAGAACCAAGGACAAATATACCAAGTAAATTTTTTATATTGATTTAAGTAGGCTTAGTTTTATTAATTTTAGCATTTCAGATATAGGACCAAGAAGATGAAGAAATGAATAACAGAAGAAAGAATCAAGGACAAATATACAAAGTAAATTATTTATATAGATTTAATTAGGATTAGTTTCATTAATCTTAGCATTTCAGATATAGGACTAAGAAGATGAAGAAATGAATAACAGAAGAAAGAATCAAGGACAAATATACAAAGTAAATTATTTATATAGATTTAATTATGATTAGTTTCATTAATCTTAGCATTTCAGATATAGGACTAAGAAGATGAAGAAATGAATAACAGAAGAAAGAATCAAGGACAAATATACAAAGTAAATTATTTATATAGATTTGATTAGGCTTAGTTTTATTAATTTTAGCATTTCAGATATAGGACCAAGAAGATGAAGAAATGAATAACAGAAGAAAGAATCAAGGACAAATATACCAAGTAAACTATTTATATAGATTTGATTAGGCCTAGTTTTATTAATCTTAGTATTTCAGATATAGGACTAAGAAGATGTAGAAATGTAGAACAGAAGGAAGAACCAAGGACAAATATATCAAGTAAATTTTTTATATTGATTTGATTAGGCTTAGTTTTATTAATCTTAGCATTTCAGATATAGAACTAAGAAGATGAGGAAATGAATAAGAATCAAGAACAAATACACCAAGTAAATTGTTTATATAGATTTAATTAGGCTTAGTTTTATTAATGTTATCGTAGCTTTTCAGATATAGGTCTACGAAGATGAAGAAATGAAGAACAGAATGAAGAATCAAAGACAAATATACCAAGTAAATTTTTTGTATAGATTCAATTAGGCTGAGTTTTATTAATGTTATCTTAGCTTTTCAGATATAGGTGTAAGAAGATGAAGAAATGAATATCAGAATGAAGAATTAAGGACAAATATACCAAGTAAATTATTTATATAGATTTGATTAGGCTTAGTTTTATTAATCTTAGCATTTCAGATATAGAACTAAGAAGATGAGGAAATGAATAAGAATCAAGAACAAATACACCAAGTAAATTGTTTATATAGATTTAATTAGGCTTAGTTTTATTAATGTTATCGTAGCTTTTCAGATATAGGTCTACGAAGATGAAGAAATGAAGAACAGAATGAAGAATCAAAGACAAATATACCAAGTAAATTTTTTGTATAGATTCAATTAGGCTGAGTTTTATTAATGTTATCTTAGCTTTTCAGATATAGGTGTAAGAAGATGAAGAAATGAAGAACAGAAGGAAGAACCAAGGACAAATATACCAAGTAAATTTTTATATAGATTTGATCAGTTTTAATTTTAATAATGTTATCTTAGCTTTTCAGATATAGGACTAAGAAGATGAAGAAATGAAGAACAGAAGGAAGAACCAAGGATAAATATACCAAGTAAATTATTTATTTAGATTTAATTATACTTAGTTTTATTAATGTCATCTTAGCTTCTCAGATATAGGACAAAGAAGATGGAGAACAGAAGGAAGAACCAAGTACAAATATACCAAGTAAATTTTTTATATAGATTTAATTAGGCTTAGTTTTATTAATCTTAGCATTTCAGATATAGGACTAAGAAGATGTAGAAATGTAGAACAGAAGGAAGAACCAAGGACAAATATACCAAGTAAATTTTTTATATAGATTTAATTAGGCTTAGTTTTATTTATGTTATCCGAGCTTTTCAGATATAGGTTTAAGAAGATGAAGAAATGAAGACCCTAGGACAAATATACCAAGTAAATTTTTTATTTAGATTTAATTAGGCTTAGATTTATTAATGTTATATTAGCGTTTCAGATATAGGACTAAGTAGATGAAGAAATGAAGAACAGGAGGAAGAACCAAGGACAAATACACCAAGTAAATTTTTTATATTGATTTAAGTAGGCTTAGTTTCATTAATCTTAGCATTTCAGATATAGGACTAAGAAGATGAAGAAATGAATAACAGAGGAAAGAATCAAGGACAAATACACCAAGTAAATTGTTTATATAGATTTAATTAGGCTTAGTTTTATTAATGTTATCGTAGCTTTTCAGATATAGATCTACGAAGATGAAGAAATGAAGAACAGAATGAAGAATCAAGGACAAATATACCAAGTAAATTTTTTGTATAGATTTAATTAGGCTTAGTTTTATTAAGGTTATCCTAGCTTTTCAGATATAGGTGTAAGAAGATGAAGAAATGAAGAACAGAAGGAAGAACCAAGGTCAAATATACCAAGTAAATTTTTTTATATTGGTTCAATTAGGCCTAATTAGGCTTCCCGCTGCTTGTCAGCAGGGAACCTATTGTATTCCTGTGTTTTATTATTATTATTATTATTTATTTATTATTATTATTTTTTCAAATTGGTCCTACAAACTTGAAATTCACCTCAAATGTGCAGAAGTTCTCAGCTAGCAATAAAATGCAAATTTTTTTTTACGCGGGAAGCCTGTTAAAGCTGCACGCAGCTCTAGTTTTATTAATGTTATCTTAGCTTTCCAGATATAGGACTAAGAAGATGAAGAAATGAGAAACAGAAGGAAGAATCAAGGACAAATATACCAAGTAAATTTTTAGTATTGATTTAATTAGGCTTTGTTTTATTAATGCTATTGTGAATTGTGCTATTGGACATCGATTATTAATTTTCGTATTGTTTTGTGTTTATTTCTAAATAAAATTTGCCAAAAATATTGTATGGTAAGAAGTTCAATTGAATAGTTCAAGAAGTTCAGTGAATTTTATTAATTAGTGGACTTCAAAAACAGCAATTGCATATTTTTATTAAATGGTATTTCATTTTTTAATATAATTTAAAATTTTAATAAAAATTATAAAAAGGTTAAAATAACAGTACATCTTTGAACATTATCAATAACTGATTTTTAGAATTAGAATTTAGAACAGATTCAATTAAAATATAATACCATGGAAAAATAATGAAATGAGTAATTTGTTACATTTGCAAACTGCATTTAATATTTTACATATATTTTCAGGAAATTTGCAGAGAAGAGGGAAGAATGAAGATTGTGTTAATGGACCTACACATTCAGGTAAATTAGTATGTTTATTAAAGCAAGATATGTTTATCAGAAGGCAATTTTTCTACGCATTGCTGGTCGCAAATAAATAATCGTATCATCAATAAAACGGCTGGAACATGTTTTGTTGTAGTGCATTTTTATTGCCATTGTAATCTTAGAAAAATATTAGCCAAAAAATGTTTGTTGTAAGGTGAAAAAAATACTCTAATAACTAATTTCAGTTAAACTGATTGTATTTTTATTAAAAAAAAATCTCGCCAATAACAGGTAAAAATAAAAAACCAAGATTAGGTAACAAATATTATCAATAACTGATTATTTAAATTTTTTCGAAAATTGAGTCACAAAATTATTTAATATCATAATTAAGTATTTGCTTACCTTTGCTGTGCTAATATAAAATTATTATATTAGATAAATCTATCCTATACACTACATTAAGTCGCATATATTTATTTTCAGCTTTCTTAACCACTACATGAAAATTAGCAAGACAATTTATCGTTTCATCAAAAGTTGTTGTCAACTGACTGATATGCCTCACTGAGTGAGATGGAAGCTTATCGAGGCCTGACCAGCAAAGCAAGTATGTAATGAGAACCTTTCCAAATCTTAAGTATGAATTGATATATCATGTTAAAACGCCGTTAGTCGGGTATAATGAGCGAGTTATCTCATTCAAACAGTTGTTAATATTTGAATGATCAAGCTTTAATATGTAGGCTATATACACATTTTTATAGCGCAAAGTCAAAGACATGTTATGTTTTTTTTTTATATATAGATGTTCACCACTAAATATTTATTTTATTATCGCTATAGACAGGGTTACCATATCGTGCTTATTTCTAAGATTTGTGCATGTTTTCTAGCCCTCGTCTTATAAAGTAACGATGTGCCTACTTCTAGGAAAAGTTCTCATTTTTGAATTGCGAGCTTATTATGTCTTGGAAACATGGATGACTCATTCTTGTAATTAAAAAAACGAGTAATCGTAAGCATGAGTTTCCTTTAGAATATGAAAGGTATTTGCTAATTTCAAACAAAGTCGAAAGGGTAAGACCAATGATCACTGCTGCTGCAATTAGTTAGTGCCCACAAGACCACCACAAAACTCTTTCTTTTTCTGAATTTTTTGAAAAGCATTGTGGGAAACCTAAACATGAAGACATTAGAGCAGGGGTGGGCAAGGTTTTTGAACTAAGGGCCAAAAATTATGCTTACCTAGATTGGCGGGCCATCTAAGTGTGACATGAAAAGTTACATTTTATGAACAACAGTTTTACAAAAGTGAATGCGGAAAACAGAAAGCATCGTACCAAAATTAAATTTAATTGCAATCCCAACAAATTCTCTGAGCTGTTTTTAGCTGGAACATAAAAATTTGGTTTCAGGTTAGTTGTGGCAGCATCAGGCGAGCCAGATTGAATTACCCAATGGCATCAATTATTTGTTAATCGTATGTCTATATCATTTTATAATATGAAAGCAAAAGATAATGACATACCACCTGCTTCATGACTAATTTTTTGTTTTTATTTACAGGTTTTCTTAATCATTAATCTTGGACTTGCCACACCAGTTTATAAAATCGAAGCATGCAACTATGAAGATAACTAAGATGTCCCAGACAAACGCATTGCAGCCGCACTTGTGAGATCCAAAGCTTTAATATATAGAAAAATACTAAATCATTAACAATTTATTGTTACGTAATTTTTGATGGATGCGAACAATATGAAACAGCATAAATGATCATTGTAATTTGTTTTCATATATACCTACCAAATGTAGTAGATATGTCTATAATAGTATTGTTTCTATTTTACTGCATTTTGATTTTTTGCATCCCTCCATTCCATTTATGAACATATATCTCTGTAATATTAAATAATCTGGAATGACTTATTAACAGTTTATTATGTATTTTTTATTGAATGCGAATGAATGAATAAGACCGCATATCTGATTGGTATTTGCTTTCATATCACCAAATTTTATTCATAAAAGTATTGTTTATATTTCATTGTATTGTATATATCTTTATAATATTACATAATCTGGCATGACTTATTAACACTTTATTATAAATTTTTTAATCAATGCGAATGAATGAATAAGACCGCATATCTGATTGGTATTTGCTTTCATATCACCAAATTTTGTTTATAGAAGTATTGTTTATATTTCATTGTATTTTAATTTTCTCCCATCCCTCCATTCTAGTTTAAATTAAGCATCTCTTTACGTAATATTATCATAATCTGTCATGAAGGAGACGGCGTCATTCTACATATTTGTCCTATAGCTAAATTATACAAGTACTGTCCCAATTATTGCCAAATTGGCATTAAAAATATAAAACATGAAAAATCATTTTTTGGAACCGTTTGTCTGTTAAATCACGGATTCTGTCGATGAACAACTGATGTGTATTTTGACTTGCATTTAGTACAAACCAAATAAAGTCTATTATGATTGTCGGTGCTACCATAACACAAATATAATCTATTACTTCATCAACACTGCCGGTTTTTGTTTGGAAAATCATCTTCAGGAGACAAACCAGGCCGGCATGGTTTGTATCTTCTGTCGATGACTCTCCTTCAAAAAACAAAACAAAAAACAAATACAATACACTCACATACACAGGGGTTGGGAGGGGGGAAGGGGGTTCTGGGAAGAGGTTGGGCCCTGGGAGGGAGAACACAGCATCGACATCATTATCAGGCAATATTTGTTTGGCATATGCTAAAATAAAACCCTTGACGGAATAACATAAAACCATTGGCAGAATCCGCTATATTTGAAGTGATTTTTTTCGATTTCTGCAACTTTCACAATAAATTACAGTTGAATGACGGTGCTTTCTTTTACAATCAAAAATTGTATGACCAACAAAGCGTTTTAAGTACAGTAAACCCTACGAGCCTCATTGTTTGACAAGCCTCTTTAGTGGCGGTAAACATTTCCAAAAACTCATTCTGCTACTAAAGTTCCCATAATACCTAAATAAAAGATATTTTCATTAAATGAACTTTGCTCAAAAGCGGGCATTCCATGACCATCCCATAGAGTTCATTCCCGATTTTATTTGTTAACTATTTTACTAGCGAATTTATAGCCACATAGTTTTTATTTTTATTACTGTTTGTGAAATGATGTTATATTTTCCTATGTCGATGTGTCGTTTCTTCCAGATTAATCTTTTTCCGTGTACGAATTCCAATTTCCAAAATTTGTAAGGTGTGCTTGACAAGCCAGTCTTTGACCAGTCTTTTGTCTTTTTGACTCTCCAGGCTGGTAGCATTACTGTTTCAGTCCTATATTCAAAATTGCCACTCTCCAGGCTGGTAGCATCACTACTTCGGTCCTATATTCAAAATTGCCTAAAAATGATACATTGGTTGAGCACTGAAAAAAATACTTTGTGTAATATGTTCTCTGTCTACATTTGGCTATCCCATTTTTTATATTCATGATGAATCCCTTTGGTCAGGGACTGGAAATTTCATTATAGAAATTGTGATTTGATAACTACTTTTTTGACAAATCTTATCATAATATATGCTCATAGTTTTTTGTTTCAACCTGGATTAAATCACGGATTTTATAATTCTGTTGCATTTTTTCTTACCAATGTGTTATATCCCCCCAGAATATTCTTATTCGTCTGTAAATTAAAATATATCTAAATTTGTAGGGTGTGTTTGACAAGCCACTATTCATTGGCTGGCAGCATTGCTTCTGCGGTCCTATATTCAAAATTGCCTAAAATGAAACGTTCTTTTGGCACTCAAAATGAAACATTTGCCTAAAATATGATGTCTAAATTGGACTATCCCATTTGCCTTATTAATGATGAATGACAAATAAATTACCTCGGACAGTGACTAGTATATCATAAAGTGCGCTTCCCATGACCATCCCGATTTCATTTAATAACTAATTTTCTGACGAATCCTACAAAAATATATGCAGATGCTTTTATTTTTATTACTGATTGTGAAATGATGATACATTTCCCCTTACCTATGTATTATATTTCCCAGAGTAATTACAAATTCGATTACACCAAATGTGTAGGGTGTGTTTCACAAGCCACTATTTGTTGATTACCATTCTTTTTGACTCTCTATGCTGGTAGCACTAATGCTGCGGTCGTACATTCGAAATTGCCTAAAGATGGAACATTCGTTTGGCACTAAAAAGAAACATTTTCTTATAATAAGCTAAATGCATTTTGCTATCTTATTTATCATATGATGAATGATAAATCCCCACGGACAGAGACTACTAGGGTAAATATAAAAATTTTGCTTCACGTTGCAATTTGTACTTGGATGCCTAAAGTTTTTTAACTAATCTTACCGAAATATGTTCACATGTTTTTTTCTATCACTAATTGTATAATTTTGTTGCATTTTTATTACCCTTGTATTATAGCTGTTATACATCAGAAGAGTCTTTTTTGTGTAAAAATTCTAATATACCATTTGTTGATTACCAATCTAAAAATGGAAAATTCATTTGGCACTAAAAAATAAAACTTTCCTATAATAAGCTGACTCCATTTGGCTATCCCATTTGTCATATTCATGATGAATGATTAATCTCCTCGGACAGTGACTAGTATTGTCATTATATTCGGACGAATCTTACCCAAATATATGTACATAGTTTTATTTTTATTATTGATTGTAAAATGATGTTACATTTTCCTGTACCGATATGTTTTATATCCCAGAGAAGTATTTTTTGTGTACAAATTCGAATATACCTATTTGTAGGGTGTGTTTGACAAGCCACTCTTTGATGGTTGCCAATCTTTTTGACTCTCCTTGCTGGTAGCATTACTACTGCGGTCGTATATTCCAAATTGCCTAAAATAGGAACATTTGTTTGGCATAAAAACAGAAACATTTTTCGATAATATGCTGTCTATATATTGCAATCCCATTTGCCATATTCACAATGAACGATAAATCCCCTAGGTAATTGACTAGTATTGTCATTATAGAAATTTCGCTTCACGTTGCGATTTGTACTTCCAAGGCCAAAATCTGCCTTTATTGGTATTAATAACAAATTTTCTGAAGAATCCTACCCAAAAATATGCACATAGTTTTTTTAATGATAGTGCAGTGATTTTCAATTTCTCTTGCCATACCTCCCAGAGAAGTTTATTTTCATGTATAAAATTCGAATATACTTAAAATTTTAGGGTGTGTTTGACAAACTACTATTTGTTGGTTAATCTTTTATTCCCTCCATCCTGTTAGCATTACTGATGCGGTCCTTTATTCCAAATTGATTAAAATAGTTGCATTTGTTTGGCACTGAAAATAAAATAATTTTCCGTCTAAACTAAGCTGTCCAATTTGTCATATTCATAATGAATGATAAATCACCTCGGACTTTGACTAGTATATAATGTCATTATAGAAAATTTGCTTCACACGTTTCTCTTTGTACATTATTAAAATTTGTCTTTCTTTTTATTTGATAACAAATTTTCTGGCGAATCCCACCCATGTATATGCATATAGTTTTTATTTTTGTTACTGATAGTGAAATGGAGTTAAATTTCGCTTGCCACACCTCCCAGAGTAGACTTTTTTCGTGTAGTAATTTGGATATACCTAAGTTTGTAGGGTGTGTTTGACAAACAACTATTTGTTAGTTGCTAATCTATTTGTCTTTACATACTGGTAGCATTAATGCTGCTGTCCTATATTCCAGATTGAATGAAATAGTTACATTCGTTTAGCACTAAAATGAAACATTTTCTATGATAAGCTGTCCATAATTTGTCATAATCATGATGAATTATAAATCACCTCGCCAGTGACTAGAATTGTCATTAAAGATATTTTGCTTCACATTTCTCTTTGTACTTTCATGGCCTAAATTTATCTTTATTCTGGTTTGTTTAACGAATTTTCTGACGAATCCCACCCATATATATATGCACATAGTTTTATTTTTATTAGTGATAGTGAAATGAAGTTAAATTCACTTTGCCATACCTCTCAGACTAGTCCTTTTTCGTGTAATAATTCGAATATATCTTATCTTGTATATGTGTTTGACAAGCCACTATTTGCTGGTTGCCAATCTATTTGACTTTCCAATCTGGTAGCATTAATGCTCCATGAAATAGTTACATTCGTTTGGCACTAAAACGAAATATTTTCCGATAATATGCTGTCTACATTTGGCTATCCCATTTGTCATATTTATGATGAACTATACACCACCTCGGAAAGTATTGTGGGTATAGAAATTTTTCATCACGTTTCTCTTTGTACTGCCATGGCCAAAATTTGTCTTTATTTTTGTTTGATAACAAATTTTCTGACGAATCCCACACAAATATATGCATAGGATTTAAAATTTTATTCCAGATTGTGAAATGATGTTAAATAATTTCCTTTACCGATATGTTGTATCTCCCAGGGTACAAATTCTAATATACCTAAATTTATAGGGTGTGTTTGTGAAAAGCCACTATTTGATGGTCGTCAATCATCTTGACTATCCATGTTGGTAGAAATACTGTTGTGCTCCTATATTCCAAATTGCATAAACTAGGTACATCCGTTTGACATATAGTTAAAATGAAGCAATTTTCTATGACATGCTGTCTCTATTTGGCTATCTTATATGTCATATTCATGATGAATGATAGATCGCCTCGGAAAGTGACTGGTTTTGTCATCATAGAATTTTTCTGACAAATCCTACCCAAATATATGCCTAAGAGTTTTCATTTTTATTACTGATTGTGAAATGATATTAAATATCCCTTGTCATACCTCCCAGAATAGTCTTTTATCGTATACAAATTCGAATATACCTAAACTTGTAGAATGTGTTTGGCAAGCCACTATTTGTTGGTTTCCAATCAATTTGACACTCCATGCTGGTAGCGATACTGCTGGGATCTATATTTCAAATTGCCTAAAATAGGAGGATTCGTTTGGCACTGAAAATGATATATTTTTCCATAATATGCTGTCCTTATTTGGCTATCATGACGAGGGCAGTGACTACTAGTATTGTCGTTATAGAAATTTCGCTTCAAGTTGCGCATTTTACTTCCATGTCCAAAATTTGTCCCGATTCTTATTTGATAATCATTTTTCTGACGAACCCTAACAAAATATATGAACACAGTTTTCATTTTAATTGCTGATTGTGAAATATGTTACATTTCCTTACCGATGCGTTATATCTCCCAGAATAGTCTTTTCGTGTACAAATTCAAATATAACAAAATTTGTAGGCTGTGTTTGACAAGCCACTTTTTGTTGGTTTTTGTTAGTTGTCAATATTTTTGACTCACCATGTTGGAAGCATTACTGCTGCGATCGTATATTCCAAATTGCCTAAAATAGGAAGTTTCGTTTGGCACGGAAAATTAAACATTTCTCTGTAATATGCTGTCAACATTTGGCTATCCCATTCGCCATAATCCCCTCTGACAATGACTAGAATTGTCATTATAAAAATTTAGCTTCAAGTTGCGCTTTGTACTTCCAAGGCCAAATTTATTGATATATTTTAAACACTTTTCTGACGAATCCCACCCAAATATATGCACACAAATATATGCACAACTGAGACAGTGAAAGGATGTATTTATATAACTGAGACAGTGAAAGGATGTTAAATTTCTCTTACCGAAGTTTCATATCGTACAAATTCAAATATACCTAAATTTATATGGTGTGTTTGACAAGCCACTATTTGATGGTTGTCAACATTTTTACTCTTCATGCTGGTAGAAATACTACTGTGGTCCTATATTCCAAATTGCATAAAACAGGTACATTCGTTTGGCTTTAAAATGAAACAAGTTTGTATGATATGCTGTTTCCATTTGGCTATCTCATATGTAATAAACATGATGAATGATAAATCGCTTCGGAAAGTGACTAATTTTGTCATTTTAAAAAATGTTCTGTAGAATCCCACCCATATATATGCACAGAGTTTTCATTTTTATTACTAATAGTGAAATGATGTTAAATATCCATTGTCATACCTCCCAGAGTAGTATTTTTTCGTATACAAATTCGAATATACCTAAATTTATAGGGTGTGTTTGACAAACCACTATTTGATGGTTGTCAACATTTCGACACTCCATGCTGGTAGAAATACCGCTGTGGTCCTATATTCCAAATTGCATAAAATAGGTACATTCGTTTGACGCCAAAAATAAACATTATTCTATAATATGCTGTCTACATTTGGCTATCTCAATTGTCATATTCATGATGACACGTTGCGCTTTGTACTTCCATGAACCAAATTTTGCCTTTATTTTTGTTTGATAACAAATTTTCTGACGAATCCCACCCAAATATATGCATAGGATTTAAATTTTTATTCCTGATTGTGAAATGAAGTTAAATTTCCATTACCGATATGTAATATCTCTTAGTCTCTTTTCGTATACAAATTCGAATATACCTAAATTTATAGGGTGTGTTTGACAAGCCACTATTTGATGTTTGTCAATCTTTTTGACTACCCATGCTGATAGAAATACTACTGTGATCCTATATTCCAAATTGCATAAAACAGATACATTCGTTTGGCAGTATAAATGAAACACTTTTTGTAACATGCTGTCTGTATATTTGGCAATCCCATTCGTCATATTCATGATGAATGATAAATTGTCTTGGAAAGTGATTTGTATTGTCATTATAGAAATTTTCTGACGAATCCTACCCAAATATTTGCACAGAGTTTTCAATTTTATGACTGTTAGTGAAATGATGTTAAATATCCCTTGCCATACTTCCCAGAGTAGTCTTTTTCGTATACAAATTCGAATATACCTAAATTTATAGGGTGTGTTTGGCAAGCCACTATTTGTTGGTTGCCAATCGTTTTGACACTCCATGCTGGTAGCGATACTGCTGGGACCAATATTTCAAATTGCCCGAAATAGGAAGATTCGTTTGGCGCTGAAAATGATATATTTTTCTATAATATGCTGTCCATATTTGACTATCATGGCGAGGGCAGTGACTACTAGTATTGTCGTTATAGAAATTTTGCTTCAAGTTACGCATTGTACTTCCATATCCAAAATTTGTCCCGATTCTTATTTGATAATCACTTTTCTGACGAACCCTAACAAAATATATGCACACAGTTTTTTCATTTTTATTGCTGATTGTGAAATATGTTACATTTCCTTACCGATGCATTATATTTCCCAGAATAGTCTTTTCGTGTACAAATTCAAATATAACAAAATTTTTAGGGTGTGTTTGACAAGCCACTTTTTGTTGGTTGTCAATATTTTTGACTCACCATGTTGGAAGCATTACTGCTGCGATCGTATATTCCAAATTGCCTAAAATAGGAAGATTCGTTTGGCTCGGAAAATTAAACATTTCTCTATAATATGCTGTCAACATTTGGCTTTCCCATTCGCCATAATCCCCTCTGACAATGACTAGAATTGTCATTATAAAAATTAAGCTTCACGTTGCGCTTTGTACTTCCAAGGCCAAAATTAGTATTTATTGATATATTTTAAACACTTTTCTGACGGATCCCACCCAAATATATGCACATGGTTTATATTTATATAACTGAGACAGTGAAAGGATGTATTTATATAACTGAGACAGTGAAAGGATGTTAAATTTCTCTTATCGAAGTTTCATATCGTACAAATTCAAATATACCTAAATTTATAGGGTGTGTTTGACAAGCCACTATTTGATGGTTGTCAATCTTTTTGACTCTCCATGCTGGTAGAAATACTACTGTGGTCTTATATTCCAAATTGCATAAAACAGGTACATTCGTTTGGCTTTAAATGAAACAATTTTGTATGATATGCTGTTTCTATTTTGCTATCTCATATGTCATATTTATGATGCATGATATATCGACTCGGAAAGTGACTAGTTTTATCATTATAGAAATTTTCTGATGAATCACAACCAAATATACGCACAGAGTTTTCATTTTTATTACTAATAGTGAAATGATGTTAAATATCCATTGTCATACCTCCCAGAGTAGTATTTTTTCGTATACAAATTCGAATATACCTAAATTTATAGGGTGTGTTTGACAAACCACTATTTGATGGTTGTCAACATTTCGACACTCCATGCTGGTAGAAATACTACTGTGATCCTATATTCCAAATTGCATAAAACAGATACATTCGTTTGGCTTTAAATGAAACAATTTTGTATGATATGCTGTCTCTTATTGGCTATTTCATCTGTCATATTTATGATGAATGATATATCGCCTCGGAAAGTGACTAGTTTTGTCATTATAGAAATTTTCTGACGAATCCCACCCAAATATATGCATAGGATTTAAATTTTTATTCCTGAATGTGAAATGAAGTTAAATTTCCATTACCGATATGTAATATTTCTTAGTCTCTTTTCGTATACAAATTCGAATATACCTAAATTTATAGGGTGTGTTTGACAAGCCACTATTTGATGGTTGTCAATCTTTTTGACTACCCATGCTGATAGAAATACTACTGTGGTCTTATATTCCAAATTGCATGAAACAGGTACATTCGTTTGGCTTTAAAATGAAACAATTTTGTATGATATGCTGTCTCTATTTGGCTATTTCATATGTCATATTTATGATGAATGATATATCGCTTCGGAAAGTGACTAGTTTTGTCATTATAGAAATTTTCTGATGAATCCTACCCAAATATATGCACAGAGTTTCAATTTTTACTACTGATAGTGAAATGATGTTAAGTATCCCCTGCCATACCTCCCAGAGTAGTCTTTTTTCGTATACAAATTCGAATATACCTAAATTTGTAGGGTCTGTTTGGCAAACCACTATTTGTTGGTTGCCAAACTTTTTGACGCTCCATGCTAATAGCATTACTGCTGCGGTCCTATATTCAAAATTGCATGAAATAGTTACATTCGTTTGGCAGTATAAATGAAACACTTTTTGTAACATGCTGTCTGTATATTTGGCAATCCCATTCGTCATATTCAGGATGAATGATAAATTGTCTTGGAAAGTGATTTGTATTGTCATTATAGAAAATTCCTGACGAATCCTATCCAAATATTTGCACAGAGTTTTCATTTTTTATGACTGTTAGTGAAATGATGTTAAATATCCCTTGCCATACTTCCCAGAGTAATTTTTTTTCGTATACAAATTCGAATCTACCTAAATTTGTAGAGTGTGTTTGGCAACCCACTATTTGTTGGTTGCCAATCGTTTTGACACTCCATGCTGGTAGCGATACTGCTGGGACCTATATTTCAAATTGCCCAAAATAGGAAGATTCGTTTGGCGCTGAAAATGATATATTTTTCTATAATATGCTGTCCATATTTGACTATCATGACGAGGGCAATGACTACTAGTATTGTCGTTATAGAAATTTTGCTTCAAGTTGCGCATTGTACTTCCATGTCCAAAATTTGTCTCGATTCTTATTTGATAATCACTTTTCTGACGAACCCTAACAAAATATATGAACACAGTTTTCATTTTTATTGCTGATTGTGAAATATGTTACATTTCCTTACCGATGCATTATATTTCCCAGAATAGTCTTTTCGTGTACAAATTCAAATATAACAAAATTTGTAGGGTGTGTTTGACAAGCCACTTTTTGTTGGTTGTCAATATTTTTGACTCACCATGTTGGAAGCATTACTGCTGCGATCGTATATTCCAAATTGCCTAAAATAGGAAGATTCGTTTGGCAAGAAAAATTAAACATTTCTCTATAATATGCTGTCAACATTTGGCTATCCCATTCGCCATAATCACCTCGGACAATGATTAGCATTTTCATTATAGAAATTTAGCTTCACGTTGCGCTTTGACTTCCAAGGCCAAAATTAGTTTTTATTCATATTTTTTAAACAATTTTCTGACGAATCCCACCCAAATATATGCACATGGTTTATATTTATATAACTGAGACAGTGAAAGTATGTTAAATTTCTCTTACCGAAGTGTCATATCGTACAAATTCTAATATACCTAAATTTATAGGGTGTGTTTGACAAGACACTATTTGATGGTTATCAACATTTTGACTCTCCATGCTGGTAGAAATACTGCTGTGATCCTATATTCCAAATTGCATAAAATAGGTACATTCGTTTGACGCTAAAAATGAAACATTATTCTATAATATTCTGTCTACATTTGGCTATCTCAATTGTCATATTCATGATGACACGTTGCGCTTTGTACTTCCATGAACCAAATTTTGTCTTTATTTTTGTTTGATAACAAATTTTCAGACGAATCCCACCCAAATATATGCATAAAATTTAAATTTTTATTTCTGATTGTGAAATGAAGTTGAATTTTCATACAAATTCGATTATACCTAAATTTATAGGGTGTGTTTGACAAGCCACTATTTGCTGGTTGTCAATCTTTTTGACTAGAAATACTACTGTGGTCCTATATTCCAAATTGCATAAAACAGGTACATTCGTTTGGCTTTAAAATGAAACAATTTTGTATGATATGCTGTCTCTATTTGGCTATCTTATATGTCATATTCATGATGAATGACAAATCGCCTCGAAAAGTGACTAGTTTTGTTATTATAGAAATTTTCTATCGAATCCTACCCAAATATATGCACAGAGTTTTCATTTTTATTACTAATGGTGAAATGATGTTAAGTATCCCTTGCCATATCTCCCAGAGTAGTCCTTTTTTCGTATATAAATTCGAATATACCTTAATTTGTAGAGTGTGTTTGGCAAGCCATATTTATTGGTTGCCAATCTTTTTGACTCTCCATGCTGGTAGCGAGACTGCTGGGACGTATATTTCAAATTGCCTAAAATAGGAAGATTCGTTTGGCACTGAAAATGATATATTTTTCTATAATATGCTATTCATATTTGGCTATCCCATTTGCCATAATCATGACGAGGGCAGTGACTAGTATTGTCGTTATAGAAATTATGCTTCAAGTTGCGCATTGTACTTCCATGTTTAAAATTTGTCTTGATTCTTATTTGATAATCACTTTTCTGACAAATCCCACAAAAATATATGCTAGTATGCCTATTTATATTAGTGATTGTGAAGTATGTTACCAATTTTTTGCCGATATGTTTTAGTTTTTTGGCTAGTTTTTTCGTGTACAAATTGAAATATAACAAAATTTGTAAGGCGTGTTTGACAAGCCTTTTTGTTGGCAATCAAACTTTTCGAGAATCCATACTGCTCTTAATGCCAGAATCCTGCTTACGCAATTCTCAAAATTCATTTGGCACTTAGGAATGGGCATAGGGCGTTTCAGTGTTTTCTGGAGCGCGATAGGACCCCATCAACAAGTCCTAACGAGTGGGTAAACCGACACCTCATGGGTCCACTTGGAAGCTCGGTATATTAATCAAACAAATTTTATAGGAAAACTATTTTTATACAAAACAGTTTTGTTGTTAAAATATGCAATGTCTACTACTGTGTAATTATTTTGTAATATGTATTTTTTATAAAAAGAAATAAATATTTTTTTCATATAAAAATTATTTTGTTATCTTTGGTTCGGATTTGAAAGCATTAATACCGAAATGACATATCAAGTCGGGTCATCATCAAATTACGTCTTCCTTCTCAGGTTGAACTGTCCGTGTTAGTCAGCTATATTAGCAGTGCTGGATTTTTAAGCATTGTGCAAATTAGGACGTGCTCGAAGCACCAAGGGGGTAACCACAGAAATTTCTGTAGACGACCTACTTGACATTGATTTCTCAGTATAGGTGTAGTTTAAGAATGGATAGAGGGATACATCGCACGCGCAATTCACAGCTTGTAATATTTAAGTCTTGTTGTAGCATTTTTAAACGAGCATTGCCACACCAATTTCAACATTTTTAGAGGCGTTTTATAAATTGAAACCTTAAACCAAAGATGAGAAGGTCAGTCAGCACAAGAAGTAGAATGAATCAAATTGGTGAACCGAATGAGTTTTAATCATATAAATTAAGAATTGAACGAATACTAGATTCTTGATTTGGGGGAAATTTTTAAATGTCCGAATTTGCAAGTGGTCGATTCTGAGACTCAAATTTGGCAACAACCCAGTAGCATAAGTTGATCAGATTCATGCAACAAAAATGTGAAAGCTATAAAATTTCATGTGTGTTGTTGCATATTTTGATTTTAACCAAATGGGAATTTTCGGTAACGGATTACACATGAATGCAAACATTTTTACTCATCAACTCAAATTGTGGGATGCAGAGTGTTTAAACTAAAATAGTTTTAATGAATAAAATCTCGTTCCTCTCAATCGAATAGACACGTTGTTGTAGTTTGAGAATTGCGAATTTTTACGTTCTTTTGCCTGTGTCGATTTTGACCAAGTTGGGCTAGTTTTGACTAGTTTCCAGTTATTGCGAATACATGCAAAATTTAGCTCCGAACAACGTCAATTGTTTGATGTACCACGTATGTATTATTGTATTTTTCATTAATTAAATTCATTCCAACTTAATCGGAAAGACATGTTGTTGTAATTTGAAAATTGTGAAATTTCATTTTTGGCGTCTATTTCAAATTGGTACCCCCGGAGTGTGTGAACTAGGTTTGGGTTAGACCAAAATTTGATTCCGATTTTCCATATTTCGGTTTAATTGCGAGTTCGGGGACTGTCTGTGTTAGGCAAGCGAATATACTCCATGCCCTTAGGCTTCCGTCCCTTTACACAACTTGATGTAAAGTAGGCAAACAAAATTATTCACGTACATATTGGTACACACACTTGTGAAGCGCCGTGGAATTTGACGAAATATGACTTATTCAATAGCGGATAACACATAGATGCAAGAATTGGTTCCCTACATTTCAAATTGTGTGATGAAGAGTGCATATGTTAAAATGTATATCAATAAATAAAATCTCGCCCTTCTTAAACGTATAAATATGTTGTTGTAGTTTGAAGATTGGGAAACTCCATATTTTTTGGATATGTCGATTTTGAATAAATAGAAAATTTTCAATAACGAATTGCACGTTAATGCATAATTTTGTTCCCAACAACTCAAATTGTGTGATGTGCAACATACCATACTACAATAATTTTCAGTAATAAAAGCTCCTTCCTTTCAATCGAGGGGAATTTCTGCTGATATTGAGATTTGTGAAATTTCTTGTTATATGCTTATACCGAGATTATTGAGGTAAATTATTTTCGACAATCAATTACATTTAAACGCATTTATTCCCAACAACTCAGATTCTTGTATGTATAGTTCAGGGACGTCCAACCCGTGGCCCGCGGGTACATGTAGCCCGTCGAAGATTTCCGAGTGGCCCTCGCTGTATTATTCGAAGTTTACAAATCTTTTACAAATCTGAGTCACTTTTTAAAGCACTAATTAAAAAAATATCCTCGTCGTTCAAACGCGCGAGAAGCACTACCCAGCAGTTAAAATGGGATATTCACACATTCAGTAGTTAAAGCAGCGCACACGATAGTCCCAGATGAACGCTTTTAATCGAATTATGAATACACCTGCTTCGAATCAACGAAGCAAGTTCAATGTAATTTCCTGGGGGTAATTGGCTTCGTCACAGGCTGCCAAGCGTGATGTCGTTAATTAAGTAAGATTCTAATCAACCCGATCCTCGCCAGTAGCTGTAGCTCAGGGGAATTGTTGGGACATGATCAAACATTAGGTCCGTGGTTCGATTCCCACATGGTGGATTGAGTTGTGGGGCAAAAGGGAAGGCGAGAGCAGCAGCCAAAGGGAGCCGAGATGGAAAGGCAATAATAGATCAGGGGGAAGTCCAGGCGATCGGGGCGGAGAAAAAGTAAAGCGAGGAGGCAAATGAGAGTTCAAGCCAGCGAGGCTAACGATAACGAGCAAATGTAAAAATAACGCGATAAGAATGTGGGTGGTCTCGAACCCCGCAGGGGGCGGCGAGAGGAGAGAGCCAGCCCATAGGAGGCGATTAGCCTGTAGCAGCAGCGAGGGAGCAGAGAAAGAAAGAAAGGGCAATCAGCGGCAGCAAGAAAAGGCCAATAGGGGAAGAGCGAGAGAACTACGAACGGAAAAAGTTAATCAGCATGGGGGCAAGCAAGAAAATAGATCAGAGAGAAAGAGATGATGGGAAAGGCCTAGAGGCGATTAGCCTGTAGCAGCAGCGAGGGAGCAGAGAAAGAAAGAAAGGGCCAATCAGCGGCAGCAAGAAAAAGGCCCAATAGGGGAAGAGCGAGAGAACTACGAATGGAAAAAGTTAATCAGCATGAGGGCAAGCACTAGGGCAGAGCAGCAGCGAGGGAGCAGAGAAAGAAAGAAAGGGCAGCGGCAGCAAGAAAAAGGCCCAATAGGGGAAGAGCGAAAAACTACAAATGGAAAAAGTTAAAGATAGAAAATGTCCCCAGCGAAAAAAGCAGTCTATACGAAAGAAATATCGTTACGAAAACAATTCCATCCAATACGAAATACGATTACGAAATTATCGATACGAAAATCCATCCAATTCCAAAAACGAGCGAGAGCGAGAGAGTAATTATAAAGAACGAAAAAGCAAAGCGATACAAAAAAATGATGAGAAAATAAATCAGGGATGGAAAATGAGCGTCGAATAGAAAAACGCGGATAAATACGAAACTTCCAGAGCGAAAACAGCGACAGAACCCCAAGGAAAGGAAAGACAACTAGCGAGAGTGAACCAGCGGCAGAAACCCAACGTAAAAACGTCAGCGACAGAACCCAAGAAGAAATATCATATCAGGGCGGAAGAAAACGAGCGAGAGTGAAAATTAACGAACGGGGATAACAAGCGAGAGTTGAAAATAACGTTTAACGGAAAAGCGAAAAATCGTAAGGAAAAATTGAGAGGAATGAAATAAAATAGTTAGGCGACGAGATGATAACCCGAATTTCTCAATTTAAAAGCGGCATTATAAAATATTAAAACTAAAACTACATACGGAGCTGCATGAGTTTTTTTTTTGTATGTGACAATATATAAGAATGTAAAGTATATCAATCAATTTTTTATTGCAATGAAATACATTTCAATCCTTTGTATTTTACACAGATCTTTGGAATTTTTCAAACATTGATCTATATATTAAAAAGAATAACTCAATCAGTCATGATTATGATTTAATCGAGTGGGCTCAATCTTAATTAAACTACCGGTGCCGGCAGTAAGTATGTTCTTTTGTGGGCAGTACGACATTGCTTCTAATAACTTATGATAACAGCGATGTTCAGGATGGCCGGTAGTACACAACAGCTTCGTTCACTTGACTCTGTTTCTCATTTTGGTTCCAGCAGTTGGTCAGTTGGCTTTATTCAAATGTAATCTAGAATAAGATTTGACAGCAAATTATTTGGAAATGAATCCTGTCGATTTTTACCGAGAACATCCCAACCAAGATAACCTTCCATATTTGAAAAGGCTATGGTTCCAAATATGGCAATATTCGGCTCAACATAATTTTTTGTTTAAAATGGGCGTCATAAAACCGCCTGAAAGACGAAGACTTGAAGATGAACATCGAATTGCTGGCACTTCCATTGGAAGCAAATTTGAATAAAAGTAGTCGGGAAAAGAATCCAGCTGCAAATATTTCCATGAATTTGTTTAAATTCGGTGTGAAAATAAATTTGAATAAAAGTTTTCATAAATTCATACGTTTTAACTCATCATTTCCGCAATGACCTCTAATGACATAAGGTCATATTAATGCCAACAAGACTAAATTTGTTCTATTCCATCCAAGTAAGCATAAAAATTTGAATTGCTCAAAATCTTTGTCAGTCAATGGCAAAGAAATTGAAAGGGTGAGTGAAACAAAATTCTTGGGAGTTATCTTTGATGAAAATTTATCTTGGAAATCACAAATTACACATGTTATTGGTAAAACAAAAATAAGTTTGGCAATTGCTGCCAAGGTTTTACAGTGTGTTAATCAATCGGCTTTACTAGCAATGTTCCAATCAATAATACTCAGCCACATCCGATACTGTTGCTAATGTTTGGCTCCATGGAAACAAAACACTATTCCCAAATAGTCTGCAAAGTACTTGTAATAGTTGTTTAAGAATTGTCTTTAAGAAAACAAGATATGAAAGTGTAGACCATTACTTCAAATCGCTAAATATACTTAAGGTTGGAGATACGATGAAATTTGAAGTATTGTCATTAGCTTATGACTTTCATAATAACGCACTACCAAACTGCTTCGATGACATACTTATCAAAAATATCACCAACCGAAGAAGTATCTCCGATTTGTTCCTACCCTTCACGAGTAAATCTGTGAGCCAGCATTCTCTGTTTTAATGGACTCAAACTACAATGAAAACATTGAAGTCTAAAAAATCTTTTTAAAAACAAGTCAAGTCTTATCTAGTCTCCAAATAGTAAAAATTACTGTTTCAAAAACTCACTGATACGTGTTAATAGCTTCGAAACAATCAAATCTCAGAGAAAATGTATATCTTTTTGACGAACTTTGTGCCCCATTGCCCATTGCTACAAGAAAGAGCCGTGAAAAAGGCTATTAATCGTGTAAGACTATCCAAGTATACACAATTAATTTAGTTTCACATGTTCAATTACTACCGACAGTACACATATGGAAGTAAAAATAATATCATCGAACTGTGGTTAGTCAGCCAATATTTAACGTTTTATTTCGTCAAAATATATATAGAAACGTTGTCGTAGAGTCTGGCCTACGAGTTTGCTTGTCACAAATTGATCTGTCACATTAATGTCGTCTGTGTTGTTGTGTCCAAATGAAACATTATCCTTCCTCGATGGTTAGGCACATTAATTGGTATAGGATAGGGGTCCGCAAAAAATAATATCCACAAACAGGGGTCCGCAGCCCGAAAAGTTTGGGAAACCCTGGACTTTAATCAACAACATAATTATTTATTTTATGGTAATATATTCAAATTTTCAAATATATTCAAAGTTCTGACATATCACATAGACTGTATACACGGGCGCAGCTTAAGGGGTACCCCCCCCCCTTTTGAAATGTAAAAAATGTATGATACATAGCAATGTTTCGTAACTTGAAACGCGTTTTAGACCCTCTAGACCAGGGGTTCTCAATCAGGGGTTTGCGGACCCCTAGGGGTTCACGGGAAAATTCCCAGGGGTACTTGTATGGCAGTTGAGTTTCACTGTGTTTCTACTTTTTAATATCATTTACTACCAGAGATAATGGGAGCCGCTGCTCAATAACCAAATTTGGTCTCTCGCGGCTCCCATCACCCTGAAATGCGTTTTAATTATTTATTGCAATTTGTATATCTACTGTGCTTTTAATATGGTGAGAAAATAAACTACTGATTACTGAGAGAAAAATGCGTGCCGGTTTAAAGCCAGCGTAGAATTCCCCTGACCTTGCGTTGTTGTGAAAAATGTGAAATCCACGACTTTGCAGCCAAACTGTGAATCTCAAAATACATTGGGCTGCTAGCATTGCGGAAAGTGATATGCTAATTGAATCTTGAGAGATAGATTTAAGAATTTAATAGTTAGGTGGATGACTAGGGCAATAACAACAACACGAAGATTTGATTTAGTTATATTAGTTGGTCAATAAATTGATGTTATAGCAAATTGTTAGTCAATATATCAGATTTCTATTTGGTGTCTAATTACTGGGGGTTCGGGTTGATTGTTTCATGAACAGGGAGTATGCAACAAGAGAAAAGTTGGGACCCCAAACTTGAAAATTCTTGACTACCTTTCTGGCTGTATATACAAATTACTTGAATCACCGTGGATGTATATTGAATTGACTATATCCGAATATGACAGCAGTCGCTGTTTATGTACACTACTTGAATGAATGCGTATTATGTTGAATTGGATTTGTATGCACATGACATTGACTGTACAAGTACATCACCTGAATGGTTGTCTATTTTTGTTGTGTTGGCTGTATACTGAGTATACTATAAGAGTTTCAGCAAGAAGAGACAGCTATCTACACATATCATCTATATTTAGCGATTTTTTTCATCAACAGCATGAACAGTATGACTATGATTTCAAAATGATCCATAAACCCAATTTCCGAGTACTCACCTTCGAGCGGTGTAGCATTTACTTGGACGAAGAACAGAACCGCCACGAACATCAGTGAGATGACGAAATAGGAATATTTGAAATTATACATTGCTAACTTTGTTTGCGTGCACTTTTTTGTATATTCACTAATTTGATATTTAGATGAATCTAGCTAGAAGATAAATCAAAAGTTAACTAAATTGTTTTCTTTTCAAATGACAAAATGTCGTTCCTTAGTAAAAGTTGTAGACTGTTTTTTGGGCGCTCCAGAAGTATGTGTACCAGTATGGAGGTAAATAATTTTGTTTCCCTACTCTACATCAAGTTGTGTAAAGGGACTAAAACCTATGGGCAGGGGGTGTATTCACTTGGCTGACGCAGTCCCGAACTAGTAATAGAACAAAAATAAGGAAAATCGCAATAAAATTATTGCCTAACCCTAAACTGCTACACATAATATGGGAGTACCGTTTTTTGACCTTCTACCCGAGACGACCGCCAGACAACTACTGGCCTCGTTGTTATGCGATACATAAATAGACTTGTCTATTATGCGTGTGAAAAAGCAACGGGCAGTGAAAGAAGCTACCGAGTTTCTGGCTTGTTTACTGAATTCTCACTGCTCCTCATTAATCAACTCGTTCCGACGTCTTACATCGAAAGGGTTTGACTTTCGTTAAGTTTATCATCTGAGAGAAATGTTATATATATATATATCACGTGGTAGGTGGAGTTCTGATTTTCAATATGTTTGCTTGTCTGTGTCACTCAAAAAAGAAACATGCCTGGCAAAAAAACATCATCATGAAAAATTAATGTCGGAAAAGCTTTGAACAATCTCGAAATAGATCTCGAATCATTTTATCATTGCCGTAGTTTTCTCTTCATCACCAACAATATATGTTTACTCATGTCCCCTAGGGGTCATCCCGCTTACACAACTTGATTTTAAGTATAGGCGAACAAAGTAGAACACACTTCTGGAGAGCCAGTTATTTATCTTTTTCATTTTTGGTGATAAAAACCATTTGATGATTTCATGATATTGTCTTTTCTGTACAAATGAAACTAGTTTGAACAACTACAACAAAAAAAAATTAGTTTAGAAAAAAGTTACAATTAACAGTACGTTGCGTAAAGCAATATTCAATTTCTCATCGACTAAATATATATATATAATAGTGATTTTGTCTTGTTTCGTTAACATGTCAGTCGCTGATGGCATTTTGTCGATTGAATTCAGAGTAGAATGGGAGCCATGACAAAATGCAGCGTGGATGATTGTTATCAGGTATTTTTAAACCGAAAATATTAGATCGACAAGTCGAATATCATTTCCATTTAATTTGCCAATTGCACTGATGCTCTCATCTATGTATAAGTTGTTGCGATGCTGCCAGGACGTAATGAACTTTTTGTCAATTTAATTGGTATATTTTAGATTTAGACAGACATTATATAAAACTACGAGGTGCTGTTATATCTACTTACAAATATAAAGCAAGCGTAACCACAGCCGTTCACATTGTTTATGTATTCAGAAACTGAAAACACGGAAGCCCAATTCAGTGAAGTCCGCTGTGCATCGAAAACCGGTGTCACTTAAAACTTTGAGTATCTATCACGGGCACGTGTTTGCAAATATTACGCCAACACGTGGATTTACGCAAGGGCAGTTTTAAGGGGAGTAGCCAGTAACAGCTGGCGTGCTTCGACGGTGGCCGGAAAACGTGGATTTTCAAGAGTTTCACGCTACGAAATTTGCTATGTATGATACAGAAACATGTTTTTTTTAGATCTTCAAAAAAAAATGTCAATTATGAAGGCCGATGCTTTTGGCATCAATCAGATGTTGCCTCTACATTTTAGGTGCATAACGACACATATTGATTTACCTTTGATCAATGAGTACCGACTTTGCCGACGCCTGAACGTTTGAAATGAAATGGTCGATTTTCCCATCATGGAAATGACTGACAACATCAGAGACAGTTCAGCTAAACTATCGACATGGCTAACTCGTGGAGGTAGAGGTACTAGATAAGCGAAATGTTTTTCCTTCGTTACGTAAATGCACATATCACAATATAGAGTGGGAAAAAGTATGAATTATTCTAACAAAATTAACTAAATGTAAATAAATAAACTATGTAATACTGTTAACTTAACGTAAAACATAACACATAAACAACAATAGAGAACAAAGCATACATACGGTGCATCATAGCTGCCAAATTGATTGATATCACAGAAATAGCCGAGCAAAACGCTATGTAAATATTGAACATAAAAATTGTTCGAGTAATTCATGAGAATATAAAAATGTGTGAATACTTTTTCTTACGATTTATCTTTACGCTTACGATTTATCGTGGACAACTTATTCCTATGTAGTACCGTAAATAATATCTTCACAAAATATTCGCTGTTTTATTCGCTTTTTATATCGCCTAATTCCGATCATCTATTCTACACAAATTGCAAAAGTTATAAACTCAGTTATAATAGAAAAGGTGTTCCAATTTATTCCTTTATTTTTTTAATGCTTGAAAATGATAAATTGAACACATATGAAAATTGCGATTCATTTCATTTGGTGCAGCACAGTCTCCTGGGAACGTTCCATCCGTAATGGATATTTAACATGTCTTTAAAATGATATTCCAACGTATCCTATTCTGCATAGAGCATAAAAGTTTCGTTTTGTTTCAAACAACGTTTCTTATACTGCAGTGGTAACACTCGCTGCCGAAGGAGGGGAAGCTCGATTCTCACGTCGTTCCTTGATATTTTCCCGATTTTTTTTTCGAAACAGCACAAACAGAATGGACCAATGGCTCTTGAATGTTGTTAGAGCACAGTAAGCGTTGATAAAAGTGCTAACGCCGAATATTGTGTCCATTATTGAGCGCGGATAGATGGTGTGGGGTAGAACGCTCTTTAAACCACCTCCTAAGACGTCTGACAAAATTGCGATGATTGTGCCAACTATGCAACGATTTATGATTTGACCTACTGGACTGCTGGAGTTTGTAGCGATGCAACTAAAACAACGCGATTGGTTATGAACTTCATTGGTTGATGCTTTCTTGGTCGGGCTTTGATTGTGCCTCTGCATAACTTTGTCACTTCGAATCACTGGGTAAATGAACAAGCCCAGCAGTAAAACTTGTGACAATGTCAGTCCTGTACCAAGAAGAGCTCCAACTAAAGGATAAGAAGAACGATTCGTACGTTTTACACAGCCATAAGTAGATCCAATAAACTTTTTCGGAATAATAGAGTTGCCAATAATTCCCACAAAGGTTAACGTGATTCCCGCCAGTGCCAACCAACTGATGGCATTTACATATTTTCCAGCAAGTTGAAGAGTTGAGGGATGGGCATACAAGAGTTTCTGTCGCAGCCAGAGAAAAAAATACATCGCATATCGAGAGAGAAGTCGGATTGTTATTGCAACATCTGATATCAGCTCACACCACTGTAAAGCATTTTCTATTGAAGGAAGTTGAAACATTGCCGCATAAATGGAATATCTTGGTACAAGCAGAGCTATTGAAAGCATACAAACGTTATAGGCAAGTTTACTGTTGGATTTGGACCTTCCGTCATTCTTTTTCCAATTTTCATTCGTCATTCCATAGTATATCATTGATATAAAGATCCATGAAGACAATGAAAGGAGAATGGCATTGACTGCCTGACTTATGATGATAACATTCGTGAGATCAAGGTCTGAAGTTGCATTTTTCAAAATAGCCATTGTGCTATTTAAGAACGATGTTTCACTTTCATTCGTCATTTTGAATTGAGTGGAGTTGTTTTTGAGAATAAATATATTGTATAGTTGGTATTTATATCGACCTGACAAAACGAACAAAAAAAAAGGTAAACAATAATCACTAAAACTTTCACAAAGATGAGTCTAACACTGACATGTGCAAACTACAGCCCGCGGGCCAAATCCGACTCGTTGGGTAATTCAATATGGGCCCGCCTGATGCTGCGACAACCAAACTAAAACCAAATTTTGCGCTGTTTTAGCTAAAAAATAACCCACGGAATTTGTTGAAATTGCGATTAAATCTAATTTATGATAGAAATAAATGATGAAAATCGGAATAAAATTATGGCCTAACTCTAACCTAGTACACACACAAGTGAGTACCCAAAAAACACCGCTGTTCCCTGGCTGTGTCAGTGTAAAATTATGAACTTCTGCTGTGAACAAATACTTGAATCAGCTATAAACAAGCATTGATTTCACAATAAGGAGTATTATTAGAAGGCAGTCCCGATATCATTGAGAATTGATTGAAAAGACAATGATTTGTAATAATACATAATTGAAGCTTATCATTTTCTGATAAAACAAGAAAGGTCCTAGTTTTTATATAGGATATATATATAATATGAGTTAAATAGGATCTCATTTTAGGAAGGCGTGGTATTTTCAAAAGGAAGAAGTCGATTTTCCTTCGAGTAAACTTTTTCAACTCGCAACGACATTGTTGTAAGCATCGATTTTGTCAAACGCTGTTTTTATGCAATGACTTAACAACATCCCACTTTCGCAAAAACTGCTATTTTCTTTTTGTCCAATTTCTCTCTAATTTAAACTTATTAAAAATGCGCAAAAAAAAATATTATATTATGATATGTGCATTTACGTAATGAACAAAAAACAGTTAATTTACCTAGTACTGCCACAAGGTAGTCATGTGGATTGCTTTGTTAATCAAATCGTTGCCGATGTTGGCAGTCATTCCGTTGAGGGAGGTAATCGGCCATTTTATTTCAAACACTCTCAAAGATGGTTGAACCAGCAAGTGGACTATTACTCTGATCTTTTTTTTTTATTATAAATTTCATTTTTGACTCGAAATCCAACCCCTAAATTTTGCTGTATCTACAACTTATGCGACACCCCTTGAACCAGTCGTCAACAAAGCCGATGCCCACTGCTCAGCAAGATTGCAAATCAAGTCCCAATCATAGAAATTGCAAAATAAATCGAGTAAAGATTCTCATGTCTTAGCGGCATCACAGACATTTATACGTCAAAAATACAGAGGGCATCAGTGCAATGACAAACTATATGAAACTGGTTGTTGCACATTTAATCTAATTTCATTTGTTACCTGAAAATCTCGCTACTGATAACGATCAACGACTAAGCATTTTTGTTGTCTACAATTGACAGAATGTCATCAACCTATATGATTACTAAATAAGGCGGAATCATCAACCGAAATATATTCATTTTAATATATACGCGTATCGCTGAATACATTTAATATATATAGCTTTTTATGTACTCCCGTAGTGTGTGTACGAGGTTAGGGTTAGGCCATAATTTTATTTCGATTTTCCTTATTTTAGTTCTTATTTTTACGAGTTCGGGGACTGTCTGTGTTAGCCAAGTAAATATCCCCCTGCTCATAAGTTTCAGTCCCTTTACACAACTTGATGTAAAGTAGGCGAACAAAATTAGTTACTGTTAAGTGTTAATTCATAATGGTACACACATTTTCGGAGAGCCGACTTTGTAAGGTACGTTTATTTTTAACTTTATTTCAATGTAATTGTTTCAACATTTTTACCACAAGACAATACATTAAAATCATTTAGCACTATTTTATCACTAATAATAAGAATATATAAACCTTTCAGAACTTATTCACTCCATATCAATTAACAAAATTTTCTTTGTTGGATAATTTTGTAGACTATCATCCGTTTTCGTACCGGTAGTCGCTAGGCTGCGATAGCGTTCTATTGTGTCAGAATACACAAATAGGATTTTCAGGCAGTGCGGTAACTTCTACAACCGTTTGAAAATCGATCTGACGTGTCGATAATGAGCAGTTTATAATTGGACAGCCCAGAACATACGACATAATTACCGTGTTTATGTCTGTAATCGTTCATCAATCAACTTGTTTTCAATTCAAGTGTTTAAAATTGCTGCCTCGCATCACTGTCTTTTCAACATCTTAGTACCAGTGACAATTCGAACATCAAAACAAACACGTCTTCTTTCTACAACAACATAACGGCAACGTCCAAAACCAAAAACCTTCCAGTTCCTGGGTCAAAACGGCGACTGCTTGGCATGTACCAGGTCCCATAGACGAAATTTGATGTGCTTCGCGCAACTAATGGTGGTATATGAAAGTGTATTAAATGAAGTAAAATACCGCTGATTGAGATATAACGAACATGGTTAAAGATGGGTTATCTAGTACAATTTTTTGTGGCAAATTTAATTCTATATAACTTTTTAGGATTTTTGGCGTTTCCCGCGTACATGAAGTAAAATAACATATTCAGTTCGTCTTTATTCTATGCATCGTTCTGTGAGACTTCCCCAAGGGTGCCGCCGCTCGATAACCAGAATTGGTTTTCGGCGTCTCCTTTCACCCTAAAATGCGATTTTTCTTCATTCCTTCGCTTTATGTATGTATAGTTTGTATTTTCAGCATGGTGAAAAAATAAATTACCGATTACTGAATATGAATGTACCTAATGAAAAGTCGTTGACTAATTTCGGATGTAACGTCAGTTAACGGATATTTGACAATTCATTCTAAATCTTATCAACATCGGCACAAATAACGATGGTGTTTGAAATGTAACACTACTCTCGGGTTCATGAGTAAACTTATGTTGTTTGCGATGAAGAGAACACTGAGGCAATGTAGAAAACTGAGTCAAACTGCAAACTGCAGTATCATAAAGGGTTTTGGCGCTGCAGCATGCCAATATCTTCAAATACTGGGGTTGCATTATCAGAAATAACAGTAACTTACCAAATCGAGGTTAAAATATACTCGATCTCTGTGACAAATTATTGCTGTAACATATTCCAAGTGAAAAGTATTGAAGTTACGGTGAAATGCTATTGAAAAAACTTAACGACTGACGTTTTTTAACAGTATTGAAGTTACGGTGAAATGTCATTTAAACGTTTAGCCATAGTACTATTAATAAGCGACAGTCGTTAAACGTTTAAATTAGCATTTCGCCGTAACTTCAATACCTTCAAAAAGCGTTACCCGGTTGTAGCTTACGGTTGCAAACAATGTTGATCGCTTTACTGTCAGATTAAGGCACAAGAATGTTCCATGGCATACGTTTATTACGTATGTATAATAAGAATTGTCCATCTCTACTGCGTGATTGGCGTGCCACAAAGATATACTACGCCTTAGGGTGGGTACGCCCCCTTTTTTGGGGGGGGGGGGTCGAGATACATTTGCATCGGCTTCATTCCAAAAGGTGGTCATTAAAAACCTCCTTTAAGAAAATAAGCAAAAATATATTTTTGGTTTTTAAAGCGTTTTATTCAATACTTTGTTGGATATTGTTTGCTTGCTTGTTTGAAATTCTAACATTCACCCTTTTGTCTATGTAACTCATGAATTAATGTTTATCCAGAAAGTGTAGCTGTCATTGATTCTAGTTCCAATTGATAGTGACAAGCGACGATTATTGATGATTGGTATATAATGTGTTGACGAGAATCTCACCGAATCATATTACTTTCATTCCTAAATAATTTTCAGTGTGGTTTCGGCACAATTTGATGCAATGTTACTTGTAAAGATTATAAGAGATTCAAAAATAAATTAATTTGTATGTCCATGTGTGGAGTTTATATTGTAATAATTAGGGTCTAAAACCGAGTCTAATTTACAGTATACATTAATATTCCGAAACAATGCTTTATCCGGTTGTACATATAAAGGGTGCCCATAAAGTCTTGAATACTTTTAAAATTGCAAAAGAAATTTTTCGATAATATATTTTGCTTTGGCCCTCACAGATGTATTAAATGAACTGAACAGTTATTGATTAAAAACAACAAATCTGGTTAGGATATACTGAGAACTAACTTCATAACAAAATTGAAGTTGCAAAAGGACTTTGTGGACACTCTGTATAATATAGTGTTACATCAAGCTATTAGGTCGCATACTCTCTGATTTCCGTCAGATGAAGC
This sequence comes from Styela clava, assembly GCF_013122585.1. Classification (NCBI taxonomy): domain Eukaryota; kingdom Metazoa; phylum Chordata; class Ascidiacea; order Stolidobranchia; family Styelidae; genus Styela; species Styela clava. The sequence continues at coordinate 11,454,419 of NW_024102831.1, read as the reverse complement.
TCTTCCGGCATTCACATTGCATTACGAATTTACAATTCATCGGGCAATTTACGATGTTCTACCTGATTCTGGCTACGTATTTCTACACCTATAAAATTTTAAGGTCTCAAAACGTTCGTGCGTGCTTTGCAAGGATAACAAATAAAGCGTGATCAGATATTTGTGTTATGGGGCGTTTGCGTCGCAAACCAAATTTGTTTAACGTGTGCTCGACGACGTAAAATGCCAAAGCGACGAGGATTGACGCACGTAAAGCGTCTCGCCTGAGTAAATAAAAGGGAAACCTCAATTAGATCGCAAAGTTTTTACTCCACTCACGCAAAAGTTTCAATATTAGCAAGAAAAGGTGTGCTGTCAAGGGTTAGACCACATTTTTACGCCATCTTGATTCGATTCTTTGTGCGTATTATTTATTTAGCGAATTGTTTAAAAGGGACGCTAGTCCGTGGTGACGGTCATGTCAACGGTCTCAGCTTTAGTCGAAAACATCATGAACACAGAGATTACAAACGTAGTTCCTATTCGGCTGTGCAATTTTCAAGCCGGAGAGAAAGATTCGGAGACGCAAGATCGAAATATTTTCATCACAGTTGAGCTTCAGAACGCTAATGGAAAATATTACCAGGTATTTTAATATTAATTAACTTTATTTAATCAAAATAAATAAAAATTCTCCAGTTTCACAAAATAGATACATTTATAACAGAAAAGGAAGGATGAGTAAAGAAAACTAAAACATTGTTAACACTGTTTCAGCAAATATATTCAGTAGCTGTGAAATTAATATTTTGTCTCGTAACTGAAGACTTTTTTTACCTTATCTTTGACAAAAAACATCTCGCAATACTCTTCAACGTGATGTCGCGAATTAAATATTACAAAATTGGGAAAAAATGAAGAAGAATAGCTATAATAAAGCGTTGGAATATTTTTTGAAGTTTTTCATTATACTTTATAAATATATGTTATATCTTTTAATTAATTTTTGCACTATGTTGTTATACACGATGTCCCGTAGTGGCGGCAATACTGAAACAGTTCTTTTTGCTTCAAACACTCCCGTTTAAATCTAGAAATATCTTTAGTAATTAATTAGAAAAATTAGGTTACATAATTTTCGCTTTAGAATGATTTATTATATTCATTGTATATAAATAATTACAAAGTTCTTTTTAAATCTTTAATATAATGTAAGTGAATACTTTGAATAAATCGCGAGTGGTTAATTGGCTCAATTTTCATACATAGATTGGAAGGTCTGGCGTTATATCCGCACAGAATGAATCGAGCGTCAAAATAGATCACTGCATACAAGCTCCATATTTCTTTGCTGAACTTCAGCGGATGAAATTTGTTGTATACGATGCGCCTAAAGAAACTGAAGAAAACCAATCTAATGAAAACGAACCAGTAACATGCACAATTGTTACTGTAGCACAGGTGGGTCTAATAATAGTTTTCATGATAGCACTTAAAAGACCGTTATAAAAAGGTAGCATGCATCAGGAACATTGAACCGATGGTTATACCTATAACTGACCCGTAGTCACAAAACATCGGTCATAAGCAAGAAAGCAATTACGATTTTGAGTTTTTTTCACATTCCCTTATAACAAGATTTCGTGCGTGGTCACTATACCGTTGACGAAAAGACTGTCCACAGCTACCTAATCTGTCTTACCGCGTACCGAGTGTCGGGCACAGGAGTCCTAAAATCAAAACGGGGGGCTATCACGTTTAATATTTTTATCGTCAAGACTTATGAGTTACCGGCATTTTGGGATGAAACAAATACCGTGTCGTGTTAGTCAAGTGCACTTCAACTGTGAATCCAGGATACTGAGTAACGCTTACATTGGATATATGGACCCCTCACGTCGTTGAGATTCATGTAATGAATGATCAGTTTAGACATACTCTACCAGTAAGTCCGTGCATCTGAAGCTTTCTTTCCCATAGTTAACTGTTTTGAGGACCGTGCCGAGAGACCGTACTTCGCCATATAACTGAACTGTCTGTGTTCTTTCCCCCGGTTAAATATGATTTTCTAAATCTTAGATTATAAGGATGCAACCATTGCGAATTTTCACATTTTGTATCAAATTTGATTTATTCTAGATTGTTGTTGCACAAGAACTGAAAATCGATTTCCAGAATAACATTGGAAGTATTACGGTTTGTTCATTTATTTTCTCATTTTCCTATTAATTAGAATTTGATTCATAACCTATTATGGATCTTTTGTACAAAGCCCCATGCCAACGCTTAAAATAAGAAAATTAATAATTATCCAGTTAGAGTTTGGGGTAGGAATGCAGATTGCGCTGGAAGTTCAATTCATTCCTAACTCTAACTGGATAACTACTAATTTATTATCTTCAAACGTGGCGAGGGTAATTTTCTCAAATCTCACATTTTGTATTAGTAGCGAGGACTTTGTACAAAAGATCCTATCCTCTTTGTATCCTATCGTTAGTCAGTTATATTGAAACGACAAACACTTTGATAATAATGCAGTGTGGAGAAAAACTGTTCTGGGTAGAAAAAATTAAAAACCAAATCGGATGACGTTAGGTAGCAGAGCGAACCGTGGGCTATAAGTCCAATGGTAAAACGTCCATAAAACAAACAAATAGACGCAACGATACGTTGATTTTATATGGTTGTCTCATGATCAGTCCGCCATACACAAGGTTCAAAGCACCTGGCCACCTAAATTATTTGGGTATTTCGGAGACGTCTACCAACTATATTTCGGAGAGGGATACTAAATAGTCATACTCAGTGGTGGGATTCAGCCGATTTCGCACCGGTTCTATAGAACCGTCTCACGGGATTTTATGAGATCAGCGAACCGGTTAGCATTACTGGTTACTGTCAATGGGTTTTTGCATCTTATCTGGCACACAAATTTTTAAGATCAAGTAGCTCACAGTTTTTTTTTCAAAATGTAAAATGATCAATTTCTCACGACGTAACAATTATACATTGTGTTAATTTTTATAATTGTAGTAATTTTTCTTTTGTGCTAATTTTGACATATTGATGCTTACTTAACCATTATTTTGAAATGTTGATTAAGAAGTAAATAAAAATAAACAGTTTAGTTGCTAAAAAATATGACTTTTTGTAACAGAACCGGCTGAAAAATATGACTTTTGTAATGGAACCAGCTAACAAAAAATTTGAATCCCACCCATGGTCATACTGTATTGTGAAACTGAGCGACATGACATTGCGTTTAGCAATATACAATCACCCCCATTGTTCTACATTGCGTAATCCATTACTAGAGGATATAGTCTCGCCTTAGTCGTATTCACTCGCAAATAAAATTAAACTCAACAATTTTTATGGAGAATATCCCAAAAGGGATCATTAAATCTCTATTCAAACATGAGCTTGAACTTGTGTTTGAAATGCTTTGTTTGAAATTATAAAACTTAAATAGCAAATATTTATCGACTATCGTCATCAAGAATTTTTGTGAGAATTATTTCAAAAGATTCATGGTTTATGTTGCCAGGATTCCAGTCATAATATTGTAGTAATATTATGATTGTTCAATCACCTTCCGTCGTAAAATAAGTATTTTAACTGTCACGTCATTATATAACTGTTTGTTATACTCAGAGCCTGCCAATAGGTTTTGTGGTGAATCGCACAAAAATGAGTCTAGTGACATCAAATATATGTGTATTAACAGGTTTATATCAAGTCTTGACATTCTACGTTTTTGAATTTAAATTCAGTTTATGATATACGGTCTATATCAGGAATGGGCAAGGTTTTTGGACCCAGGGCCGAAAATTTTGCCGACCTATAGATTGGCGGTTCATGAAAGTGTGACGTAAAAAGTTACATTTTATGAACAATATTTACAGTGGTAAAAAGCAAAAGTGGAAACAATAAGCCTCGTGCGAAAAATACATTTAATCGCAATTTCAACAAACTTCTCCAAATTTTTTTCATCTGAAACATCAAAATTTGGTTTTAGTTTGATTATGGCAACATCAGACGGGCAGATTGAAGTACTCAGCAGGTCGGATTTGGCCCGCGTGTCATAGTTTGACCATTTCAGATCTGTATCCTATAAATGTTGCTCTTATTCCATGGATTTACTATAAAACATCGGAACAATAAGTTGTGGATAATTCATGAATATTGCTTTACGAAAGGCTGTATTACTGGGAAGTCGTAAGGCTGTAAATATCAAGTAATTGTTTAATAAAAACATGTTGCCATAGACGCGAATTTTGCGGCAGGCTATAGCGACCTTACGGTTCTTCCGATTAGGTAGTTTTCCAAGACGAAAAAAGGATGTCACTTCTTTTCTGGATACTCAACTCACACTAACTGGGGATTATTTGTTTAAATATATGTTTGTGCAGTTTTCTGACAATTTTATTCATCAAAAAATGACCAAGATTTATATTCCTGGTATTTTATATGATTTCTCATCATCTTTTAAAAATTTAATTACTTCTAAAGGTACGAACTGAAGAAGTTGAAGACAGTCGATACGTCGAATTTGATATTTGCGCAGAAAAACTCGAGAAAAAGGATTTGTTTGGGAAAAGCGATCCATACCTCGAAATATCACACAAAGATAAAGATGGGAAATGGACAGTGATTCATAAAACTGAGGTAAAAGAAGCAACTCAATAATTGTGGTTGAAAATAACGCATTTTGGCGACGCATCAGTATTGAACGTGGTGTTTATTCGATTGGAAATTCCCTCAAATATTTTTGAGCAATCTGGTTTAATTCAGATCTTTTCAAATTGAAAAACTATTCGTTTTGAAGGATGTCTTCGAAACCGGCCTACCTGTATACTAAATTCTGAAGTGGAAGCTATTTGTTGTGCATTAACTGTTACGCTGTTTATTTGTAAATAACCCATTTTATTTATTTATAGTTTTATACTGAGCCTCCGGCCATATAACCAACCCAGGGAAGTAATTGCCCACCCCTGGGTTAAAGTATTCTTTGCTTACATTTAATCAATGATACAGATGAATACATTCGCAAAGAGCAATAAAAACATTTTTTTTTACTCTTTTGTAAGATTTTAGTTTGAATTTACCATTTGAAAAACTCGCAAATGGAATTTGCGTGTGCTTTATACAAAAATAGGCATTTAAGTGCGCATAAACCACGAACTGCCACTTACGGCGTGATGCCAATCAAAATACTATTCGATCGTAAAAATTGAGGAGCCGCCTTTTGGTCAAACATTAATTTAGAAGTTAGGAAATTACAACGTGAACGCTTCACTTAGCTGCATTTTACCAGCGATGAAAAATAAAACAGGAGAACGTAAATATTGAATTAGGAGTTAAACTTCAAAAGGCGATCCTAAATCAAATAGAAATCTGACAAAGGTGAAGAGAATTCGAACGATTGGCCCTAGACTTACTATAAAGAGGCCTTGAATTTTGGCTTAGGATACCTTACGCAATCGACGCTAGGTATTATTCATTCGCCTCAGTCGATAACGTGTTCTTCTATATCTGGATCGAGTCGTTAATGCTAGTATTTGAATACGGCACACCCCGAAAACAAATTAGACGGCAATTTTATCGTAAAAATTCTTTATTATTTCTGCACACAACAGCATGTTAAAGATACATTGAACCCTCACTGGGCTGAATTTGCGATCAGATACCAGTTGCTTTGCGGTCAAGATCCAGATAAAGACGTGAAGGTGAGAGTACGTACGTTTATTTGGGCTTGGCGGTTTCACAAACAATCATAAAAGTGTAAATGCATAGACAGGTTATGGGTTCTCATTAAATACCCAGCCATAAACTCTTAACCTTTATTTAATAATAAGAATATTCATATCAGATGAGCCAGACACACGTAAATTAAATATATGGAAACATTCCATGCGAGGTATGCGAATAGTTTGTTATATGATTGGAACGTGTTATCGGCTTTCCTCTTCCTCTAAATAAAAAGATACATGTTCTCTGTAATGTCATAATATAAAATGGTGTCGTTTTTGTACCCATACCCCAAAACACTGCCCTCAAGAATAATCTACTATCTTCTTTTAATTCCAGATGACATTCCTTCGTCCAATATTTAATTAAAAAATATCTCAAAGTTTTCGGCGTTAGAAAATTATAATCAGAATATATTGTCGGGAAGGTTAAGGGTATAGGAAAATTACGAAATACTATTTGACTGTTTCTATGTTCCAAGTCTTTCAATTCATTCCCCAGTTATTTATTTGTTACAATATTGACTTAACAAAATGCCAATGTTTTAGTTTTCGTGTTACGATTACGATCGGACCGGCAATAACGATTTAATCGGGGAAGCATTCATTACTCCTTCACAAATATTACAAACGACATCGCCTCTTTGCTTCGCTCTCTCCAACGTGAAGAAAAAATCAAAGAAGAAAGGGTTCGGAAGAATAACAATAAAGAAAGCAAAAGTACGAATACAATTTCTTTTTATTTTAATCGAATGAAGAAAATTTATTTAACACTTGAATTTCTGTTTGTGTATGATTGTACCCGAAGACGCTTTGCACAAAAGTTGTGTTCTCTCTGGTGCAATGGTTCCGAAACGGTGGAGCGTGAAGCTAATTAAAAATAAAAACATTTGTTACATTTGATCTCGCCCGCCTTATTTGTTTTTAAAACTTTCATTCATTTCTTTATTTGCGTTCCATCCGAGCCATTTCAACGTGTTTTTGAATAAAACATACTTTCGCCTTACTATCTGTTATTTGTAGCTTTTTGTTATAGCTAGTTATTTTTGAGGTGGGGCACGGGTCTTGACAAATTCTAAAAAGAGGCGCGTCTTAAAATGTTTGAGAACCACTGCTTTAGTATATGTTCCAAATGACCTGGGTTCTGCTTTCTGGGTCACCTTGTCTGTCAAATTTAGGTTCAGTAATTTTTGAAACTGAAAAAGCATAAAACATTACAGTAGAACTTAATATCAATTAATCGTAAACAAATGTTGTATTAGTTTCATATGCTATTTGAAGCCATATTATGTACTAGTATTCGCGTGAATATTTGTTTCAAAGCCTTAATTTTGTATAATTGTTATTTTCTATATTTAGATAAAAAGAGATGCATCATTTGTGAGTTATATGCTTGCAGGTTGTCGTCTTCATTTAACGGTAAGTTTATGAGAAAAATAAATTGGTTAGGCATTACCTAATAGGAATCATTCCGACCCATTTGAAAATAGTAGTCTCTCCTATCGTTAGATATCAGCGGAGGTATCCCCGTAGTGTGTGTACCAGGTTAGGGTTAGGCCATAATTTTATTCCGAACAAAATGAGTTACCTCCATAATGGTACAAACACTTCTGGGGCGCATCGGAGGATGCTTATACGGGGCCTTGTTCGAGACGAATAGCGTGAATCAGCGTCATAAAAACAGCTTTAGGCGAGTACCATTTACGTTTATACAACACTTGTCAAACACTCGTTTCAAAAATGTTTGATTTGGTGTTTCACAATATCTTACAAGTAAAATTGTTTGATGATGCCATATTACTTTCGTTTTGTTCTTCAGACGAAATCATAAATTACATTAAACAACACAAAGATGGGAAATTCGATGTCACAAAGCTTCATTCCATACACTTAGGATAGGATAGGATAGGATTTACATATTTATCCCGGGGGAGAGGAAAGCCGATAAGATGGCTTATCCATATGGCGAACCACGGCCTCTCGTCCGGTTACCATTCCGAGTCGGGTATGGGATTAGTTATATTGTTTGTTTTCGGAGGCATGGACTTGGTGGTGGAGGAAGCCGTAACCGACCAGCGGTTACGTGAACCACCCAACGACGGCGAGGAGTCCAGCAATCCTCTCGCACATAACCATCCCTGCATGGGTTCGAACCTGCGAACCCACGCAGAGTAATTAGAGGTGCGGTGGCGAGCGTATTCCTAACGCTTAGCCCGTTGAGCCACACCGCCGCGCCGTGTGTAAATTATGACCCCAACTCTCTAACAGTAACATATGTTTGCTCAAACGTGGTATCTTAAGATTTATTGAAAAATAGTTTCCATAATTTCTCTCTGAGTGAGTGCGGTTGAGTTCTTCCCAGCGCTCTATCAAATGTTTACCAAGAGTTTGTGTGTAATTTTGTTATAATAGCCTAAAGCAATTCGCGGTCTCACTTTATCATAAATGTACCTGATAAAGAGTTTAAATATTTCACGGCAGAATTGACAGAGCTATTTTTTATTTTTTTATCACTATGCTTTAAAGTAAATAGTAGATAGGATGATGTCACAAATTTCCTGTTATTTTATACTTTAACCTTACAGACAAAATCATAAAATTCAAAGATAAATTATGACATCCACCACGCTAACATGATGACATAGGTTTGTGTCGATGTACTATCTCGGGTATATTACATTCATAACAATGCTGTTATGAAAATTAATAATTTTCATCGTCTCCCTATAAGTGACTACTGATTGCAATTCAGTTTTTATCTGTAATGTATCAATGTTTTACCGAAGCTTGGGTACAAATAAATAATTTTTCAAAATATGTGAAGCCAGAAATTATTCCTGGTCGTGCCTCATCGTTGTGCAGCTGCGGAAAAGTTCAAATATTTCACGGTAGAATTGATGCTATTTTTATTATTATGCTGCAAAGTAAGGGTTGCTGTTCCCATACAAATGATGCGTTCAATGATACCACAATTACGTAACGTCAAATATCTTTTTGGTATTTTTGGGTGTAGTCACGATTTTTCGTTTGCGTTCTGCAGAATGCCGAATTAATCAAACGGTGTTTGACAACGGATAGGTAATATCAACTTGATTCACCTCAAATGCGATACCTTTACAATCTATCAAATAGTATAAAGTCACTGTATTTATTAATGACAAAAAATTCGAATATTGAACATTTTCAATGTTTTTTAATTGAATAAAATTAGAAGAGTAATCGATTTCAATTAAAAGGGATAAGATTGTTAAATTCGTAATATACATGAAAAATACAAATTTCCATAGCCAAGACTTATAAATATTGATTAGTTTTGTTATTTCTACATATTTTATTTATTTGAATGTGTGTTGTGTGAATGTGTCGGTATATTTAGCCATTAAAACTTCAACGCCTAAAGTAACGTTACCCACGAGATCAACCGAATTAATTTCCCATTCTTGCCTATATGAGAGACTTTCAGCATATTTTGAGCCACAAGTAGGAGCTGATTTTAGTAGCATTTTCTCTTCCTTTAGTGCGCAATTGATTTCACTGGTTCAAATGGAGATCCGAAGCAGAACGCATCTTTACATTATACCGGAAGTGCAAACCCAAATAAATATGTTCTGTCAATGCGAGCCATCGGACACATTCTCCAAGACTATGGATGGTATGCGAACTTTTTCTATAACCATAATACTTTAGCTTTAGCGATGACTCTCTGGATACGCCCCTGCTATGCATATGTTTGCAGTGTTCGTGATATTTTGCTGCAATTTCAGATATATATTGATAGATGGCTTATGATTTGAAAGTAATAAGCATGCCATAGCACAGTTACAGCTTTCAATTGGAAATTACAAAATCCCAAACTGACGATGCACACGTTTTTTGCATTTACCGCGATAAAATCATTTTACTGCATGATATAAAATGAAAAGTCGCAAGCATACCATATTAGTAACATCGCCTTCTAACAAAACTTTAATTAAATAGTCTTAAAATTAGTATTATACATAACCATATTTGGGAGTTTTAAATGTTTTTTGTTTTATCCAAACATCAAATAGAATAGGTATTAGTTTTCACTGAAAAAATTTTGCATCCAAAAATGCTCAACTTCAACTTTCACCAAGATTAAAAAATAGATGAAAAAGATTTGCAAGATACCACCGCGATTGTTTTTCGTACTGGTGAGAGAGTCGAAAAGATCATTTATGAAATGAAGTTAAATGAACCAATTTTTTTAGATCGACAAATACCTCAGTTAATATTAAATTTATTACGGCAGCCTAAAATTAATAGGAATTCAAAAACTATATATTTGTCCAAAAATACCCAAAATAAATTTACTATTTTTTGTCCAGTGAAAAGCAAATAACCGCCTATGGGTTTGGAGCCAAAATTCCGCCAGAGAACCAGATCTCGCACGATTTCGCTCTCAATTTTAACAACGAGAATCCAATTTGTTCTGGTAAGTTAAGTTGTTTGCATTGTCCAACGCCTGTTTGTCTTCACCAACTCCCATTTTGAAAGCATTGGAATGTTGTTATTGTGCTGACAATAAAATATTTTCCATATTTTATGAGGCCCAGAATTTATTTTAATTTTAAAAAGTCGAAATTAGTAATGAAATTTTATTGGATGACAATAATGTTTATATGGCGAGATAAAAAGTATTGTTATAACAATTGTACAATTCCAACTTGCTTTGTTGGACACAAAAATTACTGTTATTGTTGATATTGTTTTTAGACTAAATTTATATTTTGTTCGGTAGACTCGTAGTATGTGTACCTGGTTAGGGTTAGGCCATAATTTTATTCCGATTTTCCTTATTTTAGTTATATTACGAGTTCGGTGACTGTCTTTGTTAGCCAAGTATATATACCCCCTGCCCATAGGTTTCAGTCCCTTTACACAACTTGATGTAAAGTGGGCGAACAAAATTAGTTATATTCAATTGATACACACACATCTGGAGCGCCTTTTGTTTTGCTAAATTGTTGTTGCTCATGTTGCGGTTATTGTAATTGTAAAAAATAGTTTTTCTCGCAACCAAGCAAATCAAATAAAACATTTTTTCAATCAAAAACAATCAATTAAAATATTTTTGTACTTCAATACGATAAAAGTCACTAGACTTCTATTTCGTTTATCCACTTCTTCCCAATTTTTCCTGTGGGACCCTGCATTTCAACTAAAATTAAGGGAACACTTTTCAAAACATATGGGAACACTTTTATATTACGCTTATATATATCTATATATATGAGCATCATTCTTTTGTTTTAGGAATGGAAGAACTTCTGCAAGCATACAATAAAGCTCTTGAAAATGTAAAGTTATGGGGACCAACTAATTTTTCACCCATAATCAACCGAGTGGCCGATGCGGCTGAAAAACACGAAGGACGATTGGTAAGTGAAGAGTAGTCGAATTCAAAATAAGTAAAGTATAATTTTCTATCGACAATAAATGGGAAATTCATGTTCTGCCACAAAGTTGTTATGAAGATTTACACAAGAGATTTTTCAAACAATTGTTCAATTAGATAGGTATTAAGCAGCAACGCAGAACAGTTTGAGAAAAAAGGGATGGGTGGATTAGTATATTTAATGTTTATTTATTGCTTTTGTAAGAGCAGCCGATATATAATATTGTAAAAATTTGACCAGAATACACAAATGCTTGGACTATTCGACTGACTACTGACCGCCAACCAGATTTTAAAACATTCAAATTTCGTATATCACAGAGAGTAAAGCCAATGAATAAACAGTATTGAATTTCTATTAACGCATGCATTTTATGTTTCGCAATTCAGAGTCGCGATTTCCGTTCATTTCGCATTAGATTTCAGTTGGTTTTGTATGTGCAGTACAATGATTGAAGGATCGTTAGATATTGTAACCAAAATTGAACAGAAATATTTCGGTTTATTAACAATTAAAGAGGCATGCGTCAGTTTTTTGTAAGGTATATTTTATTTTATTCCATTCCAATTCTTACAGGAGTATCAAGTTCTTCTCATCTTGACTGACGGCGTGGTGACAGATATGGATGAAACGAAAAAGGCTCTTGTCCGCGCTTCAAAACTTCCAATTTCAATCGTCATTGTTGGGATTGGAAATGCAGACTTCAGTGATATGGAGTTTATGAGCAAAGGAGCAAAGCATATCAAGACTCAAGAAGGAGAGTGCGCTGCAAGAGATATTACTCAGATTGTCTCATTCCGAAAGTTTAATTTTGTGAGTAGGATTTTCGTCATAAGTATCAAGTGAACTGTATACAAACATTCATCGTGATATTATATATACAAAAACTAGTCACAAACTAACATTTCATTATTGTCCTCATTTTCGCTCTTTTTAAATGCGTTGATAGGAAGAAATAAAACATTTCAGTTGTAGAATGTATGCATATGTCTTACATTAACTTTGTACTGAAAATTACACATCTTTCATTGTTGTATTTCTGGTGAAAATTCGCAAGTTATAAAAAGACTTTTTATCTGAATTTATCTGATAACAATGTATATATAATAATTTTACAAGTGGCAGGAATATTATTTGCGAGATATTTTTTGAAACATGCTAACTGAACCGCACATGAAAATTTCTCAATTTTTTAAATTCTATGCTGGTGTTGGCAGAAATCTAATGTTTCAATTTTAATCTTGAACAGCTTTATCCTCGCTCGTCCGCTCTATAATATTTGTAGAGTTCAAGTAATACAGTATTCTCATCAGGACTTATTTCAAATCATTGGGGTATATATATTATTTACGTATTTTACATTTTTTACAGGAATCGATGGATACACTCGGTCGCAATTTGTTGCAAAAAATCCCATCGCAACTCGCCGAATACTTTGCGTCTAAGAAAATCGATCCAACGTCAGGTCATTCAAGTCCACGACGTGAAAACGGCGAAGTTAAGAAACAACCAGAAATAAACGAAACTCAAACTCCGGTTAAAAAACGACAGGCGCCAAAGGAACCGCCAAAGCAAGAGATTCCAGATCAAGAAACGCCAGAAACCCAACAAAATCACTTGGAGATTGAAAATGGAAAACCTGAGAGTCCAAAAAGAAGTCCTCGCGTTAGCGAGAGCGATGCGAACCAAGATCAGGTTCAGGAACAAGCCGTGAAAGACAATCCAGATGTGGAAATTTCAGCGTTTTAACTGAAAATAAACGAGATTAAATCAAAATTTGGGGGTAGATGTTTCTAAAATAAACGGTTTGAATAAACGGTGTGACCGAAAATGACGGTTTGACAGTTATTATGGTCGATCATTCAATCCTTCGATTAAAAACCACAAACTCTATTTTACTGTTCCTTCACTTTTCTAAATATATTTTGAACACCCATTTTGTTTCCAACCAAGACGCAAACGAACTTGATCATAGTTTAAGACTATCAGATTCAGATTCAGATATTTTTATCTAGCTTTTTCCAAAAGAAACGGTTTAGAGAAAACGACGGTTTTCAAGCTTTCAATACGATGAATTGAAAAAAATAAATATTTCTTTTGACCTTTCTTGTAGCCTACTTTTTTAATTATTTCTGGATACTTTTGAAGACCCATTTTGTTTTAACCATAAGGGTATCTTCTAATCGCTTTTGATCATACTATTCTTCGAAGATCTTTGGTCAAATGGATTGGAAGTCTGTAAATCTGGACCTTATGGGTTATCTCTTTTACAAATAAGTTTATTACATAAATGAATATAAAACGTTGCTTTTCGTATCTTCAAATGTATAACTAAGCCATTAATTTTTCATTGCTTTTGTATAAAATTCCGCCTCCTTCACATATTGTGTATTGCGAAACATAAAATGCATGCGTAAATATAAATTCGATACTGTTCATTCATTGTCGTCTATGATAAACGAATTTTCGAATATTTTGAAATATGGTTGGCGGTCAGCAGTTGTCGACTAGTCGCAAGCATTTTACATGTTCTGGTCAAATATATATATATTACCATAATATATTTCGGCTGCTCGAACGAGAAAAATACAGAAGGATGCAATACAAATAAAATGTTGTCTAGAATGAGATTGGAACACGCGCAAATGCTCGCTCATCTACAAAAACAAAGCAAGCACATAATAGAATGAATATTATTTGAAATCAATATTGAGAAATATCAAAGCCAAAAACACTGAGTAAAGAAAGAGTATTAAATTTGCAAATTTTACAGATTAATGTTTGCACCCAAATGCATGCTTTAATGTTAATCACACAGAAAAACATTATATAATATTTTTGCCGCAGCAGTGCAGCCATTTAACTTTCAACCCGATAAATATTACCGGACCTGAAATGGACCTATGGATCGTTTTGCTATTAAGATGTTTTGGTTCGTAGTTGTCTTCTTTTTACGGTATTTAATCCACCAAGCGTGACGGTAGTTTCCGATTTGATGCGACCCCACGCAAAACTCGGAGAATAATGGATACTCGTAACGGTTGGTACTTTGTTTTGGGTTTTGTGTCCATATATTTGAGCATCGCTTTCTTGTTCCATCTAGTGCAGGGGTCGGGAACCTTTTTGGTCAAGAGTGCCATAAAATATACATATTTTCAATTGCATTTCCGTGCGAGCCATATAACATTTCTTCACTTAATCAGGCCTGAAATGTTCACTCAAAAGTCAACACATACAATGTCAATGTACATTTAATGTGATTTCTGATGCTGCATGTAGTCGCTGCGGGCCTTGAACGGTTGCTCACATGCATTCCATGTTGAAATCTACGATACTCATCACCCTTTTTCGTTTAGGCATCTCCGTAGTGTTTTTAAAACTCTATCGCTTTGTGATGTCACAATATATGTCCCAGAATCCCCTTGTTTGTCACAGTGCCTGTCTGGTAATTATCTTACATAACATAGACAACATGTGCTGGACGCGCGTTCTCAAACGTATTGTGAATTTCCTGCCAAATTTGGCTATAAAAGAGTTTGAAATCTCGTAACAATAGTAAGCTTAGTCTTGGGATATTAGATTTTTCTGAGAGCCCTATGCCGTCACCAAAAGAGCCATATAGAGGACTTGCACGGGTCACGTGACTTTGTTACTGGACGGCAATAAAACAAAAACGTCCATTTGGCTCCTGTCAGTTGCAAGTCGGATTATACGTTGCCGTTTTGTTTGGCTGTTGAAAATGGTTATTTCGTAGTGTTCCGCTGGCTGTACGTATAGTATAGACAACGAAATGGATCTTCAGTTATATTCCACTGTTTTCAAAAGATCCGGAACGTCGCGCAATGTGGATATCATCTATTGGCAGGACTGCTTGGTGTCAAGTCCAGAAGCCATCTTACTTGTGTTTCACTGTTTGCGGACAACATTTCGTTGATGGTAAGTCATAATGTGCCGTTTTCAATTTTTTTGAATATTCATAAGCTCCCTCATTTCAATGGAAAGCAGATAGATGACAAACTACTGTTATTGGTAGGCCTAGGCGTAGGCCTACTTGCAGACTTGACTCGTGTAAGGTATTAATCAATAATTGCCATAAGGTATTGTTTCCCTAGTTAACAGGTAATCTATTAGTAAGTGTGAAAATCTGAATAGAGAACTAAAGTTTAACGCCAGTGCTAATGCAAAAATTAACCAGAATTCAATTGAATTCTTTATCTAAGAATACGCTCACCACCGCATCTCTGATCCCCCTGGGGGTCTCACAGGTTCCAATCCCATGCGGGGATAGTTATGTGCGAGGGGATTGCAGCTCTCCTCCCACTGAGGGTGGTTCTATCGACCGCTGGTCGATTACGACTCATCCCCCACCATCAAGTCCATGCTTCTAAAACAAATAACGATGTTCTTTATTTATCAAATATAATTTATAATTACTGTAAAGTGTGTGATACATTTGGTACCATGAATACCATTTGCAAATCAGCTTGGGTTACACCCCTCTCAAATAAAAGTTTCATATCTCATAATATTCTTTAAACAAAAGGTTGCGGCTATCCGGCTACCCATCAGAATTTCCTTTCAGATCACAAAGTCGCAATATTACGCCTCGGTAAGTTTCATTGGCAACAGTATCTGGTTGTAGTATCGGTGTCCAACGTTAGACTAAAACCTTCACTATCAGACCCACCGAAACAATTTTTTTTTCCTGATAGGGTCGTCTTGAAGTTGCTTTCGTTAAAGCACAATGGACACTTTATCTCCACCAATCCACAGTAATCACAAGTTACTTTGTCATTACGATAAGCATCAATAAATGGATACTGAGGATGTAATATCAAGTCACGCAAGCCAGTTATTTGTTTTCAGAAGCGTGGACTTGGATGGTGGGGAATGGTCGTAACCGATCAGCGGTCATGTGAACCACCCTCGGTGGGAGTAGAACTGTAATCCTCTCGCACATAACTATCCCCGCATGGGATTGAAACCTGTGAAACTACCAGGGTGATCAGAGAGGCGGTGGCGAGCGTATTCCTAGATGGCGAATTCAATTGAATTCTGGTTATTTTTTACATGACCACTCGTGTTAAACTTTAGTTATCTATTCAACCTTTTACACTTAATAATAGATTACCTGCTAATTAGGGAAACAATACCTTATAGCAATTGATTATTAATTGCTTACTGTCTTACACAAGTCAAGTCTGCAACTGCAAGTAGGCCCACGCCTAGGCCTACTAATAGCAGTAGTTTGTCATCTGCTTTCCATTGAAATGAGGGAGCTTGTAAATATTTAAAAAAAATTGATAACGGCACACTATCACCACATTATCACTCACCATCAACGAAGTACTGTCCGCAAACAGTGAAACACAAGTAAGATGGCTTCTGGACTTGACACCAAGCAGTTCTGGCAATAGGCAATAGATGATATCCACATTGCGCGACGTTCCGGATCTTTTGAAATCAGTGGAATATAACTGAAGATCCATTTCGTTGTCTATAGTATACGTACAGCCAACGGAACAATACGAAATAACCATTTTCAACAGCCAAACAAAACGGAAACGTATAATCCGACTTGCAACTGACAGGAGCCAAATGGACGTTTTTGTTTTATTGCCGTCCAGTAACAAAGTCACGTGACCCGTGCAAGTCCTCTATATGGCTCGCGAGCCATGGGTTCCCGACCCCTGATCTAGTGCCTACAGTAGGCCCATTTACACTTCCAAATGGTCTCTAGGGTACCCAAAGTGATATTATTTTCAACAATGCATCTAAAAAGTGTTGGATAATTTTCATGAACTGTTTCTGTCATTACTACTTAGGGTGCACAGAAAATAGCTTAAAATCTTTTAATCAGTGAATAAGTGGATGTTAGTTTCTTTCCCTATTCGTCTCTTCCAGCGATGATGAAGTCGAATGTGGCCATTCTGTATCAGGTTCAACCGTTGAAGTGTGTTTACCTCAGTGGGTCCAACTTGATAAAAATAGCAGTCTGGGTAGATATTTGCAGTTTTAGTTGCGTAATATTCATAGACTCAAAATGTAATCATACTAACAGATTTCAAGCTAAAATCTATTTTGATTAATGTAAAGTGAGAACAATGAGTATATGTCCTAATTGGATAGAACGACAAATTAATACTCCCACCAAACACAAAAAGGCCCTCTTGTGGCAAAAGTCGTGCATAAAACTTAGTACGATACTAAATATTGTGCAGACCGGCAAAAAACGGCGAGGTTGCTTCAGTTCAGAACCCTCGCAAATAGGTTTCAGATTTTTTACACTTCAAGTTTTTTGTCCTATTTGCGCAAATAGATGTAGTAGTATATGAACAGTATTATATGGTTTGTAGCTTTTTCGAATAAATAGACGAGAAGACGCCTGGTGCCGATAAGTATAAACGTAGGACACGTAGTATAGAATTGTTGGAGTGACTGAGTTGTTCAGATTTTTTTTCAAGTTTGCGCTAACGTAGTAAAGGCTCATGAATACATAGATGGGTTAGTTTAATTCAGTGCACACATGAAAGTAAGATGTAAGAGCCTAAAATGAGGAATATCTGACAAATATTTTCCTATTCTACTAAGAGTTTCATTAAGTCTGTAGTAGAGACAGCTGAGAGGAACTGTTCTCGATTTTCCCAGCTCTGAGTTACTCCCTATACCTACCTACTCAGTGGTTTTATAAGGTAGTGTTTTTCCAGATTTACCAAATCACTGATTTTCACTTAATACAGATATTGACTACATATACAATTATCGCATGAGACAGTGGCTCTGTCACTGCTGTATCATTGTATGTATATGGTTGCATGAACCATGCTTCACTCAGTGTCATCTGACATCAACCAAGAAATAAACAAATACAAGGAATATGTGTCTCTGCTCAATGATCCACTGGCTCGTAAGTAAAATTTTGATTTTCAACAACACATTTTCTGCTACAAGAATGTTTCTACTTCAGACTGTCAGACTGTAATTCGAGAATTCGGCGGTGTTGCGCATCATGCTAAGACCCTCCATCTTTCCGTGGTTTGCAGGTCGAATCCAGTGGGGGTTAATTATATTCGAGAAGATTTCTGGACACCTCGCTGCCGTATAGGTTGTTCTAATAATCGCTGGGCGGTGAGGGGTCCTCCGCCGTCAAGTCTATCCACTGGCTATCTAATCCCATACCCAACGTGGACTGGCAGCAGGATGAGATTTCATGGTTTTCCATGTGATTAAGCCATCTTATCGACTTTCCTCTACTTTTGGGATAAATATGTGAATCCTAATCTATAAGAATTGGAGATGGTCCTATTACTGTTTTTATGAATGTTGTTTTGAATTTTTAGTTTTGGTGTATTTTTATATTTTGTGTTTTTATATGCTGTTTTCATTTCTACAGAGGATGAAAATAAGTTGAAAGTTGCTCAAGAAGTGAGCGAACATTTCGAGGTTTGTACATTTTTTATTGCTATGCAGTTATTGATCGAACTTTGGATGTTTTTTTACTCTGCTCTTATACTTACTTAAATGATAATAATATGTAATTCAGATTTTTGTTCATTCCTTTTCAAACTTGAAATCAGATAAATGCTTTCTGTTTTACTGTAATTGCTGAAATATTCCACTTAATATTACCACCATATTTATGCTTTTTCATCATTTATTCGTTATTCATTATTTATTATTAATTATCAATAATTATTTTTCAGGACATTGCACATTCTCCTCAATATCAAGTGTTTCTAAATCATTGTGTTCCAAGATTTGTCAAATTATTGCAAGATGGAGAACCAAGCTTTGTACTGGAAAATCATGGCCAGGTTAGAAAACTATCATGTTAAAATAATCATTTGGAAACAGAAATTGACCTTGTATTTATATAAAGTCAAAGGTTAGATTTTCACACTTATTACAGTTCTGGACAACAGTCCCTGATATCTCTTTTATTTCGTAATAACCTGGAAATCTTTACTGTTCTACGTTGCCTTCAGTTCAACACAGGTGAGGTTGGGAGCTGTAATTAACTATTTTTTTAATCTCCGACCCCAACGAAGTTGAGTCTTCGCTTAAATTTTTTGGATCTAATTAGTTAAAAATCTTACACCTAGTATACATATAACAGCCCCAAAATGTTTCTAAGACATTTTCGAAATATTATACATGAAACAACTTGCTTTTCAAACCTATTTCTAGGATTTCAATCTTAACCCTTCCTCCATTTGATAATTATCAAATTGCGAACCTATTTTTATCGGCCTATTATTATTACAATGGATATTTTATTTAACGTCCTTTATTTACAGCAACTTCGCAAACTTGTTCTTGACATTCTACATCGGATTCCAACTAACGATTATTTGAAACCTCATGTTAAAATGATCCTCAATTTATGCTTCCAGCTACTTGAGGTAATGTACAAGTAATTTATACTTACCGGTAACTTAAGTAATTTGACTTAATTTGACTAAAAATCAAATATTATATTTTTGTCACTGAATTAACAGTAGGAAAACTGAAAAAGTATTAATATAGCTTTCATTTTTCTGTAAAATGTAAGGCGCTACAGAAGTATATGTACCAATATGGATGGTAACTAATTTTGTTCGCCTACTTTACATCAAGTTGTGTAAAGGGACTGAACCTTTTGGCAGGGAGAAACTCACTTAGCTAACACAGACAGGTCCTGAACTTGTAATAGAACTAAAATAAGGAAAATCGGAAAAAAATTATGGCCTGACCCTAACCTGATACACACACTACGGGAGTACCCATTGTAATGCTTTGTGTGTTTGCTTATAAAAAGATTGAAAAGATGTCGTACATTAAAATAATTGTTTCTTATACGATACTTATTCACATATTTTGCTTGGAACAAGGCCATGTATAATCAGCCACTGATATTCAATTTTCAGCCATATTGAGAATTTAAATATTAAAAATTGTCTTTTGCAATCCAGGTTGACAATGAAGAAAATGTTCAAGTTTGTTTAAAAATATTGATCGAGCTTCATAAACAATTCAGACCACAAATGGCACCAGAGGTAAAAGTTTTTGCTGTATTTTGATATTTCGCTAATTTTCATTTTACCAATCCTAATACTCTTTTGTTAGTCTCGTCCATTTTCAAGATATGTGTGATTTTGGGAATACTGGCCAAAGTTTTTGGGGTTATTTTGTACAAGTTGCATTTAAACACTCAACAAGACTCTACTCAAGTAATCGCTAATGGACGAACTTTACGAAAGGGGTCTAATTTTTTGTTTCTGCACAACCTACCCAATGTTCTGACAACCCAAGCTGTAATGATAGACATGGAATTTGAACCTGATGTCTCTAATTGCAATAATAACATAATCAAGTGTATTAAATCAACATGCCTGCTATAATATATCCACTTCTAATTCTAAGCTGACTGTGGGATGAAAAGTAGTCTTGACTGTCTTAAGTTTGTGCATTTGTTATATAGATATTGTGTTTGCTTGTTTGGAACTTTGGATTAGGCATGGATATAAATTGTTTGTTAATTTTTATTATATTGTTTCAGATCCAACATTTTCTTGCTCTTGTGAAGAGAATCTATTCAGAACTTCCAAGAAATATGGTAAAGTATTGAATATAAAGTTGAGGGATATACATGAATAGGGATATACATGAAAGGCACTTTTAATTGGGCGTAGATATGTGATAGGAATTTCTGTGACCTTTTTTTGAATACATGTTTTTCACCATAAATCTCAGATCCTACAAGAAGATTGCTGAATATTATTTTGCAATACATTGCTTTCATTACACCTTTCACTCTTAAACAAGGCTATGTACTAGAAGCCACTGATATCAATTAATCTGTAAAGAGCTTCCATTTTTGATATGATCAGAATCTTTTCAGCATTGCCCAATTTATTACATCCTGGATGAGGTCGTGTACTTGGGATTTGAATCCGAGTGTGTAACTTGCGATATCAATACAGATAAATCTAACGGCTTTGAACCACCAGGTAATTACGCCTACAATTTTTAATTCTTCTATATCTTTTAGTCATGGCTATTTGAGAATCCAACAATATCAGATGGAAGTATGCCTGATCCAACGCGTATTGGAACTATTACTCCGATACAATATAGAGAAAGAGGAAACATGTCTGCGGCTGGAGTCACTACTGTCAATGTGATAATACAATATTTCATAATAAATAAAATGTTTAAAATTGAATTAAGTTGTTTTAAAAACAAATTTTATTCAGGGATATACATTTCTAGAATATTGTGCATATAATATAGTTAAGTTGTTATAAGGACTTTAAGATATGCTCTTTCTGCTATCCAAGTTCACATATTTAGATACTCCCATACTAACAGTGGACTTGTTGAGAAATTGTTGTCTGCTGTGAAATTCTATTTTATCCGATAACATAACAGATGTGCTTTTGTCAGAAATGATATTACTGAAACTAAAAACGTTTATCTGACCAACCATCAATGCTATAGCTGGTATTCTTTGGCCACTTGGACTGCCAGTGGTATCGTTGGAGATTCAACTTTCTTTTTTGTATTTTGTTTCCAGAGAACTTATGTTCCAAAAGCTTTGAATTCAATGAAAGTTTTGCAGGAAATACCAATCACAGTTGTTTTAATGTATCAGGTTGGACTTTTTTCAATCTTTTGTTTCAAGTTTTTGGTTAATTTAAATGAATGCGATTTGAACTAAATAATTCTATAAACCATTTTTTTGATTTGAAAGTTTTGTACTGGTTTAACTAATTGAAGACAAACAATTCCATATTGAAAATTTTGGTCTTCATGTAGAGCAGTTCACATTTTATTCACAGAGTTATTGTTAATTTATAAACTTTTCTGTGATATAAGGAACTTTTATCTGCATTATTTTGTTTTTACCTTTTTCATCTGTTATTGAAGAATTTTAAGAATTTTAGATATCAAGTAATAGCATTGCAGCCAACCATCTACATAAAATTTCATCTATTTTTTCAATCATAAAAAGTTATGTGGTTTTATTTTCAGTTGTACAAAGCTGCAACACAAAGTGTAGTTGCGGAATTTATACCTTTGATTATGTCAACATTGTTGCTGCAACCTTCACAACAAGCTCGAGCTTCTCCTAATTTCAACAAAGAACTTTTTGTTGATTTCACAGCTGCTCAAGTCAAGACTTTGTCGTTCATCGCATTCTTTGTTCGACCTTACCATGTCAGTTACATTCAATTTTTTTCACCAAATAAAATTCACAATTTGGTTTGAAAAATTTTTTTTTATTTGTATTCTATATGCATTTATATGCCCCCTCCAAAACAAGGGTCATTTGGAATTTATTTTAAAGAGAACATAACTTTTGTGCGTCCTAAATTGCTAAAAACTTTTGGGTAATACACATACACAAACGTGTTCAAGTGTTAAATAAATTTTTCATTTTTGGAGAATTAATCATGTAATTTATGGGTTCTTTCTATTTGAATCACTCTGTGTAAATGTAGAATTTATGCCAATAGATGCTCACATCTATCAATAGTTTAAAAATCCTCAAATTTTATTTTAAAATTGTTATATATGGTATTTATCATATATTAAAAGCATGATACATATGACTTTTTCAAATATAATTTTGGATATGCTATTCATTAGCCTACATACTGAGGATTATCTTCACCCATTGAAATGAAACGAAACTATTGTATCATTTATTTATTATATTCAACTGTATTCATGAGGATTTCACTCTAAACTGGAATATCTCTGTTTTAGTATTTAGCCTGCCTAATTCATCACATTTCGGTGAAATGCTTGACAGAGTGTTTTGACATTTTAGGTAGATAGATTGAATCTATTATACAATCATTCTTCTTTCTTCATTTTGTTCTTCATTCCAGGAAAGCATCATTCAATATTCAAATGAAATGGTGACAGCAATGCTTCAATTACTAACAAATTGTCCACCTGAAGTTGCTTCTCTCAGAAAAGAACTGCTTATCGCTGTTCGCCATATTCTGGCAACTGATCTTCGTACAAGTATGAGATTTTTATTTTTATGAGATTTTCAAGAAGTAACTTTTTTATTGAGTGTGACTTCAGAGACAAATTCTGACTTGTTGGATACCCTAGAAAGGAGAAAGTCTAATTGGAATTTTGAATTTACCCAGGTCAAAATTGATAGTTGAAAATCTAGACTAGGGAGTGTCCATTATTGGTTTTATAAAATTTAATTCATTTCATTTTGGAATATTATAAACATTTTGTATATACACATATTTTGTAACAAAATTGTGACCTAAATCATTGATTTCATTGTGAATTTCACATAATAAACAGTAAGTTCATCCTAATATTTGAATTCCGAAATATCCTTCCAAATCGCATCAATCTGAATTTCCTTCAAAGTAAAATCGTACAGAAGTCGAAAGTTTTCGTCTTAAACTAAAGTCTTTCAAACCTCAAAAGTTTCTCTTCTTCTTGTACCAAACGAGCAGCTGTTTGACCTGCTGTAACTTGTCAGCAGATTTTAGAGACATCGGTTTATTTATTTTTTTTACTTCAATTAGTTATATCACTTGAGTAAAATGTATTGTCTTTATATTAGAATTTGTACCTCGAATGGATTCCCTTCTTGATGAAGAAATTCTGGTCAGCAGTGGTTGGTCTGCTTGTGAAACATTGCGACCTCTTGCATACAGTACATTAGCTGATCTAGCTCACCATGTTCGCGCTCAACTCTCATTGTCTCAGGTAAGCAGTTTTACCAGCATTAAAATCATTTATCTCATTCGACACGATCTCTGATTTTTTTGCCATATTGTCGAGTCCTAGCACATTAATCATGCTAAACATTAGGAAGACGTTTATCTCACTAGTGATTACCTGAGATGGTTTTTAGGTTCAATTCGCATGTTGGTTATTATGTGCGAAAGGATAGCTTGATTTCTTGCTTTCTTACATTATACAACTGACTGATTACTGGTAGCGATTCCTGTCGCTGACCTAAACTGGTATCCAAGTGAGATGCCATGATTTGCGGTATGATTTTCGATCTTATCATCTTCTCTCTCTCTGGGAAAAATATGAAAATTCTTATGGTATACTCCGTATGACATCTC
Source organism: Styela clava (assembly GCF_013122585.1). NCBI lineage: Eukaryota > Metazoa > Chordata > Ascidiacea > Stolidobranchia > Styelidae > Styela > Styela clava. The sequence continues at coordinate 11,430,173 of NW_024102831.1, read as the reverse complement.
ATATAAATGATATTGGGATAATTTCCAATACCATAATAACACAGTATCTTACATTTGTTTTAATATTCCCATATCTGTACATGAAAATATACCATGTTTTGCTATATGTTGAAGCTGTCTTGTAGAAATGAGTATTAGAATCCTATTCTTTTCTCCGGCAAATTGATACACTTTCTATATCAAAAATTTGAATTTCTTTAGATATGGTTTAATAAATTATTCTACTACCTTTTCAGCTTGCTTCTGCAGTTCACCTGTTTTCGAAAAATGTTCACGATGATTCTCTTCCATGCTCAATTCAAACAATGTCTTGCAAATTACTTCTGAATTTAGTTGAAGGTATAACAAAGAAAAGCGAGGTAGAAAAAAGCTCGGTAAATATCATTTTTTATTGGATTCTATTGAATTTTATTTACTCAACTTTTATGTGAGTTTTCTTCACTTTTGAGTGCGTTATTGTAATTTTGCTATGAATTTATTTATAAAAGAGAGAGAGAATTTATTTTTTTGTCATACAAGAAAACACATAATAATATATATATAATAATTGAATAATTAAATCAAAATTTATGGTAGATGTTGGGTGGTAATGATACGGCCATCCACAGCCATCTGAGTCAGTTACCACCTAATACAAACACATGAATAATCAAATGAAAAAATGACACAGGTTTTGTTCTATTACACTCTCATGATATAAAAAGCTATACTATGTACAAAAACGTTATCTGATTAGAAAGAAAAAAAGAGAAAAGGTGTCTCGCGAGAAACATATTTGTTCATGAGCTGTTGTCACTTCAAACAAGGCTCTGTCTAGCAGCCACTGATCTGTGAGAAATTATTTCATGAGGAACCAGAATCCTTGTCAGTGTGCCATTGGCTGACAAATCTGTTACACTTCTGGTGAGGTGGAGAAGTTTTGAACCAAAATTCTATGACCTCCAACCCCAGCATAGTTTGGCCCAATGCTCTCAACAACTACTCAAACCTGTCTACTTGAATGTGCAAACTATTTTGAGTGTTTTTTTCACTTTTATTAAGAAAGGTGAATTTTTATTTTCAGCAAGGGCGAGAGATCCTCATGAGAATGTTAGAAGTTTTTGTTTTGAAATTTCACACAATAACAAAGTATCAACTACCAGCTATACTCGCCAAATGTAAGCCGCAGAGTGAAGCAACTGGACAAACTGACAATAGTAGTAATAGCAATGCAACTGGAAGTAATAATAGTAATTCTGGCAACACTGGATCTAACTCAAGTTCAATCCAAAGTACTTCAGTAAGTTGTATTTTTAATGTTGCCAGGTTCTAATTCACATTCATCATTGCCAGATTCAACTACATTGCCAGATTTGGATTGAATTTGATATGAAAGTCATATTTAATGGAATATAAGAAAAATGCAATTTATAGAGTTTACTTTATCTACCGTATTTGCTCGTTTTGTAGCCCAGGTCCATATTCTTTCAACCAACTCACTAACCGGGCCTTTATTCAAGCACGGGCGCTTGTTATTTTCGAACGTTACAATACTTTATATATTGTTATTTCCAGTTCTCAAGTATGATTTAAACGAGAATAACGAAAATTTTGCCTTTTTCTACGCACCGCAGGTACAAATCCGCAAAAAAAGAAAAGTTTTGCGACGCTCTATCAATATTGAAACGACGCACTTGCGACGCCCAGTTTGAGAACCATGGTGTTTCGTAATCAATGCTATCTGTTATGTACTTGGACGCCTAAGGCGTGAGTGTTATCTACCGGCGCTTAAAATTCAACAGTGTTGTGACAAAAACGCTTCTTATTTCCTATTGTTCTCTACCACTGAAAAATCAGTTTTTACATCGGGCGGGTATCCAAGCACCGGCCCTTATTTATTTTTATGTTCTGTTCACACGGGCGGCTATTCAAACGGGCCCTTAATCAAGATCGGGCGGTAAAACGAGCATATACAGTATTTTTTTTTTCAATTTTTGACTTTGGCATCAGTGACCTATTATTGATTTTATATGGAATAAGTTAGAAACTTATAATATGATAACATAATTGATAGATGGTTTATTTTGAATACACAATACAAACACAGATGTTGGAATTTCAGAAAAGTTGCCAAAACCTTTAATTAGGTTTAAACAAAACAAAATGCCCCCTCTCACCTTGTGACATGAAGAAGTGAAGAACAATTTTGATGAGATATAATATACTATGCAATTGTCATCCTATATTTTGTCATGGCCAGATCAAAGTTTTCCAATTTCTTCTGATAGAAAGTTAATGACAGGTTTCAATGTAATAATATTCTGCGATATTGATGTATTTTGCATGTTATGAGAAAATGCTCTTTGCTGTTAATTGCTGATCAGCACAGAAATTCTCGTTCACATAATCGTTGGTTCAAGATAAAGATACAGGAATTTTTTAACTGAAAAATATCTTTCACCATGTGGCAGGTGCATTTGAAATCCAGTGCCCTGGCTGCAAACATGTCCAATTATATAAAAGAATTACTTATCATTGAGTTTTATTTTGAAATGCTTCTTTCTGTTTTAATATTATTTGTAGGCATCAACTCCAACTTCCGCTCCTACAACTCCTGGTCCATCAACACAGCAACAACATGGATCATTGCCTTCTTCCAAGTCAACAGACACCGACAATTCAAAACAAGGTAGTGGGGCATTCAAATTCATTATGGTATACTTTAAAAAGCAAAAAAATTTGAATTTTATGTTTTTCACATTCATATATTTAAATATTTTTTTCAATTGAGACATGCCCCAGTGCTTCTATTATGGAGTAGACATATCAAGCATTGTTTCTTGATTGTGTAATACAAATTACGCTATATATTGGAATGCAGAAAAATTCGAATTATGTTTTTCACATTTTCTCCATATACTTTAAAAATTTGGACAAAAATTAAATAGTACATGCTTTTTCGTTCACCTCAGACTCAGAGCATTGTGACGAGCATTGTTTCCTGTTATATAAGTGATATGAGTTACGAAAGTTATTAGACTTTAAGATATTTATTAAGAACGTACTGAATTTGAGTAGGCTACTGCATATCAGTTTTTAATTATTTCTAATTTTTTTTTAAATATAAAAGGAAATTTGTAATTCATTTTTATTATTTTAAATGGGTTTACAGTAACATCAATTTTATTGTCAATTTTTTTGAAAACACAATAGAATAGCTGATTTTCTGATTTTTCAGGTATTTAAATTATGTTGACAATTAAATGATGAATAGTGATTGACCCATTTCATGCTGTGAACTTTAATCCGCGATGAATATTTTAAATTGATCGCCTAACTTCTGAAGAATGCTATTTTAAGACCTATTTTAATATAATATTTCAGATGATGGCAAAGGATCAAGTACAATATCAGTGTCTGATTGTAGAAGTCTGGTTAAAACTCTTGTTTGTGGAGTGAAAACAATAACATGGGGAGCAGGATCTTGTAAAAGTCAATTCAATGAACAACAATCGAGCACAAATCAACAATTTTTACCGCAAGAAACCGTTCTTTTCACAAAACTTGTTCGATATGCTCTTCAGGCTTTGGATATATACCAGGTACAGTAACAAACAAAGAATTTTCATTTTTAATTTCTTTAGTTTAGAGGTGCACAACCTGCAGATGCATGGTTGAATGTGGCCATTGAAAATAAAATTTGCGGCTGTAATCCTTATTATAAGGCAGGCAGCTATAGAAAAAGGGTTGAAAAAAAAAACTCTTGCTATGATCTCCATACCTATATTTGATATGAATTTTTTCAAAGCCTAAAAAAACTAAGAGTTTACGACTAAAAGTATAACACCAAATGGAGAATTACAAGCAAACATGTTAAAATTGCTCTTTTCAACATAGGTAATTTGATCTTTTAATATCAGGCATCTATTAGGCATCATGTCATAACACACTCAGAGATCAATCAACTCAACTTTGTTTGCATTTTTCAAATGATTAAAACTTTGGAAAAATTCTCAACTCCTTCTTAATCTTAATTTAATTGAAAAATTTCATTTTCCGATATCAATAACTTGGAGTTTTGATAAAAATTGATTATTTTGTAGTTCTAAATCAGTGGCAAACCTTATGTACTTGCCGGCCAAATATACACATTTCCGGTAGCGTGCGGGTCGCATTATTTTCGCCTATGAACGATCGCCACAATAAACTCCAAAATATGGCGCACTTTCTTTCACTTTCTATTGCTGTGTTGAAGCCTGTCGCAATGAAAACGTGTATGCGGCCTTATCATTTAATTTTGGAAGAATTATTTTATTACAATTATATTTTGTATAACTTCTTCTTACCATTATTTTTATAATATTATTATTCAATTTTACAAATTTAAAATATTACAATGCATCACAATTACAGATTAATGTGGGTGCAAATGGACAAGCGTATGTTCGGGCATCAAATTGTCCGACGGTTCGAATGAAGGAAGAAAAAGAAGTATTGGAACATTTTGCAGGTGTTTTTACAATTCTCAGTCCTTCAACATTCAAAGAAATTTTCAGCACAACGATAACTTACATGGTGGATAGGATTTACAAAAACTACGCTTTACAGGTTTGGTGGAACTCATTGTGTTTTTGTTTCTGTAAAGAAACCTCATTCTTTCATAATATGAACTAAGATAATCTAGTGGTAGAAAGTTAACATGACAAATATCTTGTCTCACCATGTAGGATTCAATGCACAATAAGCAAATCTAAATCGGGAAGATTTTGATCACAAAGAACTAGTGCTTACAGTTTTTCTACAGTAATTAAATTTTGAATTGAGAAATCATCAACTTGATCAGAAATCAAAATTAATCAAAATGCAAAGTTTATAATATGATATGTTCAGTAAGATCCTTTTGATCTTTGATCTTTATTCTGTTTTATTACATATTTCTTGTTGTATGACCACATCCACAATGGAGGCGATGGTACAAAAAATCGCTTCTTGTTTCAGTATAATAAACAACCTCTTGTTTTTATAGATTGTTGCAAACTCGTTTCTTGCTAGCCCGCATACTTCACCTACATTTGCCACCATACTAGTCGAGTATTTATTAGAAAGGTTGAAAGACATGGGGGAACCAGGAGAAAAATCAAATCTATACTTGAAGCTTTTCAAGGTTTATTAAATTTTAATTCTTTATAGTCTTAGTAGTGCTTTTCACTTTCACTCTGTAATTTTGCTCAGAGATCAACCTCTATTCAGGGATGGCCAATACCGAATAGTTCACTATTTCGAATACATTCGAAATTATTATTTTCGAATATGAAATTTCGAATACTTCGAAAATAAAATCCAGTAATAGAATCTAAGTATATGAAGGAATTTTCATACAATAAACAATGGAATAACTTCTATCTACAACCTGGCTATATTACCAGGCATTTCATGTTTGCAGATTATTGCGATATATATTTTATATAACATGAGTTGTGTTAATTAACAGAATTAAAATAATACGACAAGGCATTTTAAATAGTGGTATCGGTGATGGATTTGAATGCTTGCGCAACACAAAATCATCCTAGTAAAACGCCCATACTTTTAAATACCAACCATTATCCAAATTATTTGTCAAAAAGCGGGATAAAGTATGAGTTCTTTTTCAGACTTGTGACAATTTTTTCGTGAGTACAAAAATACGAACTTTATACGAATACGAAATACTTTACCACACATTTTAAGTCCGCAGATCGCCGTTGTATGTTTGTGTAATAATACTTTTATTATTTTATAAATACGAAAATAGGGTTCAAAAACTATTTATAATCGGGTAGTTTACCACACATTCAATGTCCACAGATCACCGTTGTATTTTGTAAATACGAAAATAGGAATCAAAAATTAATATCAATCGCGAGTTTGCCTCACAATTTATGTCCACAGAATGCCGTGATATTGTGCCCGAATATAATTAATTTTTGATTCTTATTTTCGTACTCGAAAAAATTGTCACAAGTCGGAAAAATAATTTATACTTTATTACACATTCAAGTCCACAAATCGCCGTTGTATTTTTGAGTTATAATAGTTTTAATATTTTGTAAATACGAATCCGAAATTAATTATAATTGGGCAGTTTACCACACATTTCATGCCCACAAATACCCGTGGTATTTGGTATTAATACTTTCATTATCGATACTTTTGACCATCATTATCAAAATTATTTGCCAGAAAGCGGGTGAAAGTATTTTTCTAATAAATCAACTTGTTTCCCAACTTGTGACAATTTATTGGATATCGTAACAATTACGGCTATAAATACCGTATTTCCCGGCTAATAAGTCTACATGGCAAATAGGACGATGTATATTTTTAGCACTCAAAAAAGGGGGTTTTCCATATAGGCCTCCAAGAAGACGGGTAGAAAAATTGTTCCCTGTTGTTCAGTTATGCTAATATGCGCTAATAATAATGTTTAGAACCAGATCACGTTTGTTTAGTAGAATCATACTCACAGAATTAACTATTTTTAACAATAAAGCGGTAATTTTAAGTTAAAAATCACAATCATTTTGAACAATCTATAATTTTATAGGGTCAGAACAGAACCAGATCATGTTTGTTTGGTAGAACCATACTCACGGAATTAACTATTCTCAACAACGAAGCGGTAAATTTAAATTATAAAGCGGCAATCATTTTGGACAACCTATCAACCCGAATGTTGAAATAATTTTGGAATGTGATAAGTACCACACGGTACGTCCACGGGTTATTTCACAGCTGTGTTTCATGTCCCTGTCGTTTTCTGCTGAATCGGCAAAACCAAAGGGTCATAAATCACTTACTTTATCTCGGTGGCGGTGGCCGTGTTTTCTCTTTTAAGTAACGATAACCGGCCTACGATTAAATATCATGATTGGCAGACCCATAAGAACCAAATATAAGGTTAACACAAATTATGCTTGAGAAGACTAATGCGAAAAATAAGCAGGCCACATAGAAATAAAATTAAACATTGCTTTCTCAATAAGGCGCCCCTCCTCCAAAAAATCAAGCCAAAATTGGGTCAAGAAAAGCGACTTATTAGCCGGGAAATACGGAGATTGTCGATTTTCGACTAATGGAAATGATTTTGTGAATTGAAAGACGAATGTCGGCAATGTCCACCAACGCAAACGTGCAAATGTGTCGCAACACTATGCAACGTACATTCGCGCTGAATATAAACAATCAAAATGCCGACTCTATTTCATCGTCTTTACAATACGTGAGAAAGCGTAAAAAGTCGTTTGAAGATTCCGGTAAAACGAAACACCGTGTTTACGGCGAAAAGTGACTACTATTCGTAATTATTCGGAAATGAGCCGAAAAGGTATTCGAATACCTTGATATTCGAATAATTTCGAATATTCGATTCGTTTTGGACAACCCTGCGCTCTATTATTTTTTTATTTGTGTGTGCCCTTCCCTTGGGCAAATTTATTTAAAAAAAATTCTGATATTTTATGCTTCCGAAACCACTTTTCTGGGTATGGTGTAATTATGTTGCCAAATGTGATTCATTCATAATATTAAAAAATTTGACTATATGATTCAAATACAGTAAAATAGATTCAAACTCGACAAATTACATGGGGTAGTCATCAGTGCAATTGGAAGTGTACTCGTAGCACTCAATATGATGAACCAACTGATGGACTATGATTAAAACCGATAACAAGTAGATGTATGATCGATAATCAAATTTTTTTGAAAATAACACATTTTATACTACTTAGCTTGTCTTTGGATCTGTGTCATTATTTGCAAATGAGAATGAACAAATGTTGAAACCACATCTACACACAATCGTTACTCGATCAATGGAACTTGCTAATACGGCTCATGATCCATTCAACTATTTCTTATTATTGAGAGCTTTGTTTCGTTCCATTGGTGGCGGAAGTCATGATAGCTTGTATCAAGAATTCTTACCACTTTTGCCAAATCTTTTGCAAGGTATTTTATTCAATTCTTATCTTTGCATTTCACTACTCCAGTTTTTTAGACGCTCCAGGAGTGTGTGTACCAATATGGAGGGAAATAATTTTGTTCCCTTATTTACATCAAGTTGTGTAAAGAGACTGAAAGCTATGGGCAGGGGTATATTTACTTGACTAAAACAAACAGTCCCCGAACTCGTAATAGAACTAAAAAAAGAAAAACCAGGATAAAATTATGGCCTAACCCTAACCAGGTACACATACTACGGGGGTACCGTTTTTGAGTATAGTTCAAATATGTCTTTGTTCAAGTTTTCATCAGCAGTTTGCTATGGATTCCAGATTGGTATCTGAGAAAAAATTTCAAACTTATAGATGATTGAAATATTGTTATTTCAAAATTACAATAAATAAAATTGCTATTTTCTGGCAATTTTAAATACCAATACTATGATTTGGTCAAATTTTATTAACATACTAAATTTATATTATAATTTTCCTACTGGCATATAAATAGCTTACTAGGGTAATAATGCCTTACTTGACATAAAATAGCCAAGACATGCACAAAAGATTGTTCGATGACATTTTGAAAATTTCCAAGTTTCCAATTTTCATTATCACTGAGTAAACTTTTGTTCAATATTTTTAGTTTTGTTCCACTTCTCAATTCATAATTCTTTAGTTGTTAAGCAATTCAGAAATATTCCTAATAATATTAAATGTAGTCCTCTGTAAACTATGTGATATGTAAAATTAAATATATAGTGTTGAAGGACATTAGAATTTTACTGTTTTTTTTTCCAAAAAGGTCTAAACAGCCTCCAGAGTGGACTTCACAAACAGCACATGAAGGATTTATTTGTGGAACTATGTCTAACTGTTCCTGTACGACTCAGTTCTTTGCTTCCATATCTTCCAATGTTGATGGATCCGTTGGTTTCTGCGCTCAATGGTTCACAAACTTTAATAACTCAAGGTCTCAGAACGTTGGAACTGTGTGTGGATAATTTGCAGCCTGATTTCTTATATGATCATATTCAGGTAATTTATCAGTATTTAATGTAGAAGGTTTGAGAATCTGATTTTTCTGTTTATTAATTGTTGATAATAATGCAAAAATTGTATATTTACAATACACCCATACTTGGATATACCACTGATAATCTTTGCGCGGTTACTTGTCTGGTAATTTTCACACATGTAAAAGTGGAAACCCAATAAGATGGCATTTTAATATAGAGAAACATTGCTTCTCGTTCGATTAGCAATTGATGTTGGGTATAGCATCAGTTAGCCATGTGTTTCAGATGTATGTACGGGAAGGTGGCGAAAGCCTCATTACTTACCCAAAATATTCATGATAAAATCAATGAAATATTGAAATTAAAAAATAATTTGTATTTTTTGTAAAATTTTTATTTTTTTTTTTCAATTTTAGCCTGTAAGAGCAGAACTGATGCAAGCGCTCTGGAGAACATTGCGAAATCCATCTGATGGAATTGCTCATGTTGCTTTTCGAGTTCTTGGCAAATTTGGTGGATCGAACCGAAAGATGCTCAAAGAAGCTCAACGACTTGAGTATAATGACTCAGATTCACTTGGTCCTTGCATCAGAGTGGATTTTCTTGATTGCAAGACTCCAGTTTACTTGCCGGTATTGTTTTTAATTTTTTTCCAAATGTAGGAATAATATTTTAATATTTTTCAAACCGCTCAAAATAGGTAATAAAACCACCCTATAAAAATCAGTATTCTGGTTAATTTCTTTTCAATATTTTCTCATTATCACTTATTTTTGTCAAAGGTGCAACAAATTGTTGAGAGTGCCTTGAAATGCTTGAAAAGTTTGGGAACAGATACATATTATAGGAGACAATCATTCGAAGTTATAAAATGTTATTTGGTAAGTTTAAACAAATCTATTTTTATTTATTATGTGTCAGGAAGCGGCCATGTGGATTGATTTGCTAATTCATTCAGAAAAATAGTTGTTCACTTGACTGTTGCTTACTTACACAAGCCTTACTTTGCGCATTTTTAGTCAATATGGTTTGCATATTCTCATACCTTTGCAAAGATGAATATAAAAACACAAATTTTTTTTTTATTTGTAACAGATTTGCATGATGAACAATGACGTTGGACAAATTGATTTCTCTCACTTGATTCAACATTCCACATTTACAACTGGAAAGTTTCCTCATGTTCCTGTGTCAAGTCTACCAAAATGTCAAGATACTGTTACCAGAAATACTTTCAAACAATCTTTAACTGCTGCGATCAGTGAGTAATCATTACAAATTTGGGCGCTCCAGTAGGATGTGTACCAATATGGAGGTTAATAATTATTTTCGCCTACTTCACATCAGGTTGTGTAAACGGACTGAAACCTATGGGCAGGGGGCATATTCACTTTGCTGACACAGACAGTCCCCGAACTCGTAATAGAAGTAAGATAAGTAAAATCTGAATAAATTATGGCCTAACCCTAACCTGGTACACATACTACAGGAGTACCGAAGTTTGTTTCATCTGTTGAATATTTCTTTGTTTTAGTTTGAACCATTTATAGTGTCTATTGAAGATATACCAATGTCATTATTTCGATGTATTTCGATGGCATTTTGTACAAAACGACCAATTTAATAAAAAAAAACTCAATTTTGTTCACCCTGGGTTAGTTAGTGGGCTTTGCCCAAATACTGAATTGACAAGGGTTCTGAAAATACTTGACTTGTGAGGCCAAAAAACTAACTAGCAATACCCAGATATCATTCTATTATGATATAATAGATCAGGGGTGGGCACACCGCGACTCGCCAGACTTTTTGTGCGGCTCTACTCGCTAACATAAATTATTATCCAAATTTTAAATAGGAGAAAAACTTTATTGTGAACTCTTAATTTATTAAAAGTCGTAAAGAAGTTTTCGTCAATGATTAAGACAAATTTTGTTTTAGTATGAAAATCGCTGTAGCGTTGAATTTTGAATTTAAGTCAGTCAAGTCAGCAAATCTTTCGTCACAATGGTCAATGTTTATTGATGCGTCGGCGGTATCGAAGCTTGATTGCGGTTAGTTAGTCCAGGTTACTGTGCAATATGTCCTCAATTAAAAAACGAAAGTACAAAAAAAACAGAGTTGTCAAGTCAGAATGGGAAGAAGAATACGCATTAACCAGTCAGGAGAATAAATCTTTGTGCTTAATCTGTCATAAGCTAATAAGTCAGAATAAAGTCAGCAATGTTAAACAGCACCATGGAACGAATCATGAAAACCTCTTACGAGACTACCCTCGTAAATCAGCTATAAGGAAACACAAATTAAATGAGCTCAAATTGTGCATATATTTGAGTATAGCTGCCTTGTTTATCTATTTATTGTTATTAGACTCTTGTGTGAATTTCTTTTCTGTTCATGGTATTTTGATAATATTAATAAATTCACAAATTCTGCGGCTTTTTTAAAGTTCTGACTTACAGCATGCGGCTCTTATACTAAAAAATTGTGCCCACCCCTTGCCCCCTGTAATAGATCATCCCAATTGTTCAATGATATGAACCCAGGAATAAAAGCTAATCTATGATCCCAATAACTGCTGCTGTGGTAGAAAAGATTTAAATTTTATTCTAGTTAATTCATTGCTCTATGACTTAAATTCATATATATATGAGTTACTTCACTGCAAGATCTGTGAATTCAGCATGAAAAAGCATAAGACTATCAGTATCATCAAATATTTGACGAAGTTTTAATATTGACAAGTGTTTCAAAAAGATCTGAGTTCACCTTTGGTCGTACCGTTTGCGATAAAATGAACCTAATAACCTATACATAAACTTTTACTGTGGGTGTGTCTGTTTCTATGTTTGCACAATTACAATTGTCAATAGTTAATACTTGACCAAAATGCAATGTATGTACCTGGCACTCTTTATCTGACACATTGTAAAACAACGTCTGCAGAGTTGGTTTGGAAGATTCTAGTAAAGTAATGTGTTGCAATATTTTACTATTACCTTAGATAGTTTCAATCTTATTCTGTAGTAGAAGTTATTGCTAGTTAACAAAGCAACATGAAAGTACATTTGTTGTGAATATAATTTAATTTTAGTTGGGCTTGGGATTAGGATGTATTAAATTAGTTTGTTTGTTATATTTGAAAAAATAAAATATTTTTTGCATATCAGTTTTATCCTGACTTTCTTTTCATGTTGGCTTTCAGACTGTATGTCTGATTGTAATGAATATTGTTTTTATTTTCAGTGTGTGCTGTTATCAAAGACCTACAGGTTGTTGCACTGCCATTTGTTGCTCATGTCGTTCGACATTACACTCTCGTTGCTCTATCCCAACAAGCAGGACCATTTCCACTCACAGCAAAGCAACAGAGTCAACAAGGATCCATGGGTATGTTGGGAATATAGTTTATTGTTGATTTTTTGACAGATTTTCAGAACAAGAAGACTCAGCTGTTGGTGCGTCATGCGTAAATGTTAGAGACATGCTTGCCATCGCATATCTGATTACCCTGCACCAGTTCGCAGGTTTCGAATCCTGTGGGGAATAGTTATAAGAGGGAGGATTGTCAGACTCGCCACCGCCATGATGGTTTACGTAATTTCTGGCCTTTTGCAGCTCCCACTATCATGAATATACTGGTAGCTTCATTCTTTTCTATACTCAAAACAAAGTTGTATCTCATGTCAAATTTTGGGATTCGATTTCTTTCTAGTTTTAACAGAAATTATTCAAAGCCAAGTGAACAAATTTTTCGATTAGATCATTTTGAGCTGTTTTCAATGAACCTCATTTAAGGGTACTCCCATAGTATGTGTACCAGGTTAGGGTTAGACCTTAATTTTATTCCGATTTTCCTTATTTTAGTTCTATTACGAGTTTGGGGGCTGTCTGTGTTAACCAAGTGAATATTCCCCTGCCCATAGGTTTCAGTCCCTTTACACAACTTGATGTAAAATGGGCGAACAAAATTAGTTATCTCCATATTGGTACACACTTCTGGAGCACCTATTTATGACCTTTCATAACCTAATTGAGTGATTTATAAAATATTCTCTCGATATATCAATGATTAATAGATTATTTACCAGAATATTATCATACTTTGAGTGTGCTATTTCTGTTGTATGAGTGTGAGTTTTCTTGAAATGCTGAATATGCATAGCACATCAAACCATTAGATATAAAATTCATTCCATTTACTCTTATAGCTAACAGATATATGGAAATTGGCATTCTATATTGTATCAGAATGTTTCAGACTTTCTGGAGTAAATTTGTTCTGCATTGGATGTTAATTTTACAAGCAGGAAAGTACATGACTAAATGTAGCATATTGCAACATTTTTGGGATGAAAAGATATGCTCAAAGGAAGGTCATGCGCACTTAGAGGTGAAGGAGATAACTGAAGTGCCAAGAGTTTTTGAGCCTATTCAGAATTACAGGCTGAATTACATGTTGGCAAATACCAATTGACATGGGACACTGGGAAGTTCAGATTAATATAATCAGGAAAACAGCTATCTACGTAACTTATGTTCTTCAAAAAAACCTATGGCATTCATTTTTTGATGGGTACAATGATAGTAAACGAATGAGAGCTCACAGCCAACCATGTAAACACCTTCCCACACTAAAAAATAATTTCTATTCCAGGTTTCTGTGCTGGTGTAAACAGCTGGTGGTCTGGTATGGATCCTTTAGTTTTAATAGATTCAATAGCAGAATGTATGGCTTACGAAGAAAAAGAATTATGCAAAGTTGGAACAATTGCTATTAGTATCATCATTGAAGTCACAAGTAAGCTCGTGATTTAGTTTTTTAAATTCAATATTTTTAGTTTTAAGTCTTTCTTCATCTTGGTGCAGATGTTCTTTATATATTTATAAAATATTCATTGTATCATTAATTAGATTTATTTCAATTACTGTAATTTATGGGTTATGAGGTGCATCATCAATAAATTGCTCAGATTCGTCTTTTGTCCATACATAAGGCCGACCGAACTATAAGACACAATCGGTACTTGAACTGGTTTTAAGTGTAGGCAATAAAACATGGAACATGAAGCACTACCTGATCCGTACATTCATTTGGCACATCAGCGTTTTTTGAAAAAAAGAAGAATTTTGAAGTTCATGTGCCTTTTGGTCCTTAAAATACGGTACTTCGCTCTTACATTTTTGATGAACATAACACATATTTTGGAGTCATTTAGACATTTTTGTCATCGTATCCATCCTAAACCCAGGATATTTTGCTTTCATTGCAGCTATAATTAGTTAAATTTGGTAGCCTATGACTGTCTATTTTATATTCCAATATCTGTGGTGTACTCTTTTCCTAGGTACTGTACTTGGATCCAGAGAACGTGCTTCCAAGTTGCCACTCTTCTCATACTTGGTTGATAGAATGTGTGCTTGCTGTTATGATCGAGCATGGTACGCAAAATATGGTGGATGTATCGCTATAAGATATTTGATGGAACAGGTATGTGTTTGTTAAAAGAAGAAACTTATCTCTGGGAAAGTTGAATGGTGGACTGGCCATTGATATGCCTGACGAACATGATCCAACTTTGATCATACTTGTCTGTGGAGCAAAATATTTTTTTGGGTGTGTAGGAATAAAAATAACTTTTTTGACCTAACATTCTTTGATTAAATTATTGATAATCAAAATGGTAGGAAAGTTCTAATTCTTTTTCCCGTATAGTTCACCGGGAAGAATTCTGTCCTTCAAGAAATAACAGCCTCTTTCTTACATATTAATGCTGCCTTTTTGGAGGGGAAGGCAAGAACAAGCATCATATAAGCAATTACCCATATGATCATTATCTATATTCAAATTTGTGACAATTTTTCTATTCAGAAGGGTTACATTTGAAATAAATTTGTATGTCAGATTACGAAATTCCACATTGCATTCAAAATACCAAATTTTCAGTTTCTATCACCAAATAAAGAAATTATTGGTTACTGTACTATTTCCACATTTAATTGGTAAAATTAACAACTTTTTTTCAGATGCCTCTTAAATGGGTTTTGGAGCAACAGTTTGTTTTTCTACGAGCTCTATTGTTTGTTATGATGGATTTGACAAGTGAAGTATCAAGTGGTGCAATCGATCGGGCAAAAGACATTTTACAGGTTTACATTTTTATTGTTTTCATAATAGATAATTGATCTTGTATAAACAATACTGTATTCTTGTTCTCATAGTCCAGGGTGTCCATAAAATTCCTTTTCAATTTCAATTTTGTTATGAAGTTAGTTCTCAGTATATCTTAACCAACCTATCAGTAGAGGTTACGTGAAACTAATCGAGTTTATTGTTTTTAATCAGTATTTTTACTTCATTTAATACATTTTTGAGGGCCATATAAACTCCACATATTTTTTGATTTCAATAACAGAATCTTCTAAAGAAATGTGCTTCACCGCTAACTAGTCCTTTGTCAGAAGATAGAGAAGCTGTTGCCTTGCAGACAACTTCATTTAATCAAGTCATGAGAGAACTTGTGAGAGAAGTTACCTCACCGAACCAACTAGTCAGAGAACAGGTAATAATAATGACCTAGTGCAGCTGTTCCCAAGGGTTGTGGGGGGGGCCACAATGCTAGGCGCAAAACTGTTACTACTTTTTCCTTGACAGGAAGACTCATTCTTCTTCGTATTTTCATTCCTTGATGAGGTTATTTCACAAGATTTTTTCACTTTGTTGAGCATGAATTGTTTGAACATAATGGGATTTGCAATCCATCAATCAATCAATTAACACTATAAATACCACTGAAATGATAAACAGGGGGGTCGTGAGTGTTAAAAGCCTTCGAAAGGGGGCCACAAGCTCCAAAAGGATGATAACCCATTGTCTTAACTACCTTGACATTGCAAGTTTAATGATTTTGGGTTCAGATCCCATGATCTATACCTCACCCAGGCTGTGATAAATTTGATAAGAAATGTAGAATTAGAACGATTTTGGTTCTTGGAAAATATTTTCTTACACATCTTATATTTTCTTGCATATACAGGGTCTTGTTTTGAGCGAAGGCCTTGATTAAGCCAAAATATATGATATCTCTGACCAAGCATGACACAGTGCCTCATTAACGCAGTTCATCAATAACCACCCATGCTTGGAATAGGGAAAAATTCAATCTTTCACTCCATCATTATTTTCAGGCGATGAGTTCGCTTCATACTTTGGCAGAAACTTCGGAAAAGAGTGTAACATCGATTATGGCTCCCCATCGTGATGTGTTAGCCGACATGATTCCACCTAGAAAACACTTGCTTCGGCATCAACCAGTGAATACTCAAATTGGACTCATGGATGGAAACACTTTCTGTAACACTCTCAATCCAAGATTATTTACAATTGATTTAGCTATTGTGGAACATAAGGTGGGTGTATTATACTTTATCAGCTTTAAATAAAGTTTATCTTACTGAAAAATTTGTGTTAATATAGTAAAGTTTTAAATATAAGTTTGTGTCAATATTATTCTGCCCATATTCAAAAGCATCTATTTCCCCTTGGTAGTTTGTTCCTGGTTTTCATGGTGAATGTGTCATTTTGTTTATATTATATTATGTTCAAATTTTTGCTGGAGCAGTCTGTCTGTCTTCATATTTGTCAGGGTTAAATGTCACATAATTGTGTTATATGCCAAAATGACTTTGTATGTGTGTCTTGTCTTTCAACCTTTGATGTCTGTAATTCCAATCATGCAATTTGTTATTTGTTGAGAGGAATGAACATACATGCTACATATGTTTTCATCACCAACTGTCAGTTATGACTTTTCTACTAGTTCTGTTCATGTATCCCAGATGATTCCATTCTCATGTGCATTAACAGAGCAATATATAACAGATTAAGATTTAACACTATGTCGCTGACAAGTAGGCCGAATGATCATTTTGCGGTCATCAAGTTCATTCTGTGCATTCATATATTTTTAGTTTTGCTTCATTTTATTGTGCCTGTTTGCTTGAATAGCTAATAAAAAAACACCTTGTTTGATTTCAGGTTTTCTTTACTGAATTGTTCAACATTTGTGAAGCAGATGACGCAGCTTTAAAAAAACTAGCTTGTTATAAAAATGTTGCAAGCTTAGTTCCTCTCAGAATCAGTGCAATGAAAGTTTTGGCTGCATTGCATTACATCCCCCAGGTAATAAATCGTGAATATAATGTCAATATAACTAAATTTAATCGCATCTCAACAAATTCCTTGAGCTATTTTCAGCTAAAATATCAAAACTTGGTTTTGGCTTGGTTGTGGGCTTGTGGCAGCATCAGGCAGTCCAGATTGATTTATCCACTTATCCAATATCCACTTACCAATATACTTTACAGGTGAAAGATCGAATTATTAATGTTTTATTCAAACAACTCGGATCAGAAAGTGAAGAATTGATGAAAACAGCAGAAGAATGCATTGAAAAATTTTTGAAAGGAACTGCAGAAGAAGGAAAACCAGTAGAAAATGAAGTTCTTCATAATGCAATGAGACCAACGCTGTTCAAAATGGGAGATTATCGGTAAAAGACTGTTCGTAATTCGTGGACGCAGTGACCCAGTGGTTAAACTTAACTTAACCCAAGCGTTAAACTTAACTATGATATTTTGAAATCTTGAGTTTGAATTCCACCACCTTACCCAGAGTGAAATATGAATTGTGAATAATTCTCATATTGGTCATTTTCAATAATATAGTATCATACTGAGTGTTTGCATCTCTGATTACTCTTCACAGGATCGATCGCTGGTTTTAATTCCAGAGAGGACAATTTATAATAAATGGAGAATTTAGCTGGACTCTTCGGGTCTGTTCCTCCACCACCAACTCCATGCATTTGGTTTGCCATATGATTAAACCATAATATCGGCTTTTTACTCGCCCAGGTTAAAAAATAAAAGTCTATTTAAGATCAAAAGTTTCTGTTTGAAATGATAACATTTCTTATGTTTGCTATTTTGTTTATAATTTATTTTTTGTCACTTTAGGAGTCTAACACTGAGTGTGGTACGCCATCTTGCTACACTTTCTCGACTTTTTCCGAATTCATTCAACGAGAAGCTCTGTGAACAACTTTATACTCATCTCGGAAAATGGTTGGAAGTTGTTCTACACAAACATCAATCTCACACTGATATCCAACAAGAATTGAAACTGTGTGTCGCTATTCTAGACATATTTCATCTCATTCCACTCGCCCCTCAGGTGAGAATTTTTTGTAATAAAATTAGATCATGGCTGGACGGAGAATAAAACATAATCTATTTTAGCCTTCGGAGAGGTTGTCCAACTTGTCCCAAATCTATGATGTGACCCAAAAGAAACTGTAAATTACCTGATACCTTTTCTGAAAATGACGAAATTTTATTTAACACTTGAACTTCTATTGTTTGTGATTGCACCCAGAAGTTTCATTTATCTAGGACGCTTTGTACGAAAGTTATGTTCTCTCTAGAATTTGTCCCAAATGACCTGGGTTCTATTTTTTGTGTACCACCTTTTTTCCACTTGTCCCAATTGCACCGCATTTCCCAATTGTATAGATCAGGGGTGGCCAACCTATGGCGCATGCGCCAAACGTGGCACATTGCATGATTAGAGGTGGCGCATTGCATCTTTAACCCTTTTCATGCCAAAATTGTTAATTGCACTTGGCTTCTCCACGCCAAGCCGTTTTTTTGCGATTTACATGGTGACTTTTGATTGTACCTAAAATCTATTCTCATTACTCATCGTCGCCCACTTATGGCTTGTTGGAATTAGAAACAACAGGCGATTATCGACGTTAGCTTTTGGACGGACTTTATGACATTCATTCTAGACTTTTAGCAAAAATTAGTAAAATTTACTATTTTTTCCCTACTGAAGTAAAAAGTTCAGAACTTCTGGAAAAATAGAAAATCGTCATTTATCAGCTTGAAACATGGATTTTCTATTGCCCAGACTTCCCAAATATCTCCCAATAACCATTGAACAACCAGTTGAATTGCCCAAGCCTAAAAAATTTATTATAAATCAATCCAAAACATGCTGAAAATGACCCCTAAATACCACCTTTTTCATCCAAACTTCAAATGACCGTTGTCAACAAAAGCGAAGCGTAAAATCGCTTGCTGTGACGCAAGTACTAATCTCGAAAAAGCCTGGAGTAAATGCACTGCTCCTCTTAAGAACAAACGTACCTCCAAGAATAAAAAAACTGGCGAAAGTAAAACAGCAGCAAAAGTCTCATAAAGGCGGTACTTAAAAAATAAAATTGATCAGTTTTATTTATTATACTTCCTTGCTTAATTTTTATTCATGTGAAGTTGTAAATTGTAAAAACTACATATACGTGTGTATATATGTGTGTGTATTATAAATTTATATAATTTTAACAAGAAGCGGACATTAGGCGTGGGAATACAAGAGATTTACGGCGCATCTGAAACATTATGTTTAAAACGTGGCGCATGGTATGTGAAAGGTTGGCCACCCCTGGTATAGATCTACCGAATTTCATATCTATCCTAACCCAGAAAAATTGGTAAAAGTGGAGCAATTATAAGACAAGTGAGAAAGGTGAGAAAATTTGAAAAAGCAGGACAAGTGGGACATGACATTTTGGAGCCATTGCCCAGTAATATTACTACAGTACCTCTACACCTTCCCCAATTGTCCCAACTGTGTGGATCCATTAAATGTTAATCTATTCAAACCCAGAACATGGGTGGTAAAAGTTTGAGGCAAGTAGGAATGAATGGTACTGACATACCTGCTTTTGCACTCAAATTTTCAGACCTCATTTTTATATTTTCGAATGATTGTCATTCTTTTTATTAATTTTAGTCCCTTCTGGAGCCTTTGATCACCAGCGTAGTCAAAACTGAGGCAGGTCTGATGACGGAAATTGGAAGTCCTTTACGTGAACCGTTGTTTCAATTTGTTGTTCAACATCCTGATGAAGCCTTGCTAATTTTCTTGCAAGAAGTTCATGTTACCAACGCACATTGGAATCGACTTATGGTAATTAATTCTGTGTTAAGAATATTCAGTATTTTTTAATATTTTGAATAATTTTTGAATAGGATTTTGTATAATATAAATCATTGAATATTTCTCTACAGTGTTGGATGCCCAATCCCTGAATTGTTTATCAAGTCGAGTCAGTCATCCACAACTTGGAACATGTCTTACTTCCAGTAAAATTTAAAATTAGAATCTTGAGTTCAAGTTATAATAATAGTTTAAATTAATGCCATTTTAAAATTGATCAGGACTTAATTATGAGTTTATGATTGCGTTGACGTGAACATGGCCTATTTTTAGTTATCAAATGTGAAAAGCTTGAAAATTTTCAATTTATTCAATACAGCATTAATCTGTTATATTTCACACTTATGACTATGTGTTCAACTTAAAGAAAATAGTCATACTACTATTTATACTATACTATCTCGTCATAATACTAATTCTTACAGACATTTTTCCTGAAAAAACAAGATGAGAATGGTCGACTTTTGCGACACACTATGGAACAAAAGAGTTCTCAATTGCTTGATGTATGTTTCAGTAGACAACTGTATTATCATGGATTACAGGTTAGAATTATTTTTGCTCTCTCGCTGGTGTGACATTTGATAATAATGCTATTTTAAATTATTGGGTTATATTGAAAATCTATTATACAACAATGCCTTTAAAGAAACTAGGGTGAAGAAAAGCATTGTATTTTATGTGCATTGAGGATAGGATTTACATATTTCTTCTGTGAGAGAAAAAAACAACAAGACGGCTTAATCATATGGCGAACCACAGCCTCTCTTTCGGTTAGCAGTCCATGTTGGGTATGGCCCGTATGGGATTAGTTAACCAGGTATTTTGTTTTCAGATGCATGAACTTGATTCAAAAATCTAGTTAGGTATTTGCGATTTAAATATTGCTATATCACTGACAAATACTAGTTTTAATCTGGTGTGTTTTCATTTGAAAATTTTTGAAGTAAAGTTTTCTCATAGCTAACAAGTTTTAATATTCTAGGTTATCTGGATTCTTGCAAAGAACAATTCAAATTATTTGGTTCAGCATGTTAACATTATCAAGAAACTGCAACTTATTTGGTCAAGTCGTGAATTTCAGCAACGACACAAACATGGTAAATTTGATGATTATTTTGTCATGTATAAAGAAAAGTGGGAAAATGAAGAAAGTTATGGTGTTTTGGGGTTTGCTTTTCAAAGTTTGGGTATCAAGTTTCTGTGATAAAAATTACTTTTTTGGTTCAAGTTCATTTATATATAAGGTGTATGTCGTTGGCACATTTATTATTTATTATCCAGGGGGAACAGAACATATTAGTATGCTTTTATCATGTGTCGAATCTTTTCTTCTAGTTGGCCATTCCAGACTGTATATGGTGAACAGTTTCTGGTCCATAAGTTTTGTACCTAAAATATGAAATTCCCAAAGTTTAGTTTCATTATTGTACTAAAATCACTAATTCATCACTAAAATCAGCATGATATAGACCAGGGCTTCCAAAACTGGCGGGTCGCGACTAGGGCTGGGCATTTCGAATCGAATATTCGAATCGAATCGAATATGAAAATATTCGAATCGGTTCAGAGCAAAATTTCGAATCGCAACCATCTTGTTTTTTTCTCTTCGCCAATGGTCTAGCTAAATTTTTCATTTTTTTTATATTGAAGCCATATTTTTTCAACGCAACTCTGACATATGACTCTTTTCTGTAACGAGGTATTGATGAAAACGTGTTTTTTATTGTGTGTGAACGCTCAGCAATCTGCCTGAGTGATGTATTCTATGTTTTCAGTAATTTATGTGTCTGGGGAACCTAATACAATAAAAAAGTTACATACAATTTTATATCTCTGAAGTATTCGAGATTCGATTCGATTCGAAAAAATTATTCGATTCGATTCTGAAATCATCAGGTATTCGAAAATGCCCAGCCCTAGTCGCGACCCTGCAGCGGGGCGGGCGATGAATTTTAGAAGTTGCAAAGAGTACACCAACTTTACACAAAGTACCATATCTGACTTATGATTCAAAACACAATTATTAAAACTATTGCAAAACGTTCATGTAAAAGTGTTTATTTTAATTTTCCCGATTTCTTTCAGATCAATCTCTAACCATTCATTTCAACGAACCTCGGATTTTGGCAAAAATATTGAATTTGTACGTAAGCAACAATCCAGATAATGTTGAGCTTCATTTCCAATTACTCCGGGGATTTTCCGGTCGATCTCTTGCGGATTTCACTTTTCTTAAAACATGGTTTGAAGAGAAAATACCTACAACTTATTCGATACTCCAAAAAAGAAAGGTAGGTATCTATTGTTCTGATGCACGGTTGCCCAAAACAAATTGAAAATTAGAATGCATTCAAAACTGGTAATATTTGATACAGTAAACATATGATTTTTGAAATAGTTCAGAATAACTTTATTTGAAAAAATGTCATTATACTCATTTGATGTCTGATTGTCAGATGTAAAATAAGATTCTATTTAACTTATGATTATGTTAAAAATAGAAAATAACATGTACCTATAAACTATTTTGCATTGCCAAATTCAAGTTTCTAACAATATCCAATAATTTCTGCAAATTTGTCTCTGTTTATTATGATACAATTCACAATATCTTCAATATTTTCTCAGTTAAAATATGGTTTTATAATATATTTGAAATAGGTAAATATTTGATTTTGGCAATTTTTATGTTAATAAGTTATATTTGAAAAATGAATTGAGAAACAAGCAATTTGGTAATGAGAAAGTACGGTAAATGAAATATTATCCAATCTTTCTGGAGTCTAGAGTCCCAGGATAAATATGTAAATCCTATCTTACCCTATTTCAGGTTTTCTTCAAATATGTTGAGTTATTCCATGATGATGCTTTTCCTGCTGAACTCAAAGCTTATGCTCTGCAATATATTCTGATTCCAATGTTCAAAAAAACATTTGAGAACGGAGAAGGAGAACAAATAATTGGTGGACCTCCCAATCCTGAGTCTGATAATCATAACGATTGTATCAGCGTCTTCATCAACCAGTAAGTATAATGGATGAGTATACTTGCATAAACATTGGCCAATTATGACTTTCCGTAACTGATTCTAATGACTCTTTAACAGTTGGGTCGCTACTGCCGGGTTCAAGGGTGGTTCCCGTAACCGCTGGTCAGCTTCCTCCACCATCGGGTCCAAATTCTAATTTCCTTTTAATTTATATCGAAATTATTTTATTTTGTTCACAATTTTTTTTGTGTATTTTTCAGAGTAATTGATCCTGATCAGCCGTATGGAGTACCTGATGCAGTGAGGATCCAGTTGCTACGATTTTTAGCTTTACTTGTTGAAAATGCATCGACCCATATCCATGACCCCGGTAACAAACGCCATGGCAACAAACTTCGTCGTATAATGACATTTGCATGGCCTTGTTTACTTCCAAAGAATTGTATCGATCCAGCAACGAAATACCATGGTCATCTCCTGTTGTCTCACATCATTGCCAAGTTTGCAATTCACAAGCGAATTGTGCTGCAGACTTTCTATTCTCTTCTCAAGGTAACTGATGATTTAAGAAGTACGCAACATGTAGGACAAAATTTAAAACAGTGAAAAATGTGTTCATAGAGAGACTGACTTTTGAAAAGTTACATGAAACTCATGAATAATAAGAAAAAAAATAGTGTAGTATTAGAGCACTAGTGATTCTTATTGGGACAAGACTAACTCGTTATTTTCCTATTGTAAACGATTCTGGAATTATTTTTTCTTTGGGATTTTTACCGACTGTTATGTTAGATGTCATGTTGTAATATGTGCGAATTGATGCCCACCCCATACCTTACTTTTTTAGTGGAAATTGGTTATTGTAAACCTTGGTTTAAATTATGTAAATTTATTAATGAGCAGTTCTGTTTTTACGCTCAGAAATTAAAATGAATTGGAGGATTGCAATCCATAAATTTAATATTGAGCTATTCAAACGTATTGCATCACACTTCACAAATTTGATTCTGTAAGGTTTTGTCTGGCTGATAGTGTCTGAGAGCGTGGTATTTCAACAGCTCAATAAAAGTTGTCTTGATTGTTGCTACGATAGTGATGCGGTCAGTGCATAAGTATTCACTGACACATAGAGTAGAAAGAAAGGAGAAGTACTTAGAAACCTGCTTTCCTATAATTTATGCGCACCCTAAATTCAACTATTATATCCGCCTCTCATTCTCAACTCGCTTTTTCATCTCGCAATATTTTATCCAGGCTCATGCTGTAGAAGCTCGTGCTGTTGTTCGTCAAGCACTCGATATTCTCACGCCAGCTATGCCTACTAGAATGGAGGATGGAAATCAAATGTTAACACACTGGACAAGAAAAATTATTGTTGAAGAAGGACATACTATTGCTCAGCTGATGCATGTCTTGCAACTTATTGTTAGACATTGTATGGTTAGTTTTCAATTTCTAATAATTATCCAATGATATAACTTCTAATAATTTGAAACAGATAGAGAAATTTAAGGTGTTGTCGCTAGACATTTTTTGTTTCAATACTATTTTTCTATTTTGTCTAAATTAAATTTAAATTCTTTTAAAAATTCCTGAAATTTAATTAACTAAATACTTACTAGTATAAATATTCCTTTAATTGACAATTCTGATACCAAGTGAACATGTTTACAACCATTGATTGAATGACGTTGATTGTCACCACAATATCCCAATGGTTAATGTACAGTCTTGGTTAGGTTCGTTCAAGTTCGAAGCGAAAAATGAAGCCAACTAAAACCAAGTCTGTTTCTTGAATTTAGTTCACTTGACTGTATTCAGCAAATACTGGAGTTTTAATTTACATAATTCGAATCTTGTGGAAAATAATTTTTCTACAATGACCAACTTTCCTATCCTTGAATTCCATTTTAAACTGTCGTCTATTCCCAGGTATATTATCCTGTCAACAATGGCCTTATACAACAAATGGTCGCATCAATGCAACGACTTGGTCTTGCTCCTAACATTAATGCAGAACATCGAAGGTATTTACTTTTTACTCCTTTTTATTCTTTATTTATTACTGTTATCTCGCAGAAAACATGGTTATATTATATGATACATCGAAAATGTTATCATGTTCAATGTTCGCTCTTCCTATTATATAGTAGTATGTAATTCTAATATTATTTAATTGAAACCAGAATTGAAGACTAGATTCCACAATGAAAACTTAATGTTTGCCGATAAAGGATTTCCATAAGATCATGGGGAAAAGAAAAGGGATAAGGCAGCCAGCTTGAGGAGGAAGCCATAACCAACCAGTGTTTGTGTGAACCACACTTTGACAGCAATTCTAGAAATCCCCTCGCACATAAATATACTACACAGGATCCAAAGCTGCAAACTACAAAAATTTAAAATGAATTAAATATTTTCTTTGTAAATTAACAGACTTGCTGTTGACGTGGCTGAAGTTTTATTGAAATGGGAATTGAGAAGATTGCAAGAATCAGGAATATTAGATTCTGGAGATGATGCAGGTAGGATGCTTTATACATTTTTTATACAAAGCCTATTCACATTATTTGCTCTGAACAATGCCCTGTACAATCAGCCACTGATATCTAACAATATGCAAGAAGGTATTATTCAATGGAGAAAATGAGTCTTTCTGGTTAGCGTTGCCTACTCGATTTATTATACCAGTAACTGTTAAATAGATTAAAAAAAATTTCATATAAAGATATTTCACTAACATCTTGAAGAATCAGTGGATTATTCGCAGTTAAACTAGAAATATTGTTGTTATGAAAGCTATAAAACCTATGAACAAATACAAATAAACAATATTTACCAATGTACACTGTAGAAATGATAGAGCTTACCATCATGCCATCTGACATCTCAGATTAGGATGTTATTTCATATTCATGTCAAAGATTATCATCATATACAAATGTGTACTTCTTATTTTCTGCAGTGAAACATCTGACCTATCCAATGTCTAACATTTCTTTGATGAAAACATTATCTGGTGAATTGCAAACCTCATCAAGTCATCAAGTGTCTCCAATTGATAAGAAACATTCCGATTCTGTTGTTAACTTTCTACTGAGAATGACTTGCCAGGTATGTGTTGAAGTTTACTTTTCGACCCCAAATTTGAAAACTAAGCACTAATTACTTAGGCACTGTGTGAATTCTATGTCTACGGTAAAGCAGAAAAAACTGTATTAAATCGCTGACATTTAACGATATGTACTTTTGAAGGACTGGAAACTTTTATGTTTAACTTTATCTATACAATTTGTTACATTTTGGGTGAGCTGATGGACATGGGCTTCGAGTCAAAGATGTGAACGTAACCTGCGATATGAGATGAAACTACCGGTACTCCATAATTTTCCAATTTTATAACTGGATATGGCAGGACGAAATGAGTAATGGATAGTAAATAGTTCAAAATATAAGCTTACAGCTTTTGACTATATCATTTGAATGAAGAAATCAAATCTATATTGAAAATTCCACTATATCTCTATAGTCTATTTTCTTCTTATAAACCTAATCCTAATAATACTGGTTCAGGGTAATGATTCATCTGGAGGTTCAACTGGAGAAATACTTGGAAGACGATGTATCGCATTATTGAAGAAAGCTCTAAAACCAGAAGTCTGGCTAAACTCTGATCTACATTTAGGATGGCTTGAAAAATTGTTGCTTTCTGTTGAAGCTTATCAACAGGTGTGTCCACTTTATGCAAATAAAATTCAATATTTCAAATGGAAAATACTGAATACTTATACAAAAATATTTTTTGTTTTTTTCAATTTTTAATTATCTAACCTTTGAAGGTATGAAGAAAATGATATCAGCTAATAAAAATTAAGTTTACATCATGTTGAAAAACCTTGAATGCTATACACATGTATAAGGTGTTATTGTACTACTTATTCGAGGTGGATGAAATATAGGATGGCTCATAGGCCAAGATTGAGATTAAGTTAGAGTTGAGGCATTATGTCCTAATGTTTATTTGATCCAATATTGATTTGGTTCTAAACTTTTTTCAGAACAATATGAGCAACATTTGTACGGCACTTGATCTTCTGACATTATTACTCCAACATTTACCAAAGGAATCAATCTTGACAACTTTCAAACCGATACAGAATGGAATTGCTGCTTGTATGAACTGCTCATCTACCAAGGTAAGTACAAAATAGGTCACTGTGAATGTGACAGTCGGTAGTTGGTGTATCTCCAAACAGATAAACCATTCGCTTGGTGTACTCGTAACTTGTGATGAATACATGCTTGAAAGTACCGGATATATATTCTGAGAATAAAGAAAGAGAGAGGAAAATTTATTAATTGCAGGATTTTTCATAATTCTATTTGGAGTTTAAATGAAATTTGTGACTTTACGAATTGATTTAAAATAAGAATTTCAAAGTTTACACTTTATTAGTAGGGCTTACTCTCAGGCAAATTTGCATTTTTTTATAAAGGATGTTGTAGATGTTCTTGTTGGTGACAAAAGCCATAACCACTCTACTGTAGCAAGAACTGCAACAATTCTTTAACACTAGTTGTTATAAGTTTTGTTAATTTGGATATTGCACTTATTCAATAGTTGTCAGCATCAAATATCAGCAATTGAATTTACATAATATTTTCTTATATTTGACAGATTATTCGTTCTGTGCAAATGTTGTTATCTCGATTGATGTCAATTTTTCCAACTGAACGTAGCATATTAAGTGTCTCATCAATGCATGAACAACTAGAAGTCTTATACACGGCCGTAGGAAAAAATATACAAGAAGGACTCGCTACTTATGAAAAGACAACAAATGCTACAGCATCAAGTACGTATTTATTTTGTTTTCGATTAATTTTATTGGCATTGCAATTAACACATCTTTGGTTCAAATCCCATGCTCTGTTTCATGTGACCATCCTCACCCAGGGTGAAATAAATTGGGAAGACAATGCCAGAATGATTCTGGTCCTTCCAAGTAAATAGTAGTTACATACATATATCAGTAGCTGCTTGTACAGGACCTTTATCAGAGCAAAGGCACGACTAAACGTCATATAAAAAAGTAAAGTCTAAAGTATCTTATACATTTAGTGACATTGGATTTCATGCAATGTAACTTGTTATTTCTGTTCTTTAAATGTGTCTCTTAACTTGTATCATTTTTGTATTCACGAGGTGGAGATGCGGAAATAATTTGGTATTAAACCAGCTTATCTGTTTAATAGCTATTCATTTTACTGCTAAAACTAAAACTTACTTCGTTTTTAGGTCTCTTCCCAACTCTTCTCATTCTGAAGTCAGCATGCACTCACAATGTGAGTTACATTGATAGATTGATGAGTGTTTTCATGAAAACGTTTCTCAAACTTGTTAAAGATCATCTGAATCCTGCACAGGCACCAGGACAAACTACTCCTGAACCTAATCCAGGTATTCTATGTTTTTCTCATCAACACACTACCACATGGACTGCTGTACCCCACACTGTCATTATTTCCCAGTGATAATCCCAGATTTTTACAAATTGCATGCAAAATTCCTCCAACTTTATCGATAGGGATGAACTATAATCTCACAAAATAAAACTGCTAGGAAATGTATTGAATAAACTTTTGACTACCAGCCCCTAAAATCCACCTCGCACCTCTGACTGACACAGCGTTAAATTGGTTATATCTTCATGCGACAGCACAATCATTAAACTCTCTTCACAAAGTTTTCATTGACTATTGTGACTGGAATATGTAGTCTTACAATCTTTTTTGGGATAATTTTTTTCTGGATTTAGACCTCATTCTGAAGTCAGCATGCACTCACAATGTGGTTACATTGATAGATTGGTCTTGTGCATACATCCCATCTCCAGTATTTATAAATATTAATTTTTTTATATTGCTTTTACGAGACGAATAAACATACATACAAGATTGTACAGAATTATTATTTATCAGTACAATGATGCCTTTCTCGAATGGTTAGCTGAATGAGCTAAAACATCCAGCCATGGGTCAGTTCCTATAAATATATATACCAATAGGGCAATACATATCAAACATGTGAGAGAACAAATATACGGCATTATTTGAAATTTATTTCTTCAGAGTCTTAGATAGAAATGAGATACCTCACTCTCATTTTTGAATTACCGTACTAATCTCAAATTAATATTAACAAATTAAAAGTAAGCTTTTTCAATATCTTTTTGTTTTCTTTCCAGCCTCTGGTGAACTAATCATAATATGCCTTGAGCTTGTGAAAAACAGAGTTTCAGTTATGTCAAGTGACGTCAGAAAAACTTTTATCCAAAATATTCTGGCTCAACTTATTGAAAAATCTGTTGATGGGAAAATTTTGAAAGCGATTACAAAAACTATGGATGAATGGCTGAAGGTGGGTTCTTGTAATATTTTTCATGTGGACTTTCATGTAACTGGATAATAGTGTTTTCTTGTTTTAACATTCTACACTCTGAACATGGCATCACACAAGCAGCGATTTTGAGGTTAGATGCTGCAAAAGTTTGGAAGGATCGGATTTTTTCTGGTTTGGCATTGCCAACCTAATTTATTACACCCTGGGTGAGGGTGGTCACATGATTTACACTCAAGATTTTAACCTGTAACTCCGTCACAGTCGAATATTTACTACATCAATTACTATGCTTTGATGTTCACTATGTCATTGTTTTTAGCTTTATATGAAGGGAAGTTTGCAGAGATGTTCCATAATAAGCCAATCACAAATTTCTTCTCTTTATTTCTTTCAGATCAAATCGACTCCTGAAGCGAGCCAGGTTCCTACAATGAGAGAGAAATCCCATTTGTTATTAAAAATGATGACATTCATTGAAAAAAGATTTCCAGACGATCTTGAATTACAAGCCAGCTTTTTGGAACTTGTCAACTATGTTTACAGGTTCGAATTTGGCAAAATCTTATTGTCCATATTTTTCCGTGACTAGATTTATTTTTGGATAATGTAAATAGGTCAATAAATGCTATATATATTATTACTTATACTTAGTTTTTGTGTTGTAACCATTTGTTTTTATTAACTGCTATTTGAGTTCTTACCTAGTTGATTTTGATGCTAGATTTTATCCAATTACCTGAGCTATATAGGAGTTAGTTAAACACAACCTGAACTTGACATTTTTAATAAATACCTTCGTTTTACATTCAAGATATTCTCTCTGATTCATGTATATCTAAATTTTAGCATAATTTGGTTGTAGAAAAGCCAAATTTCATGGGAGATACCGTTTGAAATTGATCAAAAATCAATGTTTATTCAATCGCATATGTATAATTTTGAATTGCATATATGTGACATATGTGCATATGTCTGCAACATATGTGTAATGCCGTCTTCGTAATCATGTTTTGGTTTTTAATAAAATGATAAAGTATTCATACTACTTCAATGCTAATTGCTAATAATATTATTTGTTCGGCCAGAGATGAAAGTCTTATTCGAAGTGATCTGACAAGCAAACTAGAACCTGCGTTTCTTGCTGGACTACGATGCAAACAACCAGCTATTCGACAAAAATTTGTAGAAGTTTTTGATCGCAGCATCAAACAGAAACTTTATGATCGTTTGTTGTACATTATTTGCTCTCAAAATTGGGAAGCAATGGGAAGTCATTTTTGGATAAAACAATGCATTGAGGTGATAATTTAATTTGATATATTTTATCTACATCAACCGTATCATCAAACTTAAAACAACATTTGGTACTGCCTTAGTGTATGTACCAGGTTAGGGTTAGGCCATCATTTTATTCAGGTTTTTCTTTTTTAGTTCTATTATGAGTCAGAACTGTCTGTGTTGGCCAAGTGAATATACCCCCTGGCAATAGGTTTCAGTCCCTTTACACAACATGTAAAATAGGCGAACAAAATTAGTTTCCTTCATATTGGTACATATGGAGGAAACTCCATACATACATTTCTGGAGTGCCCAACATTCCATGTTCTAAACCTTAAAAATTAATTATTTATTTAGTATTAAGGTATAATTAGTAAATGCCAGCAACAGTAATCTCGATAAAATCATTTTCATATATTCCATAGACATTTCCATTGAGTATATCATTAAACTTAAAGACATTATGTATGCTGTTAATCTGGAAAATTATTATTAAGTTGGTATGAATGAATAACTATTGAATGCCCATAACTAAAGTTACTCCAATAACACACCAAAAGAACTGGACACCGAACAAAATATTGCACATAATCATTCCAACTTCACATTTGGTTGGTCATGATCAGTCATCTGTAACTGCTGACATCATTGATCAATCTCAGGCATCTGGCAAAACACTAGTTGCCAGAAATACAATAAGAATACAAACACCAATAATACCCTGGTAGTATACTTTGTTCAGTGTGAATATATCCGCTTGTAATAAAGTATCAGTTTAAATCGAAGAGGAGTGCTTGTTCTTCCCATATCATTCCGACTCAGCTCATGTCATACATTATCAACTCCAAAGAACTCAACTATTCACAGAGAACACTCTGTCACATGAAAAAAAATTAGTTGTTATTTTCTTGTAACTACATTTGATTTGATACTTCTGGTTTTTCGCGTCTTCTTCACCCTGAAATACTGCCTGTTCATAATTTATTGCATTTCGTATATTTTGTGCCTATTATCGGTATGGTGAAAAAAAACTACTGATTACTGATTACGCGCTGTGCTTTATAATAATTTATTAATTTTCTATTCAGCTTCTATTTGCTGTTTGTGATAAAGGAACCTCGATATTTAGTCGTGGAAGTCCTTACCTTCTACCTTCCATCACAAATGTTGTGAATCTGGCTGATAGTCAAGAAAGACAAGTATTTGAGATGATGAGTCGTGTTAAGACTGAACCAATGGAAGTTGACATGGACAATAAAGATGATGTAAGCAAAAATTAATGTGAAAATTATTTTAATTGTTTTTAGCCATGCTGATGTGTTTTTATTTTCCTAATTATAAAACTTGAACACATTTTCATCGTATTGCAAAACAATAACTCAATATTTATTAGCTCTCAGTTGGGGTTACGCAAGACTAACTCCCATTGGAATTTTCATTGTTCTCTCACAATTTCCAATTTCACTTCTCTCTATTTGAAAACAAACCCAACAATTGCTAATCATTATTTATGTGCATGCTATCGAGTTTCTTATCGTAATTGAAAAATGCTCGTCTGAAGAAGTCTGACCGTGGTCATACGAAACGTTATAGAAATACATTTGTGTTAACCAAGTGAATATACCCCTGCCCATAGGCTTTCACATCTTGATGTAAGGTAGGCGAACAAAATTAGTTACATCCCTTTATTAAAATTAGTACACACACTTCTGGAGCGCCCCTGGGTGCACTGGTTTTGAACGCAGGGGTATAAATTCGTAAACGGTTTGCCACCTTCATAAGCAGTTCATATCCCATATCTGACATGGACTGGTAACCGGACCAGAGAAGTCGGGATTCAGTGTATGAATCTTCTATCTTAATAATTGTTTCCTCTTTAGAGATAAATGATAAAATCTTTCTCTATCTTTATTAAGAAATACTAAATTCATTGGTAATCGTAGTTTTTCATTTAATTTTTGTTTTGTTTATTTTATTCAGGATGAATCTCAAATGATGGAGACTAATTCAATCAGTGGAAACACACGACTAAAAAGCCCTATCCAACATTCAAAGTCGAAGGATCCCAAGCAACTTTTGGCAACGCTAATAACAAAGTACATTTTATTTTTTTTCATTTATATCTCAATTTAGCCATACTCTGATCATAGATGTAAGACATATGTGAGAGATGTAATAAGAAACTGTGGTAATTTATATAATTTGTGTGCATAGTTTGGTATATCTGGTATATCTCATATCTGTTTACTGGCAACAGTAAATTATTAGCTGAGTCATAGTTGGCATGCTTTTATCTGAGTCATGTTTTGTTGGTGCTTGATAATTTTATTGTGTACTACTTCTAGGTGCTGCTAACGTTTAGGTTAATTAAAGCTTAGTATTTGTAGATAGATTTGTTTGTAAAGTAATAAACTAAACTTAGGTTAAGACAAAAACAATGTTTTTTAAATATCACGAGATATATTTCATTTATAAAGTATGTCTATAATATTTTCTATTCCAGACATGGGAGATTCTTGGAATCCGTGACAGAAGTAAAAATCTGTTCGTTCCTGAATTCAGTGACTCAATTATGCCATCATGATACCGATCTTGCAAGCAAAGTTTGGATTCAACTTTTCCCAAGAATTTGGAAAGTTCTCAGCGACAAACAACAAGATGTAAACATTGTTTACTGTTTTTTTCTTTTTTTGAACATTATATTCTTGTTCAATAGAAAAGTATCTTCTCTTTATTAGTTTTAATTTCCCACATTACAGTATATTTTTCAACTCTGCATCTATTTTAACACTAGAACATGAATCGGAAAGCTTTTCCAAGATATTTTTTAATTTCTGCATTTTCTTTTATATTACCCTAGTTGCCTCATATCCGTTTTGAGAATTCAACCCACCCAATATCTTATTCAGATTTCCATTGCTCACACCTGAGACGAAGAGAAAAAATTAAATCTAATTCTTGCCATCAAGATTCTTGGAAAATCAGTTCTGACTCCTATTCTTGAGAGTAACAATATTTCTAGTTAAGCCTTCTGATCATTTAATAACAAAATGTAAACTATTAGAGCGTTTTTGTTTTCACCCTTATTGTGTTTCACTCGAAATATCATAAAAAATTTCGCACTTTCAACATCTACAAATCTCAAAAACTAGCAGAACTTGAAATTATATTGAGTTAGCTCATTTCAAAAGTATCTATTCAGTACTTTATTTCTTATCTTATCAGTCCTTTGCTTCTTATCTAATCAGTATGTTGCTTCAGATACTTCGTGGAGAAATTGGATCTTTTATATGCAGTGGAGCCCATCTTGTGCAGAAAGATTGTCAACCATCGTCGTTACATACTTTTGTTGAATCTTTATCTCACTGCATACCGCAACTCAAACTTAGGCCATGCGTTGTGAAATATCTGGGAAAGTAAGTTGGGTTCCTTACAGATGTACCAATATATATATCCTATATACCAGTAATAAACGTTTTTGTAGTGTGATATCAGTAGCAGATATTTCTGGGAGTCCATTCACTAAATTTTGTAAAAAGTCCTGTTACATAACTCGAAACTTGGTATTTTGATAACAAAATCTCGTAAATTTCATCCAAGCTTTTGCGAGAATGTTGATGCTTCACTAACACTGTTAAAAGCTTGTTATGATTCGTGGATGCCTGCCTTGAACACCATTAATGTAAAAATGTAAAGTGTATATGCAATCACATCTTTGGATATATTTCAAATATATTTTCCATCTTATTGATATGATGAGCTTCTGTGGCGAAATCTTGAGAATTTCTGGCATTTGTACCAAATAATTTAACACATCCTTGAAGTAGATATCCTCGTTAGTGAATTTTTCTTTTTGATACTTTTCACAAATACTATCTGATGCTAGTATCAGATAAAGCAAGTTTTGTATCATGTCAGCTTTTTGAAGACTGCAAGTCATAGAATTGCTTTCTTACAGGACTCATAATCTGTGGTTACGTTGCGCCATCATGCTTGAAAATTTATCTACGGAACGTGGCCTTTATTTGTCGAAACCCAAACAACAATCTCGTGGTTCTTCATCTTATGTCCCTGAGAATATTAATTCCGAACAACAAGAGGTATGTGTGTTTTATTTAATACCATGTGAGAATCAAAGAGATATGTGTGGATATGCACATAACCTTATTATGTGGCTCTAACGAGTCGAACAATGAATTTCTTTTGAATGTTCTTTAAACCCTTTTCTCATGTGATATATATTGAGAAGTTTCAGGTAACATCTTGCCACTGTACAATACTCTACCCCTGTTAAAAAATATTTTAAGATGATAATCATATTGCTGATTTCAAATATAGTCTACTCAAATTATATTGTCCTGGGTGAGGTGATGGCCATAGCATTTGGAAGCAAGAAATTTAATCTTTGGCGCCAACATGATGCTAAACTCTTGGATGCTGAGAAATTCTTTGAATCTAATCGAAGTCTAGAAACTGTTGGGCACACAAGGCTTTCTGGACACAATGAATATTTTTTCCTCTTGTATTTATTAAAGCACTATTAAAATAGGAATATATCATTTGGTATATATCCTACATTCAATACAATACAATTCTACATTCAATAAAGTATTAACATGGCCTTCATGTAGGAATAAAGTTTACTGCCTGTATACACGACTTGAATATTGTGAAACCTTTTTTGACTAATTAGACAGCGAATACTTAGAATTATTGAGATTTAATTGATATAACCCACAATTTTCTTTTTCAGATTCTGGATTCCTTGTGTAACTTATACTCACTTCTGAGAGAGGAAGATATGTGGGCTGGATTGTGGCAAAAACGTTGTAAATTTCCTGACACAGCTAAAGCAATTGCTTTTGAACAACAAGGATTTTTTGAACAAGCTCAAGTGAGTATCAATAATTTTATCTGTTTCCATCATGAAGAAAGGATAGAATTTATATTTAAAAATTGAAGGGAAAGTTAAGATGACTTTATCATAGGATAGGATTTTTATATTATCTCGATGCAGAGAAAAGTTGATAAGATGGCTCAATTATATGGTGTGCCACGGCATCTCGGCTTTGTAAGCCAGCCTATGACAGCAAGTCGTCAGATATCTTCTCGCACCTGTTATCCTACAAGACATCCTGAAAAATACCCTGCAGACTAATGTCTTTCTAAGCATAGTGAGCCGAGTCAGTTTTATAACCCATTTTCATTTTATGATAATTGCACTGAAGAGCTAAGTAAACTTCTGATGAATCATTTTTGTCTTTTTAGTCAACGTATGAAAGTTTAATGTCTCAAGCAAGAGATGATCATAATAAAGGTCCCGCACCAATAACTAACATTCCTGAATATCAAGTTTGGGAAGAACATTGGATCAGATGCTGCAAAGAACTAAATCAGGTAAACATCTTCCTAATATATATGTAATGCGGTCACTTGTAACTGAGTAGTATAGACCTTGTCAATTGTTGGATGTGGTAACTAATATTGAACATGATGTTTGTGTATCATTGATAAGACAATAATTTTGTTTTTTTATACGATTACCATTCTCAGCTCTTGCTCACAAAATGGCTTTGTTAAGCATTCTCCTTTATCTAACGATATATGAAGATTTAATATTTTTCTAAGGACCCGAATATTTACAGTAGGGCAATGCCTGATAAATTACACCCAGGATGAGGGTAGTGTGTCATTGCAGCAGCAGTCATTGTACTGCGTAGATGAACTATGATGACAAATAAATATTCAGTGAAGATATTCAGAGTATTGACAGGTTGCGAGTGAACAGTCATTTCATAACTGGTATCCTAGGGCTTATTAATTCCTAGCAGCTGGTGGCATCTGAGTTGCATTCCAATTGACAGGAAATAAATGTTTGAAAATATTCAAACACATATTGGAATTCGGATTTTTTTAAATGCTTCAATACAACCCACTACTTTTATTTATAATGTATTTGAATGAAAATTAGTCTTTTTATTATCCGGTTTAACTGAGTAATTTTTGATTTTCGATAATTTGAATTCAATATAGTTTCAGTTTTCAAAATAATTTTTTTTATATTTTTGTTAATTTTAGTGGGAAATATTGACAGAATATGGCAACAAAGGAAGTGTCTGCAATTCACATCTTGTATTAGATTGTGCTTGGAGACTTCCTGACTGGACAACTATGAAAGGTGGGTGGAAATGTTGGTTTCGTACTAAAAAAAAAACAGGTTTTTATATGTTTTTTTACTAACAGCTTATGAATTCCACGATTGGCACATCGGGCTATGCGTTCAAATAGGCCTGTCATCGCACCTCCGATTACTATGTTTGGAGGATTGCTGAACTCCTTGCCACTGTAAGGTGATTCATGTAACCGCTGGTTTGGTTACGGCTTTCTCCACAATCAAGTCCGGGCGTCTTATCATCATCTGCAACTGGTTAACTAATCCCATACCTGATATAAACCGGTAGCCGTACGAGAGAGAGGCTGTGGTAACCCATATCATTATTGACTGCCTCGTCGGCCACAACATTTATAACAAATTCTGATCCTCACTCCTGATTAATTTATTTCTTTGCCTGTCCTTTCTCCTAGAATAAATATGAAAAGTCCTATCTTAACCATAAAGGCCCGACCAGTGAATCATTCATCTGTTTTAAAAAGACGGCTGAATGAGGCTATTATGTCATTTGCAATGGAATTCATAGATTAAAGCTTTAATTGCTGCCACACGCCCACACCTATGTTTCATAAATACTTTAATCGAAGTGTGTGTGGTGAGGAGATATCTATTTCATGCAACTGACAAATGAAAATTTTATCATAATTACATGATGACTGTAAGTCCTGTTATTTTTCAGATGCTTTAGTTCAAGTTGAACTTTCTTGTCCGAAGGAAATGGCTTGGAAAGTCAACATGTATCGAGGATTTCTTGCAATATGTCATCCTGACGAACACCATCTGCATCTCATTGAAAGACTCGTTGACATGGCTAGTTCTCAAGCTATTAAAGTAAGTAAAGGGGTATTTGAGGTTTGTGACTTTGAAAAGCACATTTTAGCTATTCATTCACATTCCTGATAGTTGCCAGGAGAATACATACTTTCTAATATTGAATGTTACTCAAACAGTTTATTTAGAATAACCGAATACATATTCTAGATTGGAAACTAGGAGTCACATCTTAACCAAAATACAATAACCGACAACAAAACTAGGTAGTCACTGAGTCAAGTTTAAACAGACTGTTGTTATATATACCCAGTGTATATAATCACTCATATATATAATCAACACAAAGAACAATAACATTGCAATAAGGAAGAGTACGTGGTATAGCACAATTAAACAGAAATCATTTAACATATTCTTGTAATACATAAATGCTTTTTAGAGGGAATTTTCACTGTTTGGTCTGGTTTATTCAGACTTTGGTATAACCACAGAGAACTTCTGTTTTGCAGGAATGGAAAAGATTACCAAGAATAGTTTCTCACATTCACACACCTTTACTACAAGCTGCTCAACAAATTATAGAATTACAGGAGGCATCGCAGGTGGGAATCAAATAATATAATGTCCTTAAGTAATGGTTTCACTCAAGAATGTACAAAATGAATATTTGAATACATTTGAAATTGGTTAAATTCGATATAGTAAATATACGATTTTAGGAAGGAATTGAATTATTCAATTTAAAAATTTGTAATTTTAAGCATTTGTCAATGAATTGTCAGATGAAAAATAGGCTCGACTTTATTTTGATTTAAACAAAATTACAATTCGATTCCTATTTACAAAAATTTTCCAATTTCTCCGCTGGTTATGACACAATTTTAATTGTATGTAACACTTGTATTTGAAAATAATTTTTGGAATGTATTCGGACTAATAAACTATTTGATCATCCTTAAATCACTATCATTAAATAGACAAATTTTTTTACAAAGGTTCACCAAAGCTTACAGCCTAGTAATCTTGGACGCAGTAATTCTCTTCATGATATGAAAGCAATTGTTAAAACTTGGAGAAATCGACTTCCTATGACATCAGATGACCTTTCACACTGGAGTGATATTTTCATATGGCGTCATCACCATTACCAGGTAAAATAGTATCCATATTAAATTAGTGAAAAGCTAGATATTATCTGGTTAGACTTGAGTTATCATTTATCAGAGACTCCCAAGCGACTGGAGTTACCTGATTTGAAATGACTCATACTTGTGCACAACTAACCGCCAGTGAGACTTTATTCTGTGATTGCCTTGACTTTGGACTCAAAATTTGATGACCCATGTCTCAACTTGCAACTTAGGGTTAAGGGTCTACACAACATTGACTAACCTAATTATCTTTCCTTTTGTGTAAAACTAATCATAAAAATAATCACAAAGTATTTTGAACTGTTCAAACAATGAAAATCTTGTATCAATGAGTACATGATTCACAAGATTGATTATCAATTCTGTTCCAATTTTATGTGAAGTTGCGCAGACCAGAGTTAAGAAAATTTGATCATGAGTATTCTACTTCACCTTATGATGATTGCATTGAGATACCTTTTTTCTTATATTGTGACAAATGCTATTATCCGGATTCAAATTATACGCTATTGAATTCAATTGGGCCAAGTCATATTCACTATGCTAATTATCAATACTCCTGATGGGCATTTTCATTTCAAACAAGGCTCTACAGAAGAATCTACTATTTTTGGAAGTGCCAGAATCTTTCCTAATCCGTATTGTCCCCCAATTAAACCCTGAGTTCCTTAATCTGCTACCGCAGTTTGACTCAATATTCTTAACGCCAAGCCAATGCACCAGTGAATCACATGAAGAAGAAACCAAAGTGGGGATTTGAGATGTTTGCAAGGTATAAAAATGTGATTGAATCAAACACCCAGGAGATGTTGTCAATTTTATTTAAACTTCATATTTTCTTCAGGGCTTTAGATCTAACATTTAAAAATTTTCAATAACATCAAAATATTTATTGAATTTTTAATCTTACACAGGCAATTGTACAAGCATATGATGACATGTCAGCACTTCAGCCTGATCCCAATTCAAACCATGCAATGTTGGGGGTGCATGCATCTGCATCTGCTATCATTCATTACGGAAAAATTGCTCGGAAACACGGCCAAATCAATTCAGCTTTAGACTCATTGTCAAGAATTCATTCCATTCCT
Organism: Styela clava; assembly: GCF_013122585.1. NCBI lineage: Eukaryota > Metazoa > Chordata > Ascidiacea > Stolidobranchia > Styelidae > Styela > Styela clava. The sequence goes on along the minus strand of NW_024102831.1, from coordinate 11,390,270 downwards.
TCAGTGCCGATTGTAGATTGTTTCCAGAAAATACGGCAACAGGTTAAATGCTACCTGCAAATGACAGGTGTTATGGGGAAAGGAGAATGCATGCACGTAAGACAATTTTTGATATTAGTTTGTGGACAAGATCCTACATAGAGTATTGCTCCAAGTAAGCTGTATACAAGCAGGCACTTTGTTGGGTACTCTCGTAGGGTGTGTACCCGTTTAGGGTTAGGTCATTATTTTTATCCGATTTTCCTTAAGCTTTCCTTAAAATAGGTGAACAAAATTAGTTACCTCCATATTGGTACACATACTTCTGGAGCGCTCTTTGTTGTATCAAACTACTAGGACTACAGGGATGAAAATGGTTGATATTGTTACTCTAAATTTTGGTGTGCTTAGTTGGAACAATTGCCTGAAACACCATGACTCGGCCAACTCATGATGGCAGCATTGTAAAGACTAATATTCGGATTCCTAACACTCACAAAAAGTACTTTGTTTTTATCCTACTCCATATAATTTTTCTGAGAAAAGATAGTTTTAATCATTGCCTTATTGGACATACAAAACATTAAAAATGTGTATGTGAAAATGAATTAACATTAACAATTATTTTTTTCTTTAAAATACAGCCATATTTCTTTTTTTTGAAGAGTTTCGATAATGACCTAATAATGCTTACATACAATTTTTATGGCTTGAAAGTATTATATTTTAAAAGGAATAAATTGCATTTTTGAAACATGAGTCCATACACCCTAAACAAAAATGTGATTGGGCTAGATTTTTCTTTCTGATTTGATCCTATTTATTGTTTCAGGGTCTTGAAGTAATTGAATCGACAAATTTGAAATATTTTACCAAAGAAATGACGGCTGAGTTCTATGCTTTGAAAGGAATGTTTTTGGCTGAAATTGGAAAATCAGAAGAAGCAAATAAAGCATTTTCTGCTGCAGTGCAAATGCATGATGTACTTGTGAAAGCTTGGGCGTTATGGGGAGATTATTTGGAAAATGTTTTTGTGCAGGTACATTAGATTATTACAGAATTTTGAATGCTTATGGTTTGAACAAATTTTTTCCCAAAGTTTTATGATGTGTTATGCATTTACTCTAAACTAGGCCAGCAGCTCATAATACATATGATGATACTATTCTTTTAATATGACCATTGACATTGACTGGTATCTTTTTCATTGTCATAGTTCAGCAGGGTATAATAAATTAGGTAAGCAATCCTGTAGCTCCTCACATATTGTTCGATATCAGTCACTGCTTGTTCCGAGCGAAAGAAGTGAAGAAGTGTTATAGGAAAAAAACTTATTCAAAAGACTTTATAAAAGTTTTTCTCCAATAAAACTTCTAGATATAGTTATTTTTACTAATAGAATCCTAATATAAATTGGGTACGCAATGATTCCAGTATTCGTAATGATTCTGTTAGGAGTATTTTATTTTTCTAGCAACCTTCTCAAATCAAGCAAGGAGTTTCAGCTATCACTTGCTACTTGCACGCATGTCGGCATCAGAACGAACATAAATCAAGAAAATATCTTGCTAAAGTTATTTGGCTTCTTAGTTATGATGATTCTGAATGTGCTTTAGCTGACGCTGTGGACAAGGTATTGTTTTAATATGTATTTAGGATTAGGCTTCGGGATGGTTTCATCATGGTTAATTAAAGTGATATTTGAATAAATGTGAATGCTTTTTTTGGTTGGTTTTATAATTATGTAACATTTATCATTTTATCTTATATTTTAAGTGGACTAGTGTGTTCATGATGTATGAGATTGACTACAAATTGTGTTTTTTACAATTTTTTGAGTTTCATATTTTTAGTCATTGCTGGTGAGTTGGACAAAAACAAATTTCACGTAATTGGGATAGAATAGAAATATGTATTCATTTTGTGGCTAAAGAAAGTTTTTTAGATATGATTTTAATATTTATCCTGGAGGCGATAAGTCAATAAGACAACTTAATCATGTGTCTAATTAATCACAGTCAAATATTTGAACTTTCTTATTATCGTTTGAATATTTTTCAGTATTCCGTTGGAGTGCCACCAATTCAGTGGTTGGCTTGGGTACCTCAGTTACTTACGTGCTTGGTTTGCAGTCATGGAGCTAAAATACTCAACTTGCTGAGTCATGTAAGTGAAGTCATTATTGCCTTGTCATTGTTTTCTTGGCTTGTTTAATATTTACATTTTTATCTATAATATTTACAGGTTGCTAGAGTGTTCCCTCAAGCTGTATACTTTCCAATTCGTACTCTATATCTCACATTGAAGATTGAACAACGAGAAAGGTATAAAAGCTCAGAAGTGAACACTGCTGGAACTGCTGTAAGTCAGGTTATTTTTGATAAACTAAAGTGTGCATGTTTTTCTGCTACTTGGTGGTAACTCAGTCCATGGGGGGTAAAAATGCGTCTAGGGCTATAAGGTTTTTACTAGGCCTATCTAACCAGGCATAATTATATTTGCAATGATATAGAATATATTTGCAAAGAACTCCTTAGTTTCTAGGCTTTCATTAACTAGGACTGAACTAAGAAAAAGCACTAACTAATGAAATGTTACAACCTTGGTCTACACTAACCATGCATATATCACGATAATGTCTGTACTGTCACTATCATTAGTCATATTTCAGCTTTGTCACACATCATATTAGAATCGCAAATTAATGAATTTTAGCCCCGCAGATTTTCTTGTAGTCTCATGGATCCTTTTTCTCTAACAAATATGCTACATGGTTGTCGTTTTTTAATATTAGTATTTGAGAATATTTATCCTGAGTTTCATATCAATCTTCAGGTTTCATCTGGTAATGAATCCTCTCAAGAGTCATCTTCAGGTATTTTATTATTATTAGTTTTAAATTTTGTAATAATATTTGATAGTTTTTTGCCGCTTCAATTCTGAACCATGCTGTGTACAACCATCTTTTGATATGTAAGAAGATTTTTTGCAATCTTGCATTGCTCGCGCAGTTATTAACACCCCGGATGAAGTTGTGATCATGGGGTTTGAACTTGATAACATTTAATTGCTTGCTGCTTTTGAGTGTATGAACAGGAGTTGACGGTTCCTATTTTTAATATCAGATCAAGGCCACTTAAGAGCTGACAACTTTCAGTGATTCACTTTTTTATCAGTGGATTGATGTGGTTTTTATTTGTGGTTCCTTTTAATACTTGAAAAAGAAAAGAGTAAGGATTAATTCAACTTTGTTGGCTGTGTTCACTTGGGATATTCTGTTTCTTGTCCTTTGAACATTGCATTAACAAGATCGTTTAATCTGAATATTTTGTATTCACTATCACAACATGACTAAAACTATTTATTAATCATAATTCAGGAGAAAACAAACCTAACGTAGTCGTTTCACAACAATCTCAAACCCAAACTCAACAACAAAATACTACGGCAGGTGGGAGTGATTCTGGCCCAATTCGTGCCACACCATCTATGTGGCGATGCAGTCGTATCATGCATATGCAGAGAGATTTGCATCCAACGTTGCTGTCTTCTCTTGAGGGAATTGTTGATCAGATGGTTTGGTTTCGTGAAAACTGGCATGAAGAGGTACTATTTCAATTGTTAAACTATTTTCAAAATCAAAAAACTTTTTCCTGTAATCTTCGAATGATCTTGGTAGATTCCCTTTATGCAAACTCGAGTTAAAATATTTCCTCTATAATCACAACATCTTAAAACCATCAAAATGAACAGATGTGTTCTTTTTTTAATTTAAATAACATCCACAATGTTGAGTGTATGTCATCCATATAGTCTCAACATCCAAGTTGTTGAGAATTACAATTTCACAAATTTGCAAAAATTCTACCCACCTGAGCTTTGGTTTATTCGTTTTATACAATTATTCTTCAATTGCAAAAAATCAATTTTAATCAAAGTTCAAGCATATGCTTTTAAAGCATTTTGGGAGCAACTAGGTATATGAATGGTGAAATATTTACTCTCATTGTCAATAATTTTTATTTCATGAGATCAAATATAAATCTTTGAAATCTTTCTTATTTTCAGGTTCTTCGCCAGCTTTGTCAAGGACTTGCAAAATGTTATTCTGTTGCATTTGAGAACAGAGCAGCAGTTTCACAGGCTAGGATTACACCTCATACGTTGAATTTTGTCAGAAAACTCGTTTCGACTTTCGGTGTTGGAATTGAAAATGTATCAAATGTTACGCAAACATTTTCAAGTGCAGCCTCTGAGTCTCTTGCTCGTCGAGTACAGGTTAGTTTCTACCCTGGATCTTTGTTGCCAATGTGCTTATCCTGCGTGTTAAATTATTAATGTTGACTGGCTTTTCACCATTGTTCTCAATTCACATCTGATTTGTAAACACCTCGCAATCTTGAAGTTTGCGAGGATAAATATGTGTAAGAGAATTGTTTTGTCTTTGCCATCATAGGGTAATTCACATAATGAGTTGTGAATCTGATATTATTACCTGTTAAGCTATTCTCATATCTGACATGAACTGGAAATTAGATAAGATTGCCATATGATTGCGCTCTTTTTCCTCTTTCTCAAGATATGTGGTGTGACTACTGAAAACTCAGTAACATTCATAAACAATTTTTACCCTACGTACGACCTACTACCATGAAGCATCCTCCCACTTCAAAAATTGACTCTGACTGCAACTTTCCCAGCTGAAATTGTTTTTCACTACATATCCGGTTCCCAGGCAACACTGGAAGTTTTTTTCCCTCCAGCCAATGCTCGCTGTTTTGCTTGGTACTTAACATTCCATTACACTATTTGCTAGTTGGGAGGAGACAATTTTGTATAAGAATCAAAACTGAACATTTATTTTAAAACAGGCTACAGCACAAGATCCTGTTTTTCAAAAAATGAAAACACAATTTACAACTGATTTTGACTTCAGCATACCTGGATCAATGAAGTTACATAACGTCATCCAGAAATTGAAGAAATGGATCAAAATATTGGAAGCTAGGACAAAGGTAAATAATTGTATGTTGTGATGCAATTGTGCATTGCAAACTATTTTCTAGTGTGTCAAGAAATATCAATCTGTTTCCTAGAAAATATTTCTTATGCTCGCATTCAGAACTTGACACAGAACAATAAAAATCATTAGAATTAATGTTATGAAAGAACTACGTCTCTCGGATAATGGATAACCTGTCACATTATTATAATAGTTTATGTGCACAAAAACAAGCTCATCTATCACATTATTCAAGTACAGGAATTATAAATCCTACCTCAAACTTTCTTGTCAATGTGTAGTGTCAATGTCAACCTTTTCGATTAGGCCTGATGATATTTTAGGATTTTTTAAATTTATAAGCCATTTTTCTATTTTTAGGTGATGCAAAAATCATTCTTGATTGAGGAAAAATGTCGTTTCTTGAGTAACTTCTCTGCAAGCACAGCAGAAGTTGAGATTCCTGGGGAATTTTTGATGCCTAAAGCAACTCATTATTATGTTAAAATAGCAAGGTTTATGCCTAGAGTTGAAATTGTTCAAAAGCACAATACTGCTGCTCGGAGATTGTATATTAGAGGACACAATGGAAAAATTTATCCTTATTTGGTAAGTATACGATGACGAATTAGTTTATTTTACTTGTGTCTGTGAATAACGCTGTGTGAAACCTAGCATTGTGATGGCTTTTTCCCTGACATTGAACGATTATAAAGCTGGAAACAATACTAGTTTTTTTAATTTTTTGTTGAATTGAGACTTCTAAAAATATCTACTATGAAACATCTGAAATTTATGCTCTAATCGAGCCTCTGTATAAATAAATATATGTGCTACAAAATATAAATGAACTTTTCTTTGGAGGACATAGCGTTTCTAATTTTACTTCATTGGTAAGGTGGTGCAGATGGATGTTAAAACTGAGCTGTCTAACCTACAACGCCAGAGTAGCTATGTACAACGCACACTGTGACCATTGGACCAATGTACCCATAAATTTGAAATAAACTGATCAAAATGAGTTTTAATTTTGCTGACTTCTATTTAGGTAATGAATGACGGATGCCTGATTGAATCTCGGCGTGAAGAACGAGTATTGCAACTATTACGCCTTCTCAATCCTGGCCTTGAAAAAAGGAAAGAAACAGCAAAACGTCAACTTTTATTTACTGTTCCGCGTGTTGTTGCTGTTTCTCCCCAGATGAGACTTGTAGAAGACAATCCATCTTCTCTCTCATTGCTGCATATATATAAACAGAGGTTTGTGCTTTTAGTTTTCACATATGTTAAACGGAAAGCATACTCAGATCTAGTTTAATTGGAGAGCATTTCAGAAAGTAGTATGCTCGGCACACTAGTATTAATATGGACTTAGCTTAACCTCAATCTGGTCACAGCTCTCTCTTTCGCTTTTCACTGTTGTGGGTGTGGTGGCTTAGTATTTGACTTGACAATGATCGCATCACGGGTCTAAATTCAGCAACATTCAGGTCTAAATAGTAACTCCTCACATATAAGTGGTAAGTGGTATGCAGAGCCTTGTGTAGAATGGAAAGTGCATGAATATGCCGTGAAAAAGAAGCCACTATTGGTATGTTAACGTATGTTGCGCAAACATTGTATGGTCTAATGACCTTGATCACTGCAAGCTTGTCAACATATGTAACCAAATCAATGGACTATCTTCTGGTCAAGTTACTTCTAAAATAAAAAGATAATTATTTAGAAACTATCCTAAAACTTTCGTATCAATATAATATCCAGGTGTGCGAAAAAGAATGTTGAATACGATGCTCCAATCAGTAGATATTATGAAAGACTAACATCTGTGCAAGCAAGAGGAACTCAGGTATACTTTTAGAATATGTAAAATGTATAAAAAGTAGAATTTGATAATCAATTACATAATTTGTTTGTTATAATGATATATTTTGTCAACTAAAACCAATCTTTGAACATTGGTGAAATATAGGCTTGCCGGTTGGCGCATTGTGTTAAGTGTTAGGAATACACTCGCCATCACACATATTATTACCCTGTGTAAGTTTGAATCTCGTGAGATAATTGTGTGATAGAGGATTGCTGGACTCCTCGCCGCTGTAGGATGATGATTCAGTAATCGTTGGTCAGTGATAACTGTCTTCACTATGAAATCCATGCATTTGAAACAGACTGCTAACTAATCCCATACCTGACATAGACTGTTAATCGGACAAGAGGCCATGGTTCGTCATATGATTAAGCCATCTCACTTTTCACATCCCAGAATAAATATGGAAATCTTATCCTATAATAAGACTTAAAATAGTGGCAACCTTTTATTTAATCAATATTAATATAATATCAGTTCCTGCTTTTTGAAAACTATTTGAGTCATATTCTACCATTTAAATAATTACTTTATGACATTCAGGTTGGTCACCAAGTACTTCGAGACATCCAGAAAGAAGTGCAAAGTAATACTGTACCTCGCAGTATGCTGAAAGAATGGGCAACACATACTTTTCCTGCTGCTACAGATTATTGGACTTTCAGAAAGACGGTCACACTTCAGTTAGCATTACTTGGATTTGCAGAATTTGTCTTGCACTTGTCAAGACTCAATCCAGAAATGTTGCAAATTGCACAAGATTCTGGTCATCTTCATGCAGCATATTTCAGGTAGGCACCCCTGCGTGATGGAGGCAGTATGTTTCTTGCTTTGTTTACTTACTAACTCGCTTATAAGAAGTACAACTACCAAAATATTACCTTAATGAAAAGGCGTTAATTTATTTTTGCCCAACTAGTCCAATGAGAATTCAATTGAACATTTTAAAATCTTAATTCATTTTGTGGTTTATAAAAAGAGCTTTGCTCACAAGGAAGAAAAAGAAACAAATAAACCATTGCTATTTGATCATTGTTACAACTTAATAATTGTTTCAACTTTAGTCGTGGCTCAAGCCCTAAATGACTAGCAGTTACATGAATCGACCTGTTATAGCAAGAAGTCCAGCAATTTTCTCACACATAATTACTTTCGAAAAGACACAACCTACAAACCCACGCAGGACAATCAGCAGTGCTATTTACCAAGTCTAATGCTTCCTACCCTCCAAATTTGATACTGATTTTAAAAAACAAAATACAATTATAAAACTAGGCTATTTTTCAACTTTATGTGAATGAGATAAATTAAGCTTGACAATATTTAAATATTTTACTTCTTTTACAAATATAAAATTGTTTTTGATTCAATAACTTTTGCTAAATGCTGGTTTCTTACTTTTTTCAGGTTTGATGTTGGTGATAATACAGGTGAATTGGATGCAAATCGATCAGTTCCTTTCCGTCTTACTCCGAATATCACAAGTTTTATTTCACCTGTCGGTGTTAGCAGTGTCCTGACTGCTGCCATGATTGCCACTGCGAGATGTTTCATGCAGCCTAGTTTTAAGGTTGGTGTTTGAAAAAATTCATTGGAATGAATTTCCAATAAGTTTGAAAAATTATACAAATGGTCAATTTGATGTCTCATATCTTCTACATATGGGACAAATAGCCCCCTGTTTTTATGCATCATTGACTGTGACCAAAATACACTTTACAGCATAGAAAAAGAGTAATTCTAAGCAGTTTTCATTGCCTTTTCATGAATTTTTATTTGTATGTGTTTAGGTGGAAGGCTTACTTCGTGCTATTCTCCGAGATGAAATGATAGCTTGGTATAAGAAAAAGCAAGATGATGTCACACAACCTGCAACTATGGTTCCTCCAAATACACAACCCCCTGATATTGCAAGGTATTTCATATCTAAACAACTGAATTTCTCTGTAATATTTTATACTGAGTGTTATAAATAGGGCATAGAATTCATCATATAGGTTATTTATAAAGACTCTTGCTTTTCTGTTGTAGGTTCTGCTATACGCTATCCTACTGTAACCACACTGTAAGTGTGATTCTTTGTATAGATATATATAGCATGAACTTTTTGTGAGCCATACGAAGAAAACCCACTTGATATTCGTAGAAAAGAAGCAAGTGTATAAGACAGACAGCTAAATTAGAATCATGTATATTTGCTATGGATACCAGTCCAGGTCAGGCATAAGCGTGTTTACCAGTACAGTACCGGACCGAAGTAAGCGGTACCATTTCAATGATTATCTGAAATCTGCTGTGATGATGATGATTATGTCACAAGCAAATTTGCCAATGGCGATCACCATTCACGAATTCCAAATATTTGTTGTGACTGCTTTGTTTGGTAAGGACATTTTGCAATAGCTTTGTCGAATTTCTGTTTGATCATGATCTGCATCCCTTGTTTCTGTTAACGTAAAAAAATCCAAGGTTGTCATAACTACTCTTATTCCAGTGACCAGTTGGTGGCGCTAGTGAATCATGCTGTCAAAATGATAATGTCTCGTCTTCAAAATCTCGCTGAATTTGAGGGCGGAGAAAGCAAAGTAACATCGCTCGTGAATGCAGCAACTCTACAAGAAAATCTGTGTCGAATGGATCCTGCATGGCACCCATGGCTATGAAAAGCACCACATAATTTGTTGTATATACAGTTCTTGGTTTTATGAAGTAAAATGACACTTTTGCTATTTTCTGACTAGCGACTTACTTTCTAGAAGGCTGATGGCTTACTAATCACTTTTTTCGGCTTTAGTGGTAGAGATCATCGCTAACAATTAGTGCTTTCCTATTGTCCAATAGAAATGCCTGTGGTTGCTTACCTTTCAATCATGTTGTTTAAGTTTTGTACATTTTTGTATCATATTTTTAGTTTTCTGTGTTTGAATAAATATTCGTACATGGACTGTATATCAGATTTTGTGAGTTGTATTGTGAATTCAGTCAGATTAGGATTATAGTTTAAATTTGCACCCAACTTATTTTTTTATGTCAGAATTTATATGTGTCGTGTAATAGCAGAATTCGCTTCAACTTATTTATATTCTAGATATGAATGGCCACGACAAGTAGGATTTGGGTTTCAGATTTATCCTGAGGTAGAGAAAAGTCGATAAAGACTGATTAGGAGTCCAGCAATGCTTTCGCACATAATTATGCCTCGCGGCATTTGAACCTGCAGTGTAAGCAGAAGTGCGATGACAATCGTTTCCCCGATGGTTAGCACGATGCGCAACCCGTCGAGTTGAACATATCATTAAGATGTCAGCCCGTATAAAACATGATTCCGATGGTTGAACTAGTAATCGTTATGTTTTTTTGCCGCCAGCCATAAGGCTTGCTTAGTGTTGTTTTAGTTGAAGATTCCGGTTTCAAACCTCATGCTCGCTAATTTGACCCATGGCGTGATAAATTGACTGGTCAATGCTGAGCTAAAACAATTTTCTACAAATAGTATTTATCAGCGGATGATTGTCCAAGCCACACTCGCGAATGTTTGAAAGAAAATTCCTTTCCAATGGATATATCTTATTCCTTCAAAGAATTATGTGATACCGTGATTCTATATAATAATAGAAGTAATATTGGTCACTACGTACCCTGAAGGCATATGTACACATTCTACAACAGGGGTGTCAAACTCGTTGGTTCTCGAGGGCCACATTGCATTTTGGGAATTGTGCAAAGGGCCGCAAACAGTTTTCGATGTATTATGATAATGTATACTTAGAGCATATTTTTAGATAGGTGTAGTTTGTGACGTATATTGTGATTCAATCAAACAGCCGAATGAAGTTTTGTTATTTTCTTGAATTTCAAATGCCATTTACATATTATTTTTGGCATTTCACTATTATTGCAATTTACAAAAATTCATAGTCATTACAAAAAATCATAAATATTTCTATGTACAACTATCCAAAACATTTTTGAACAAAGATTTTTATTGCATATGTCCTGACGTTTGACATCTCTTTTGTGCCCCCAGCTTACTAATATCAGGATGAAATGATTTTATAGTACCAACTCTGATTAACGAAGTCACATGATCATCGGTTAATCTGGATCGTTCAGAATGTTTGATTACTTTCATTAATGCAAAAATTTACGTTTTCACTTCATGTATAGATCTGTAAACAAACAAATGTCGGATTTTTCGGACCAGACATTTCCTACCATTACGTGGCATAAGACCTCTTGAGTTATGATTGATAATGAATTTTAGTAACTAGGTAGTTGTATTATAATATTAATATACAAACACACGAACATTTTCTGTTCGAAGTTGATCTATAAATCTGTCATATTAACTGCTGATCTTATTCTGAGAATGTCTACTTATATTGTATTCTTTCATTGTACTGATGGAAATATGACAAATTAAACAATGCGCATCAGAATTTGAGAAATGCAGAAATATTGCAACGCCCAGTTTTCTTCAAAAATACTGCCTTTAATTACTTAATCCCTGAAGTGTTTTTCAAGTACTCTTTTGCTAGCCATAATTGGATCATATTGAAAACAAAAAAAAATTAATTTTCTAAAACCACTTTCAGTAAATTGTCGTTTCTGTGTGAATATTCAATTCAAAAATGTATAACATTTATATAAAAAAAAAACTTGCAAAAATATTACAAATATTGATGGACGTTCGAGGGCCGCATTGGAAGTTCTCTGGGGCCGCATGCGGCCCGCGGGCCGCGAGTTTGACACCCCTGTTCTACAATAGAGCGACAGAAATGTTGAGAGAAAATCCTAATTCGCATTTTTCTCGCACATTTGCCACTAAAATCGGCAGAGTTGATACGAAACTCTGATTTTACATAAAAATACGCTGCGTGTGTATTTGATATATATAAATTTCTTATTATTTAACGTGTTATTATCGCAATAGCAGTATGCAGTGGCGTACCTAGGGTGTGGCAGCCATGGCTCGTGCCATTGGCGCCGTTTGGACAGGGGCGCAAAAAAAGGCGGAAATTTTTATTTGTAAAATTTTATAATAAAACAATTTCACATGGTTAATAACTGTTACTAGTATTTTTACTCAAATATTAACGTAGTAGTAACTTAGTTCCTTGACAGTCATTATAAATTGAAACTAACTATCAAGGGGGGCGCATTTTTCAATTTTGCCATGGGCGCAATTTTATGTAGATACGCCATTGACAGTATGCGTTCTTGTTATTCTAACCTCTAAAAAGCGATTCAATAGTCTTGATGCGCACTAACTATTTCTGTAACGTTTCCTCTGACCAATTGAACAGTAATATACTTGAACTATGTATGTCTGAGGAAGTATGGCCTTGGTCAGACGAAACATTACAGAAATATATATATATATATAATATATGTATTTGTGTTAGTGTGCTGCAAGACTCTTGAATTACTCAGGATAGTTATCTTCACTCTTACTACAGCATACTTATATGGATCCACCGGCACAAAAGCATAGAAGAAGGAAAATAGCCTAACAAATTTTCTTGAAAATGCGCGTCAATTTTACTATGTGACGTCACTATGTTTCCATAAACTACTTGAAAATTTTGACAACACTTAACACGTTATAAGTATCATTTCTCTAAATCGAATTTAGTGAAGGACGCTTAAAATTACTTTCAAAAGAAGTCGAGTGTTTTTATAAATGGAACTTCTCTTTAATGTAAACATGTGCTCGTATGGTGCAACATTAAATCCGGTTAATTAAACGAATTAAAAAAAAGTGTGAAGTTATCTTGCGCTACACGATAGAAAGAATATAATTTCCTTGCTACACGAAATGTGACTGCCACACTGGCTAACGTAAGATGTTGAATGGAATATATTCTATCTAATTCTACTGGAATTCAGACAAAACACATCATAACAGATTGGAAAGTTAATCATGTTTTTCAAATATTACATTCAATTTTCACACTCTCATTGTTTTTTATAAAAAGATAAAAAAAAAAGTAGATATTGTAACAACATCTTGTTTATATATTTAATGAACCACCCGAAAATTTAACACGAAACCTTTGAAATTTTAAAAATAAATGAAAACGAGTGAGGGATACATTTTAATTGAAATTGTATTTCGGGCGAGTAGAAATTTTGCTTCACAATCGCAGAAAATGAGTATTTCGGGCGGGTTGAGGTATTCATTGGAATGAGTATTTGTATACTTTTTTCCACAATTTCGCCATACCCCTAGAATAATATGTAATACTAATGACAACGATTGCATCAAAATTTTGCAATTACGTGTCTCGAGGTGTCAATTGTTGTGTATATTGCATGTGAAATATATATTGTCACGCTAATAACCGAATTGCGTAAGTCATTTTTGGCGACTTTGAGTTTTTTATAAAATAGGTATTTCTGTAATGCTGCGCACCTGTCTGTTAACTCAGATTTTATTTTAAAATTCCGAAACCCATAAAAATGGAGATTTAGTATGACCATTGATGACTTAACAATGGATAGAAAACTCATTGTTGTCGCCACAGACGTGCCATCACGCTTGAATGACCTTCTGTAAAATCATATTCTGGGGCGCTTAAACAATGCTTTTCTTATGGCGGAGCCTCGTGAAATTAAAGCCTGAAATCTCGTAAAATGGGGTAATTCAATATGTTTATACGGCCGTATTCATATACACTGTTGAAATATAAGTTATATGATGTATTCGGACAAATTTATAATTGGCCACAAGTGCGAACATGTAATCCAAAGTGGGATATGCGACCAGAGGGTGGTTTCTGATCAATTTGTGAGGATTGTGGAAATGTCTGAATGGCGTGCGATTGCATTTTGTTATATTAGCCGATCTAATTCAGCGTGATCCGTAACGTTGGACTCCGAGCATCTTCACGTCGTTATTTATTCTCGCTTAATTTCCCGCTGCAAATTTACCCCATTTCAGAATATCATTGCAAGCATCTTGTTTCAAAAAGTTGTTTTGTTCCGCATTGTAAAATATATAAAATGAAACGAAAAATACCTTTAGTTTATTTAGGCTGGTGACAGATTAAAAGCTCTTTTTCAGTTGGTAAATTGCCCTTGAGAACTATACCATAGTCACTGAATCCCTTCACTATGCCTGCGATATACTTTTTAGGGCAGGAGTGTGCGACCATCATTGACAGAAGGCCAGATACAAGTTACTGAATAAAGCCGATGGTGCACCTATAAACTCTCCCTATGAAATGCTCTGGATACAAAAAAAAATCAACTTACAAAAATTCTTCTCGTAATATTGCTTCGCTAACATACTATTTTCTACATACGAAAGATCGAAAACCTTTCAAACGCGCGTAGTGAAATTTGTTTAAATTAGGTTAATTTAATGCATTGCTTGAAGAAGTGAATACCGAATATGGCGCACATATCCTAGCGCCACCGTAAACGTTTTGATTTGAAACATTGCAGCCCTGTGCGACACGGCAATGTCTTGATAGCGAAATTCAGTGAGAAGACGATGATGCGATAAAAAAATAAATATAAAATTTTGAATTTCATGTATGTGTGCTCATTTCCTATGAATTTTAATCGAATTCAGTGAAAAGGGCGTTTTCATAACATTGTGCATTTCGTAACAGGATTTTGCTTGCTTGTTTTAGTGATATAACCGTGGCACTCAGCTTTGTGAAAGAGAAAAAGAATAAAATTGCTCGCACGCACCAAAATAAATGATCTAAAAACTCGTTTTGTGGGAACACCATTCAAAATTGGCGCTTCTCCGCGAGCCGTACAAATTTTCTTATCGGGCCGCAGTTTGCACATCCCTGTTTTAAGGCATTCTGAAACTATCTTCGGGGCCACATGCAACTTCACTCTGGTTATTATGAAATTTTAATGTACTAAAATGAATCGTAGTTTTTTTATATTTTATTCCAGACCTGGGGATTTTTATAGCGTTGAAAAATAAAAAATAATAGGAGTGGCAGTGCGGAGTCAGTGTTGTGAGAACATATCGGATTTGTAGAATTCGAAACATCGCAAAAATACGAATCACAACTAGCGGTAAATACGGTATAATCCGACAGTTTTCCATTCTTTGGTATTGCCTTGATATTTCATAGTGATGCTCTTATTTTGACGTAAGTCGGCGCATCGCAATTGATTTAACAAGCAAGAAATTTTAAATAGTCTAGTATTGGTCGTGAATAAGGATGCAAAGTATGACTACTTACAAGTATTCGATTCTAATCCGATTCCTAAATTTTCGATTCCGATTGTCGATTCCGAATCTCGATTTATGGACATAGCTTACCGACAAAACATACCCACATAAACAATACCCTATGAATTCAACCAAAAGAGCAATGTTCAAATATATGGAAACGAAAGCCAAAACTAAGTGGTATGGGTATTCAATCTGCCACAGTAGACAAAATCGTACAAAAAACGAATCCCTCAGAACCCATAGAGATTTTTGAGATGAATAAAGGCAAAAGCTTTCAAGCGAAAAACTACATATATTGCCTATGTATATAGTGAAGTTTGCGGTGTCGTAGCAACTCAACATAGCAGTTTATACATATATGTAACGGACTTGTCACAAAACCTTAAGAATCGATTCCAATCTATCGGAATCGATTCTAGTCGATTCCGGGAAGAATCGATTCTGTAATATAATCCGGACTTGATTCCGCCATTCCTAGTCGTGAATACTTGGCGCAACTGAAAAATTATTAGCCTGTAAAAAATCGGTTCTTTCAGCGCTACAATTACAGGAGTTGTTCCGCGAGGATTTCAAGGCAATTAATATTTATTTTGAACCTCTTTTGAAAATCCTGACTATGGCCTGATCAAGATAAAGTACAATGAAGCAATTTATTAATTGTACCAATATAAATTTGAGTAGACTTTGGGATTTTATCGTAGATCTTGAGATTTTTTTAGCAACGATATCTTATAAAAATAATCACAACTGGCTGTCAATACAGTAGAAACTCTACCTACGAAATTAATTCGTTCCGGAAGCCCATTCGTAAGTAGAAAATTATGCAAGTAAGGACGCAGTTTACATATAAATACCCTAATTCGTTCTAAGTCTACACAAAACTCGGACATTACATTTGTATATATTATAATACTGGGTAAACCCGTAACAATTACATGTTAGAATTAAATTACCACATAATAAATAGAAAATGTACACATAGGAAGAATAGAGAAATAACAAATAAAAACTACGAACGGTAGACCGTGGAGAGTGAGAGGGCGGCGGTTGGTGTTATCTTTTTATTAAAAAACGTTAAAATTGGCAATACATACTAAATAATATTTAAGAGCCATTCCACACGTTCTAAATTGCAAGAAATGAAACCTTTCCCATAATGTCAGGTCACTATCGAAATTGAGGATGAAAACGATTAATGGCGACACAATTTCCTTTTAGAATTATTGTCGAGGCGCACAAACAATCTCGACTAAATTTAAATATACGATGATAGTTTCGTATATTATTCGTAAAATCTTTTCAATCAAAAACATCCTCGACGTATTATAAGCAATTCAAGTCAGCGCTAATTGAAATATTTTCATGTGGCTGTAATGTATTGCCGTGCGTACACGGCTGCCTTCGATTGCGATAAAAATGAAGTAATTGTAAAATGTTTTTAATCTGAACGTGGACCGCTAGGATATGTGCGCTTATAAACTCGAAAAAACGATATTCGAAGGTCGCGATATACGAATTGGACATCCCTGATTCAAGCACTGCATTAAATTAATCTCAAAAAACACTACACGCGGTATTCAAGTTTTTGACATTCCGTATGTTGAAAATTCGAAAAGATCCGACTATTTTTACGAGTGGCATAATTCGGCAAATGTTTCAGGACCCATTACATGGAAATTTCCGAATTCTGATCTCACCACCCCTTTGAAAATCCTGGCTGTGCCACTGAAAGTGTGTATTGTAAGGTGAGCCCAATCGACCCTTTTTTATGACATTTTGTGCCGGGATACTATGCAAAATTTAGGTTAATGATGCTTAAGATGAGTATTTCGCAAGCCTTCATACACGAAAATTATAGGGGAATCCATCCTCTAAGAATTAATCGATTTTTACGATCCCCGATTTTTATCAAGATTCTCATTAGCTAAATCATTGAGCTGAAGTTAAAAACTTTCTATTACTACCAAATATCTCACGTATCGTGCTTCAAAACATTAGATTTTTACAAAGTAAGGTTGTCTCTTCGCCCATTAAATCCCATGCATTCGCAGACAAGAAATGCGTCGGAACAGAAGATCAGTCAAGCGTATACTATCTGTAGCATAACAATGGTAAGACAATGGTCATTTTGATCCATTGTCAAGGTTTCAATGGTATGACATGCATATTTTTGCAATTGTTTCGTCATAATTAATTATCATTGTTACCGCAGGACTATTGTGACGTCACAAAGGTAAAACAACCTTGGCGAAGTATTTTCGAATTTGTGCATCTCGGATTCTAGCTTAGCGCGTATTAATTTGAATTTATACTACAGTATAGGAAGGCGTGCACTTGTGATATTCACTGTCCGAGTCCAATTCACCCTGGTTGGCTTTTATATTGGGTGCATTGCTGTTTTATTCTTTATATTTAATCTTAGTCTCATTTCGGTGGGTGTGCAGAACGTGTTATATTATTGAAATATATATTTTTAAACATAAAATATAATGTAATTGAAACTGATTAGCTATTTTGGGGATTAGACATTGTAGATACTGAAAATTACATGACTGGTGCATATAGCAAAGTTGCAAAATTGCGTTTGTCCCCAAGTCATAGACACATTTCTGCCTAAGTCACAGTGCGCCATTATGACGTCACTTAACTGTGTCATACAAATTACCTTAAATCCGGCTACGATCAAAAAATTGGACCATGGCAAATTATTGACTCTCAATGGCATAACAATATCATTAGGAAGTTTTTTACGTTTTTCTCAAAACTGCTAAAAATGACTTACGCAATTCGATTATTAGCGTGACGATATATCCTTAACATATATTTGCATCAAAAATTGGGTAGTTTGCGTTACCTTTATCCACAATTTTTTTTATAGGTTGGATCGGAGTACTAATATGAGATATTTTTATATACATACCTGATATAAAATACAATAGTATGCTACAATTTTTGACAATTACAAACTTTAAAAATACAATTTTTACTAAAACACAGGAATATCATTTACGCTATCGGGTAATTTTTGATATCTCAAACTCCTCAGTTTTATTGTTGGGATTTCGTACTAATAACTAGCCGTGAATTAATGATTCGCAAACTAAACTATAAAAGATTGTATTATTAAGTACTGGCGAGAGAATACTTTAACAAAAAAAATTTCAAGAGGAGAGACAGCGTTGCAACACTGTTGGCAATGTAAAGTAAGCAAACACTACATCCCGGATATGTTCTCTGGTATGATATTGTTGTTATAAAACATAAAAAAAATTTCAATCTAAACATAATACAAAATCAATAAAACCACATCACCAGCTGTAACTTTGATCTCTTCGAAATATTTAAATGTCAATCAATATTAAATTAAATTAATATTGTTAAGAATTCGTGCCACATCCTGGTTTGTATCCGGGTATCATAGTTCATCGTGAAATACGGTTATATTTCTAGTTTTACTTTCAATATTTTTAGCGCCTTTCGCTCTGAACTAGGCTCTTTCTCAAGATAAGTAAGGTGCTGCTATAGTTTGGAAGGGCCGGAACATTTCCGTTCCGACATTACTTGCCCAATTTATTTCAGCCTGGGCAGGGTGGGGAGAATGGGGCTTGAACCAGAGATAGATGTGTAATCTGCGACGCCTTCATAGCCTGAGGCGATAACCGCTTGGTCGCTAAAAATGATCACATCAGTTATAAAAAGAAAGTACTGACATTTAAATCTCATAATCTATTAAAAATCCAAAATTTATTGAATAAGTATATAAAAGACTGTTTTATTTGGTTAAAAAGATTAAGTCCAAACGTAAAATAATTCTACGGGTTCCTAAAAAGCTGTCTCTGACTTTAAATGTGACAGCATAATGAGATTCAATTAAATTTTTCAGTGATGTTTTAAAATTCTACATTGCAAAAAAGTATCGTTGTACAGCAGAAACCATGTATCTACAAAATATCAGAAATTTTACTCGAAAATCCCTGTGAAAATCTAGAATCACTGTCATGAAAATGCAATGAATCAATGCGTCGTAATGGGAATTGACAAAAAAAATTCTTGTTTATCTGCACTGAAAAATCATTTAAATTCAGACAATGGCTGTCTCAACTCTATCAGCTCTATATGAATTGTATGTCACCGGTAATCGACGGGCCAGCCATAAACGATTTATGCTTTAATGAAATGTTCTGTTTGTCTGTGTTACCAACGTTTGAAATATCCCATAGGCAGTGGTGGGATACAAAATACTGTGAAAAGGGTTCTCTTATGCATCGATCTCAAAACAACGGGTTCTCTCATATTTCACTATGTAAGCTGCATTAACATGACATGCTGTACATACACCTAATACACAAATTTTGTAACGCCAAATTTAATTCTAGTCGTCAGCTGCGATCCACTTCTCCAATTTACTGCCAAAGTCTAAAACAAAACAAAAACAACCGGTTCGCTATTGAAACGATATTTTAGGAGCGGGTTCACGCAAACCAATGCGAACCTCCTGAATTCTACCATCGCCCATTGGAATGCATTAGTTCATTTTGTATTTTATTATTCTTTGGTCCTTTGTCTAAATGAGGATATTGTGTACTAAACTGCAAATAAATATTTACTAAATACAAATAAATACACTTGCTATTTCGTGGAATGCTATTTGTTATGCTTATTTTTCCTTGTCTTTAATTAACATTTTCGACCAATGGTGCAATATTTTTGATGATCTACTTCAATTTCGCCACATCCCGGATACGTTACGACGAAACACCGGCAAGTAAAATAGCACAAATTAATCGAAGTACCCAAACCAATAATATTTAACTTAAAAAATCAATGAATTTTAAATTTAATAGGATTTTAAACCAACTGTATTATTTAACGTTATTATATTATGCGATTAATGATGGATCGATTTTTTGTTGTTGATAAAAATGAAAATTAAAAAAGGAAACACAAATTAGGCATTTCAACACTTTTATGTGGTTTTGGGACAAACATGAAGGTCATTGACGAAACGGGTGACGCTCGTTAGAGGTCATTACATTAATGATAACTCCCCATTACTTAATTTTTCAAGGACTAAAACAGCAGGTGGCGTCTGTCTTTGATGACTGTCATAAATCATATCAAGAGCGGCGATGAATTATGACTTTTGATTTTGCGCCAAGCTAACTCCACCTGTGACCATGATATTCATTTTGAGAATAATACACCACTTCTATTATTTTTATACCAACAGTTATAATTAATTTAATTTTTATATTCCACTTAGTACCCCAGGTGCAAGCATGAAGTGGCTGGAGTGTGAAAAACACTCCAGATATGTAATTCCGGGTTCAATTTTATATAAATATCGACGATTCCATCAAAAAATTACACTCCAGTTGGTTGACTCAATATTGTCACCACGAAACTGGTTTTATAAAACTTCGAAAGTTGAGCTACTCAAATCTCGATAAAAATAATCAACAAAACTTGCAAACTTAAAACGCCAGCATGGCGCCTATTAGCGCTGCCATTTTGGCAGTGTTTATTTTCCTCAGCGCGTCTCCAACGAGGTCAGTATTATTATTTTTTCAATTGAATATTGTTATGTTGAAACCGCGTTATTGCTCTTTTCTTGTCATTGTTGTAAACTGCTTGTCTGAGGAAGTCTGATTTTGGTCAGACGAAATGTTACAGAAATAAATTTGTGTTGGTGTGCAGCAGGACTCTTGAATTGCATAAAATGGCATTGTGTTATACCTGCATTTATATTTCTATATTATTATTGTAATTGATATTGGATGCAATTTTATCAGGCTTACCATGAAAAATCGACAATTCACAATTTCATTAATTTTTTTGCCCTACCAATATTTTCCGATTGCAAAGTTTTATTTATTTTTAATAATTTAAAGCATATTAGGGCATTGGAAATGTCTCGTTCTACAAACTGGTATTGTGACGTCACGTTGTTATTTTTATGAGGTCATATTCTGTTTTTATTTAATGCTCGCCCCTACATCCTATAGAATCCACTGCATATATGTTTGCGAATAACAGTGTTAATAACACGCTATCATCAAAATAAAATCAGAAGTTACATTTTTGTATAAAATTAACGTTTTTGCTCGGCTATGTCACGTACAGCGTATTTTAACTTATTCAATTCAGTAGGATCGCGCCTTGGATTATAACAAAAGTTCAAGTTTTATGGAAATTATTAAAACCTAGTTTTATATTCATTTTATTAACTATTTTTCGTTTCTTTTTTCTACAGCGTTGAGGCACTTCTTGGTAAGAATTTTAATTTTATTTTTATATAAATCGAAGGAAATAATTTTTATTCGTATATTGCACAGTATTTTGAAGTAGTATCATCAAAACATTGGTTATTTTTATGAATCTGTACAAAAATACGTTCTTTATTTCAATTTAGATATAAGTTGAATTTAATATTTTCAGTCATTGTCAAACAAATTTTTAGATTTAGGCTCGGATTTCATTTTTATTTTACTTGTTTGTTAAATGATAACAATGAGCCATGAAATTTAGTTGTCGTCCAGTGTTATTATAGTAGTAATTAATTCGTTTATTGTATTCTTTGTTAATTTCATCTTTCATTATTTATTTTCCGCGATTCATCACTTTTCAGAATGCCAAAACCTGAACGACCCCCTTAACGGAAAATTCTCTTGTACCAAAGAAGGAGACAATTCGTGAGTTAAAAATACTGATATACTAATTCAAATAAAAACTTTGTAAATTAATTTACAAAATTTAAAAGAAATAAATGAAGGTACAAAATAAAATGTCCTAATTGTGTTATGGAATACACACAAAAGTGAAACCAAATTGAAGTAATCACTAAATGAAAACATATAGCAGTGTAAAGCACACGATCCAATAATTTCAATATTTTCTAAATTGATAGATTAAGGTTTCAGTGGCTCCCTCCCTACTTTTTTATTTCAAACTTATTTTGAAACCGTTATGCAAAAGTCTGTCTTCCGCTTTTGTACAATTTATATATTTTATAATGTGATTATAAATAACTATTATAATAAAAACAAACAACTAAAGAATATTAGTATTTCTACAGCAAATACAAAGCTGACTTACTCCCCAGGAACGATAAAATTCTTGCATGGGTAGGAGATTTCTCTCTGGTTGGGAAACGTGCATAAACATTCGATGTTTTTTTTATGCAGGATCTGTGTTGCAACATGTGACGCGGGTTTCAAATTCTCTAATCCGAAATTTGGCCAAGAGATCCGTTCCGTTTGTGACCCCGCTGATGGTGTATGGGATCCTCCGTGCGAAGCTATTTTGTGCGAGAAGGAGGGTATGGATTTTATACTGTTTGCAATGACTTATAGATTAGATTGATATTTTGCTCCAAGCGATAGAATTTTGGGAAGTCAAATAACGATGCAATGTTCAAAAGATGAGACTTTATGAATATTAAAAAAACAAAAAGCAGATTACATTGTACTCTGATTTAAGAAAACGTTCCCCATCAAAACGCTCTTACAGCAGTATTTTAACTGATTTTTTTAGGGATTATAAACTTTTTTGATTAGTCCTCTTAATCCTCATTGCACCTTAGAACCTTGCACCTTGATTAGGGCTATACTTGTTTAGTTTCATGCCTTGTGCCAATGTGTGGTCTCGGCATATTGAACTAGACTGCGTCGCTTCGTGCTTTCCTGGTCGTATTGACTTGAACTTGTTCAAGTCTCCCGTCAATCGACATTTACTGGTCCCTAATTTTATACTATTTGATTCAAGAGTCTTTTCGCACACTAACACAAATGTATTTCTGTAGCAGGACTCTTGAATCAACTAGTATAGTCAAGTTTATTCTTGCCACAGCATCCTTGCGTTACATTCGGATCCACTTATTCAAAGGCATAGAGCAAGGAAGGGTAGTTAGTCTTGCGTAACCCCAACTGATAGTTCCATAATTTTATATTGTGATTCCCTTATAGTTTCAGTAGCTCTGGGTAATAGCCCGCCCAGAAATCAGTTGTGTATCTAAATGATTGACCTTTCTTTGAGAGAATTTCCTTTCAAATATTACTTTCTGCAAACTTTTATTTATAGTAATACCATATATTCTAGAAATCAATCCCTGTGATGCATCGGCACCTGAAGATGGCAAAAAAGAATGTAGCGACGTTAACGGGAGTCGAATGTGTTCGATTCAGTGTAACGACGGTTTCCGAGTCGAATCAACGCACCTTTACGTGTGTAATTTAGGCTCTGGAGACTGGGTTCCTGAGCTTTCGGATAAATCAACATTTCCGAGCTGCTTAAAAGGAGCTACATCGTAAGTCTCAGTCAAGTTCATTTTCATATAGCCAAGCATGATTTCTAATCATTTCAGAAAAATGTTGTGCAACAGGAGGCCCCGGCCCTTGTCAACACAATTCTAATCCGACCCCGTCGAGCTTGTAAAACCCTGGTATTAAAATGAAGAATTTTTAAAATATTTTTCTTTGTATTAGAATTAGTCAAAATTAGGAAAATTTTAAATATTCAAAAAAAAAATAAAAATAAGGTGTAGCATCAGAACCGTTCTTATTACAAATCATGGCGTAGTGAGAATAAAATACGTTACTGAACAAATAAAGCAACTTTAGGTAGTTAATTTTTCCATTCTAAGCTTTGTTTATTAGTCTAGGTTCTTTGATGAGTGAAACTATTTGATTGCTTTTTGTTACACCATATATTTTACCCTGGAAAATTCAGATCATGCAATTTAATGTAAAACTGTGCACAACGAATGAAAACAGACCGACCAAATTTATTTACCCACAATTTCAGGAATTTGTTCCATAAATTTCAAACAATAAAAAATTTACGTTTTATTTTATTCCCCAATCAAAAGATGTGTCAACCTTCAAGTCGACGCTGAAAATCTAGTGATGGTGTGCCGTACGGAAGAACGGGAACAGCGATGCTATCCCGAATGCCACGCTGGCTTTCAGGCCACTGGTGATCTTCCAGAAAAAGGCTATTATACCTGCTTGAACGGAGAGTGGTTTCCTAAACTCGAAACAATTGAGTGCAAAGGTAAGCATTGGAAAGATACAAAACACTGAGATGCAACGAAATCGCAGACTAAATTTGTCTCTAAATGCTAAAATGTTTGCCTTGAAATCGATATCTCTTAAAGTAAGTTTTAACTATTTAATTTTCATTTCGTTTTTCTGAAATCTTTCGTCGCACTCAGAACCACGGGTTGTTCAATTTTGATTTTAATATTTGACAATGGAACGTTATTCCTGTTTCTAGGAGCTATCGACCCTCAAGATCCAACAGGTATTGCTCACATTACTGGTATATACACGCAGAAAGATGTCCCTGTAGAACAAACTGGCTATTGTACCACTTGGGGACAACAGCACTACAGAACATTCGACGGAAAAGTTTACCGATTCCACGGCAAAACCGATTTCATTCTGGCAAAAGACAAGCTTGGCGACTTCACAGTTCTCATACACAACGATAAGGACTGCAGTGGTATTGACTGCAAAAGGTAGAATAAGTTATAGATATAATATTACTTGTCAATGCTATGACAAATTGACTGACTTACACAAATAATGAAAGCTCAACTTTTCATCCAAACAGCTGTGGAATTCAGTTATTGCAAATCCAAAACAAAAAGCAAGTCACACTAATAATAAAACTTATCCCATGTGCCTTGTAGGGCTGGGCATTTTCGAATACCTTGTGATTTCAGAATCGAATCGAATAATTTTTTTCGAATCGAATCGAATCTCGAATACTTGAAAATATATAATTGTAAGCGACTTTAATATAGTAATTGGTCCTCTCAACAAATGAATTACTGAAGACATAGAATAAATCACCCAGATAGATTACTGAGCGTTCACACAAAATAACAAACACGTTTTATCAATAAATCACTACAGAAAATAGTCATATGTTAGAATTTTGTTGAAAAAATATGACTCCAATGAGAAAAAAATTGGGGAATTCACCTCGACCATTAGCGGAAAGATAAAAACAAGATGGCGGCGATTCGAAATTTAGCTCTGAACCGATTCGAATAATTTACTATTCGATTCGAATATTCGATTCGAAATGCCCAGCCCTAGTGCCTTGTACACCACGGTAATACCATGGATTTTTTTTTTTTTTTAAATAAATAAAAGCATTCTAATAGCCTCCTAGCGACAACAACAATCTTTAATCACTGATAATTTCAAAACAACTGTCAAGTAATTAAAGAGTAAGCGATAATAAATAATAAAAAAAGCGATAATAAAAGCAAGAATTCTAACAACAACACCGTAATACAACCATTTCGTGTCCAAAAATTGCACCGCTATGCCCAGCTGTTTGCCAGGGTATCACGTAGATCATTGATTCAAAGTTTGTTTTCCTTATTCATCATATCAAGGACCCCATCAATTTATTTGAAACCAGTTATCCACAATCACAACAATTTTCTTCTGAACCAGATCAGCGACGGTGAAAATCGGTTCCATTATGATTGAAATGAAAGAAGACACAAAACTTTGTGAACCAGCAGCCTTCCATGACGGAGAGAAGCTTTCGCTTCCAACTTCTATTCATGGTGTTGTCGTCCAAAGAATCGCCGACTATATCGTAGTCCGAGATAGAATTTCAGATCTTTATGTCAAATGGGATGGGAAGGAATCCGTTTCAATCAGAGTAAATATCTATTTTATTTCAGTCTTTCCGCGTCATCGCGTTAGAAAATACAATTTTTTTTCAAATCGAGAGAGATATTTTATTTCGTCTACCAGAAACCAGCAACGGCACAAATATACATACATAATACACGAGTTAATTCTGTATAGACTAAGGGGATCGATACGACCTGAAACGTCTATAATGAAGCTTTGTGATTTGTTGTTTCGCTCTAATCACCGTAAATAAAATGGGAATTTTTTTTATAAAATATATGGCGTTTTACTGATTTCAACTATTTAATACTAACTTTTCGCGTTTCCGACTATATCTCTTACAGCACGAATAAATGATAGAAGTGACGTTGGTTACGACATATTATGGTGCATAATTGAGTGAAATTACCGCCTTATAAAAAGTATAATATTCTATGGTGAAATAGTTTAACTTCTGAAATTTAATCAGGTCAACAAAGAAATGTTGGGATCCACTTCCGGTCTCTGCGGTTTTTACAACGAAGACCACACAGACGATTTTAAACTTCCGGACGGTACAGTTGTAAAAACAGTCGATAAATTTGCAAAAGGATGGCTCACAAATTGTAAGTGGAGATATTTTATTTCACTCTCACTATAACGTATAACATGTATAAAAGCAATCTTCAGTGTATCGTAGAAGTCCTTAAATCCCCAGTCGCGAGTGCTCCAGAAGCGTGTTTACCAAAATGGAGTTAACTCATTTTGTTCGCCTACTTTACATCAAGTTGTGTAAGGGACTGAAATCTATGGCTAGGGCGTATATTCACTAACACAGACAGTCCCCGAACTCGTAATTGAAATAAAATTGTGCCCTAACCTTAACCTGGTACACACACTACGAGAGTACCCAGTCGCGAGCCAAATGGAGTCAAGAGTCATCCGAGTCTTGTGCCGAGTGCGAGTCCGAGTCAAAAACTGAGTTAAGTCTCACTGGTGGTTAGTTGATGACAATTCCGAATCCTTTAGATGATTCAATCCACAAGATGGCGAGAGTCCAAATCGAGTCAAGTTAATGAACCGACCTACTTCTACACTAAGAATTTTTGAGATACACGATTATCATATTTTTAAAATGACGACTCATAAATCTCTCATGGCGATGGTGGGCTTGATTTATTGATATAAACAAGGGAGCAGCACTCTAATATACGGACACGAAAGTTGCATGGTGATGCACGAGAGCACCGAGTTTGTTAAAAATATCAGTGGTTTAACTTTAAGCATGAACACGGGAACCTATTCATTCTGTTACTTAATGCAACTAGTGTTTTTTTATTATAACTATATTCCGATCTACTTTTAGTGGACGATTCCATCATACCGCACTCTAGCTCTTTCTGCATCACTAATACTGATGAAGGAAAGACAAAGACGGCAAAAGCAATTGTAGTGTGCAACTATCTTATGGACACGCCATGCAAATCAGTAAGATTTAATTTCTGTTTTCTTATTCTTATACATAAAACTTTTTGATATATTTTTAGAGCTTAGATTTGATATATACGACAACGGGATTGGTCAATGATGGCATGTTATGGCCTGGTTAGAACTTTCACTTTGTATATATATCAGTCGGTATTATTGCGTATTGAATTATAAAAAGTTTGCCTTCTTTTCATTATACATCTGTGTTAGAGTGAAGCAAGACTCTTGAATAAAATAGTATAGTCATCTTCATTATTGCCACAGAATCCTTTGCGTTACACGCATACGGATCCAATTCCACAAAGGCATATAGCAAGGAAAGGTAGTTAGTCTTACGTAACCTCAGATGATAGCTACATAATATAGTTACCTATTCCTTATTAACAGCACACGTCTAATAATAGTGCTGGTGTATTAACCGGCTACGTCGTGTAAGAGGCAATGTCTAAATTTGAGTTATCAGTTATTTTAATTACGCTTACTTGTGTTTTATAAAGCTTGTCGATCCCACACCGTTCTTTGAAGCATGCAAAGAAGATGTTTGTATGTGTGAGAATGACGATTGCGTATGCAATTCGATGGCGACATATTTCAGAGAATGTAACAGGATGGGCGTCTTTATGGACTGGAGAAAAGAGGGAAGATGCGGTAAGAAAACTTCAACGTCAATTTCTGTAACACATTAAATTCATTATACGGTGACCCCGCCAATACTTGTTCTCTCAACCAGTAGTAAAAAGCTATGCAAATTAATCATATCTGTATGTTCATATAGCAGGGTGTTCATAAAGTCTCATTAAAATTTTAATTGTGTTATGAAGTCAGTTCTCAATACAGTATATTAACCAAGTTCATTTTATTTTAATCAAAGTTTGTTTAGGTTTTTGCTTCATTCATCATCTGTAGGGGCCAACAAACTATATATATATGGTATCAATAAATTCCCTTTTTAATTAAAAAAAATTGTTTGTAATGGAAAAATAACAAAGCATTCACGAGAATATTTTTTTGTCTAGCCTTAACTTGCCCCGGCACTATGGTGTACGATGCATGCGGCTCTTCCTGCCCAAAGACTTGTTACGATAACAATTACAACTGCGAACACGACCATTGTATTGACGGATGTCACTGCCCAGACGGAAGTTACCTTCATAATGGAACTTGCTTGACGAAATCTACTTGTCCTTGTCCTTATGCAGGTCGCGAGCATTCACCAAGATCCAGAGTTCGAAGAGATTGTAACCAATGGTAATTCTTTTTCATGCTTCCGCGACGATAACCCCAACAGAGAAATTGCGCACCAAAACGAACAGGGGGCGTCGTCAGCCCATTTTCATTGCAGTGAAAACATGAATAAGACTGAGACAGTGTTGTGCCCTATAAAAATGTTTTTGAAAATATGAAACTATGAGTCCTATTCCATATGGAAAATATATTTTGCCAATTTTTCTGATAATAAATTTCAAATTATTATGATTAATGAAATATTCCAACAAGCAAACACGTTGGAACACTAATCCGTGTACGATATGCGCCACGCGACTTCAATTATAATAAAAACCTTTAAAATGCGTAAACGTAAATTGCATTTAACGGAATTTGGCTCATTTGATCAATAAATAACAAAAAGTTGCAATTCTCGATTATGCTGGTGATTATAATCACCAACCACAGTCGGTTTAATTTTCATTTTATAGCTTTCCACGCAGATACATGCTGATGTAGACGCTGTTAGACAAGTATGCAATTACGACTGTGGCTTTGCGGCTTTCTAATAGAGTAGGATTTTCATATTTAGCCCGGGGGAGATGAAAGCCAATAAGATGGCTCAATCATATGGTGAACCACGGCCTCTCGCCCATGTACCAGTCCATGTCGAATATCGGAATAGTAAACCGTTATTTGCTTCACTTGTATGAACTCATTAGCGGAAAAAGCATGATCATCACGATTGCAAACCCGCGCAAAGTGCGATGGCAGGCGTGTTTCTTAGCACGATATGCCGTCCGTCGAGACTATATATTTTGTTACGGATTCAGAACACCATTGTATTCTCTTGTTCTACTTTCAGCATTTGTGCAAATGCCAAGTGGGTCTGTAGCAAAAACCAATGCGATGGACTCTGTTCAGTCTCATCCACTCATTTCAAGACATTCGATGGAAGATCTTTCGACTTCGGTGGTACATGTTCTTACACACTTGTTAGAAGTGAGGGATTGCATGAAGTTGCATTTGAAATACAGCTTAACAAGAATGATTGCAGGCAAGTAAAAGTATCTTCTCGATTGAATTAAAACAGAGAAAATTTCTGTCTTAGCCGACTAACGTTTAAGATGCCAGTGTTGCATTACATAGTCCAGATACGGCTATTGCTATGCCGTTATCTACATTTCGTCGCAGATTTAAAGTATTTAGTCGACGCGATTGTGCTAAATTGAGTTGACTGCTAAAAAATTCATCATTTTTCTATTGACAAAATGGACCACATTCCAGGATGTGTGTTTGGAGTTATTACTCTACCACTAAGAAGTTTTATATTTGTCTTTATCGCAAATCTGCTAGTAGTTGCGGTCGTTCGTAACCGCAAAATTCATATAATAATGATGTCATAATGCTTTAGTGACGGACCATGCGGAAGATCCTTGAGCGTTCAGGTCAATGGAGTTGAAACTCGACTCGGACAGAAAGGAGTCGTCAAAGTTAATGATAAAATTCAAATTATACCGTTTTCAACTAAGCATTTCGTAGTGGACAGAATATCATCAAGCTATTTGAAGGTACGTTTACATTTGTTCTACTTCCAAAATTCTGTAAAATATTTTTTGCAAAACTTACTCTATTTGCCAGTTTGAGCATTGTAGTCTGCGCGGCAGCTTATACGTTCTTTACGTTTCATGGGGAAATCTGCCACTCGGGCCACTGTGCTTAAACTCTCAAAACAAGCAACCAAAGCTTTAAATACATAAACTTTGATGAGCAAATCTAGAACTCATTTTTGCGCCTTGTGCATTTATTAACCGTCGCTGCCTCTCATATTTCGACTAATGGAATCTCTATCCTTCTCAATAGCAGATAATTTTTTCAATATTGAACCGTAGATTTGTTCAATGGCGTCAAAAAATTTTAAGTTCAAATAAGGTCACGATTATTCCGCTGTATAGTTACTGTATAATATATAAGGAAAGCCATTTCGAATCGAATATATTATTTGAATCGGTGGTGAATTCCCTTTTAAAAATCAAGCCGTATGTTTAAAATGCAATTCTGATTATTGATGAAACATGTTTCATTATTGTGTGCAAAGATTCAGCGAACTGTCTGAGTGACGGATTACGTGTTTTCAGTAATTCATATATCTGGTGAACCAATTACAATAAAATAATCACATACAATTACATATTTTCTATAGTACCCGAGATTCAATTCAAAAAATTATTAGATTCTGAAATCTTCAGATATTCAAAATGACCCTTAATATATATACTCATATAGCTCCACAACTATGAATCTTATACCTTGTCTAGCTAACCATCACCAACGGTTTGAGTCTTCTCTGGGATGGCGAATATCGAGTTATCTTGAGAGCATCATCTAAACTTGGTGGAAAGATGAGAGGTTTGTGTGGAAACTTCAATCGTCAACAAAACGATGACTTCTTGACACCAACTGCTGATTTGGCGGCCACTGCACACGACTTTGGAGACCAATGGGCGGTTCAACCATGCACATCACCTGATACAGCACCCTATACAAAAGCCTGTAACTTGTATGACTTCAGACGAGATCTGGCAACCGAAACTTGCTCAATTTTCCTGAAAGCTCCATTTACAAGTTAGTATGCGTACTTTACCTTATTTGACAAATAAATTCAACTCGATCGACCATCACGAATATGGCCACCATGTTTTTCCTCTTCTTGTAAAAATTAAGATTTAGTAACAATCAGTACCTTGTTAGAAGGATAAAAAACTAGTAGATTACCGTTTTTTTTTGCGTTTTTCATTTATTCACGATACCTTCTATCACTCTACTGTGCCCATATTTATCTCTGATAATTTGCAGTTAATTCACACCTCCAGGCGACTTTTTGAACTTTAGTTTTGTTAACTGGCTATTACGGTGAAGTTAAAACTTTGTCGAATTCATTTTATTTACTTCTATACAGAATGTTACGATCTTGTAAACTACCGTACAATGTACGATATTTGTCGAGATGATTTTTGTCTTCATAACGATGTCAGATACATGTGTAACTCAATGGAAACATACGTGATGGAATGTGCCAAACAGGGCGTCATTCTTAACGATTGGAGAAGTTCTTTTGCCGAATGCAGTAAGTAAACATATCTAATAAAACAGATTCAATCGAATCATATTCGACCAGAAATTCATTGATAGGCTGAAGGACATCGACTGAGATGGTGGAACGCCGTGTGAACTGAGCGATAGAAAGCGAGGCCCGGCGGTTAGGTATATCCTTAGACCAGAGGTGGGCAAATTACGGCCCGCGGGCCAGATTCGGCTCACCAAAGTGTTTTATACGGCCCTCTTGTGTCTGCCGAAATTATGATTATAGTTTTTATGGATATAAATTTTTGTTCAAAATACCGTAATAATGACTCCGAAGGTTACATCGGGCCTCTTATTATTATACAAACGTTAGCTCATATAGCTTGTGACTATCTGTTGTAAATAAACCGTTTTTTATTCATAGTTTTTCATATTGAGTTTTGAGTCTTCGGCCCAGTAACCAAGTATATTATGTGTGACTGACCCACTCAGAAAAAGTAATTTTTCACCCCTGTTATATCCTTAGAGCTGATTTTGCTGGCTGACTACACGTCTCGGATTCAAACTTCCTGCCTTCCACCTTATGCAGGGTGTAATAATTTGAGTTGACAATGACAAACCGGCAGGATTTCGTTTATTTCAAAAATCGTGTCTATTTACATATCGTTAGATATGAAAGAATGCTTGCAAAGGCATTACCTTGTTCAAAGCGGGGGGCGTGAATATTGGTCGTATAAAAACGGGTTAAAATACAAAACTATAACTAAGGAAAATATGTTTATGTGGAGCAGTCTATCACAGTGGTTCTCTACCCATTTACTCTCGCGGTCCAATTTTGTTGCACAAAAATTATGTGGCCCAGCAAATTTCCCATGCACGGGGAAATCTGAAAAATTCTCTTCGCGAAGATAACCACTTTAATAAATAAAACGAAAATTACCACTCGGTAGCAAAAACAGCATATCATTCATTACCACTACAATCAAAGTTGTCATCTAAACTAAAATGATGTCCATTACTCAGCGACTATAATAATTGGCTTGTCGTTGCGAACCTTCCATAAAAATTTTAAACATTTTATTTTCAGGAATCACATGCGGCGAAGGAAAAATTTATAAGGAATGTGCAAACAGCTGTGGAACATCTTGTGGATCGAAGGGAGTGGAAATTGAATGCGTCGAAGAATGCGTTCCTGGATGTGTCTGCCCCGATAACATGGTCTCTGACTACGATGGCGAATGTGTTCCAGTCGATGTCTGCCCTTGTATATACAATGACGAACAACATGAAGCCGGCTCGACACGTCTAGATGACTGCAACATTTGGTAATACTTCTTTTTTTTTTTTTTTTTTTTAGAAGAATAACAGGGGGAGTGTGGGTCGTCGTCATTTAGAAATAATTTCACCGTTATTTTTACTTTCAAACTATACAAATTGAATATGATAGTGAGATAATTTGCGAGATGTGGCACTTACGAGTGAATTGCTACGAATAATGAACAATATTAATATCTGATGTTTTAGTTTGACTAATAGTATAGTTCAAAATACACACTTTTTCAGTAGAAATAATAATTTATATGGTAACACAGTACATGCTTACATGAACAACGTTTTGATAAATTTTCTGAATAATTACTCGGCAAAGCGCATTCGTATGCGTTTATAGCTTGTTATGTTATCAAAAATTTGTTTTATTATTTGCTCAAAATTATAATAAAAGTTCAAAGCGATTGAGACTCCAGTTATTACGTGGACACGTCTGCTACCAAGCAATGCCTTTTTATTATAATCCAAAAAGCAAACACAATACCTGTCAAATGAATAGCTCTCCGCGAAAACCAGCTTAATTAATGAGAATCTTTAACTCTTTATAGCGAATGTCATCAAGGAAAATGGGAATGTACCGACAATGAATGCGGCCCAGCGATGGAGTGCGGCGAAAAAGAAGAGTCAGTCACTTGCATGCCTCCATACGTTACCTCTTGTAAAAACATGCATCTTCCAGTGAGCGCAATAATATACAAGGTTAGTCTAATGTTATCTATGTAACTAAACAACTTTTTCAAGCATCTTAACAAGAATATAGCATTTAAGAGTGCCGCGGCTCGAAAATCAGCATTGGTTCTTCGCGTCACTAAACCCTTGAATGCCATTTTTGCGTTTTTCCCCATTTAATGTTCGTAGAAGTGTATTTTCAGTATGGTGAAAAAATAAACTACGGACTGAGTTCTTTAACACTCATCCAAGGCTGTTCATTTTTCGCCGTTCCCGCAGACCGCTGAATCGTAAATTTATGCACATTTACCGGTATATCGATAATATAATATAATGGAATGAAACGTTTTGACAAATTGTTCCAATAACACTAGTGAGCTAGGATCTAATGTTCACGTCAATTTCTAAACGAGGTATGACAATAACTAAAAATGCTTCCACAAATTCACAAAACTGGGTATACATAGAATAATTCAGACTCGTAAGTCAATTTTTGGTACTCCCGAAATATGTCAACCGAGATGTCGGACACCGGAACGTAGTATGTGTACCAGGGTGAAGTTAGGCGATAATTTTATTTCAATTTTTCTTATTTTGGTTCTATTAGAAGTTTGAGAACTAGCCAATTGACTTCCGTAGTATTTGTACCTGAAGTTATTGCCTAAATCTAACCTGGTACACGTACTACGTTCCGAGGTCCGCCATCTTAGTTCACATACTTCGGGAGTACCAAATTTACTATTTGAAAATTTTCAGTAAAATTTTCTATTCAATTGCAGCCGAGAACCATGTACTGATGAGACGCGCTACCGATGTTTTGTTTATGTATGCTGATATGGTTGATATTTAAATAAAAATGAAAATAAAGATTTTAGCGTTCAATACCTTTATTTTCAGACCAACAAATGTGTATCGGGATGCGTTTGCATTGAAGGAACTGTTTGGGACGAGGAGAAATGCGCGTGTGTAGAACCCGCTTTCTGTCCTTGCCATCATGGTGGACGAAGCTACAGTGAAGGAGAAATAAGAAAAGAGGATTGTAACGAATGGTAAAATATGTCTAAAAACTCAATTTTTGTCTCAATTTTTATCTTTCAACCAAAATTATTCATTATTAGCAAGTATTTTTTGGTTTCGTTCGGTTAATTTTTCGACGCTCCAGAAGTGTGTGTACCAATATGAAGGTAACCAATTTTATTTGTCTAGCCTACTTTACAACCTTTTGACAGGGGGTATATTCACTTGGATAACACAGACAGTCTCCGAATTCGTAATAGAACGAAAATACGGAAAATCGGAATAAAATTATGGCCCAACCCTAACCTGGTACACACACTACGGGAGTACCAATTTTTCATTGCCGTTCGACCATTGTAACATAAAACTCATATAAAACTGAAATGAAACAAATGCTAGATGTTTACTCGGTGACGTGATTGTATTTGAGATGTATGATCATCTTATTGCTCGTTTACATTAACATGTAATATATTTTTCCTCGGATTTCGCTTCTAATATAAGCCGAGAGAGGAAGGAAAACTAAAAAGCATTTACAATCGATCATAGCCACATAGCTGCGTTAAAAATATTATAAATTTTTTGTTTATGTTTTATAAAAATTCACAAATCATAATTTTCTCTGCTCTTTATTGGTATTTAATATAGGAAATGAAAGAAGAACGTACTTATTTTTATCTTGTCATTAATTTCCATTAATCAAAGTTTGATACTAAATATTTCTTGTTATTCAGCGTTTGCGAAGGAGGTATGTGGTCATGTTCACAAGATCCCTGTCCAGGTCACTGCTCCGTTTATGGAGATTCTCACTTGTCAACTTTCGATGGACGAAAATATGATTTCCAGGTAATCTTAAAATAATGAAATCAACTAGCCACAGCAAA
Source organism: Styela clava (assembly GCF_013122585.1). NCBI lineage: Eukaryota > Metazoa > Chordata > Ascidiacea > Stolidobranchia > Styelidae > Styela > Styela clava. The sequence continues at coordinate 11,354,899 of NW_024102831.1, read as the reverse complement.
AGACCTAAAAACAGTAATCGAGTGAATCCCGAATGCGGGCTAATATTTGTGTTCTTTTTTTTTTCAAATTTCGAGTAGAAAAGTAGTATGGCATTGATTACCGTGTTGTCATCTTAACAAGGTGTTTTTTTTAGTAAGTTTCGTTTCATTTTCAAACAGGGAATTAGCAAATGCAAATTAGTGTATGCACAAAGAACAGATACAAATCCACTTCAAGTAGAATGATAATGTAGTCTTGATTACCGTTTTGTTATCTTAACTAGTTGTGTTAATTACGATCCATTTCATTTTCAAACAGGGAATTAGCAAATACGTGTATGCACAAAGCACGGATAAAAGTCAAAAGAAATTCCGCGTTGAAATGGAAAACGTAAAATGTGGAACCACAGGAGTTGCTTGCTCGAAATCAATAAAATTTGTCATAGACGACACCAAAACTCTCAACCTAGTCCGTGGAATGGATGTCGTAGAGGTAATCCTTGCCTTTCAATCAACAGTTTTTTTTTAAATATTGAAATAGTACATAACAGGAACTACTTACATGAATATTATATATATAATATATTATATTCATAATAAATATAGGTTTAAAGCAACATTTGAACAAACCGTAATTTGTGATTCAAGAGTCCTACTGCACACCAACGCAAATGTATTTCTGTCTAGAAATGGAAATGTAATTTCTGTCTACAGAAAACCATAATTTGTTTGAATATATTATTTCACATCAATCATTATTTTCAAAAACTCAACACCAGTCAATGAGTATATTCATATTAAAACGTTGTTTTTGCATGAATTTTCCTCCAAACAAGGCTCTTTACAAGAATCCACTGACATACAACGGGCCGCTGCAATTTTTAAAAAGACCGAAATATTTTGAGATCGGCATTGCGTACCCAATTTGTTCCATCCCGAATGAGATGGTCGGCTTAACTCTTGAACCCGATATATTTACTCTGCGATGCCTGAATAGGTAAAACCAACCCTTTAACCACTTGGCCATCGCCGGAGGTTAATTTTAAAAAATAACTTATGGCGGAGCAGTTTTAAAAAGTTTACGAAATTTTCACTGTTTTATAAATAGCAGTGTTGACGTCCCATCATTGAGTTTTCTGATTTTACCTCTAGTTCAGTTGTTATTTAATGCAATTTTTCTGATGCTTTTTAATGACACTTGGTTTGATCAATTTTACTATTTTAGAGTGCCGGATTTGAAATTACATATGTTGGTTTGTGGGTTTTTATCCGAACTGATATTGGAGTAACACTACAATGGGACAAGGGCACATCAGTTATGATCAGAGTTGAACCAGAACATTCTAAATATGTCGAAGGTCTCTGCGGTAATTTCAACGGAGACATGCTAGATGATAATATATTAAGAAATGGAATGAATACCGAAGATGCCAAAAGCTTCTTTGTATCATGGCAGTTGGTGAGTCTTGCATTTTGACCATAAGGCGCACTTTAAATCCCTTTTCTGTCAAAAATCTGTCGTTTGCCTGATCTATGGATTAAGTAGTGCCTCATTGCCTATACACTCAAATTCAGAACCAATACCGGTTGCGTTTATCCATGGACAAAATCCCAATTTTTGTAAACTTGGTGTTGTTTTATGACTACGTTTAATTTCATCCCATCTGACAGGATGCTGCTATTGAACCTGGTGCGGCTGAAGATACGTATGATTTGGAGCGTATGATGTCCGAAGTAAACGTTCACAAAGTCAGTTGGGCGAAGAAAAAGTGTAGCGTGATCACATCATCGACGTTTTCTTCTTGCCACGGAGTTGTTGAATCCCAGCCTTACTACGACGCTTGTGTCTTCGATGCTTGTGCCTGCGATATGGGAGGAGATTGCGAATGTCTCTGCACAGCTGTCACAGCCTACGCTCAAGAATGTAACAGAAAAGGAGTACATGTTTTTTGGAGAAAACAATACCTCTGTCGTACGTTTTTCTTTTTATGATGTTTCAGTTATTTTAATTTTTTATAAGTTGGTATCTGACGTAGCCCACTCCAGCCTACAATCTACGTAAAATATATATGATTTGTCTTTGCTCTGAAAATCCATTATTTCTTTCATTTTTCATTCAAAAAGGAATCGTTCACATTTTCCAGTAGCAAATTAAATAGCCTCAACTGAAAAAGGGCATCATATTACATGAGATCGGATTGCGGCATTTCTTACATTAAATTTTCAGTTATATTTTCATACGATTATTAAAAATCTACCTAGATACCGTGTAAACACGTTTTCTTTGTAACTCAATAAAATTTGAAGTCATTACAATAGCAGCTAAAAAATTTGCCTTATTCAAATATAGCTATACAGTGCAATGGTTGCCGAGAATATTCGCCATGTCTGCCAGCTTGTCAAAAAACTTGCAACAATTTTCAACACTACGAACAAGTCAAAGCAGATTGTGATGAAGTTTGCGTGGAAGGTTGCTCTTGTCCGGACACCATGGTGTGTATCATTGCGTAGTACCAGATACCAATAAAAATATGCCTTATCGATATGCAATTCAGACAATTGCAACCCATCGATTAGGCATTGTAAAAATACTGGAACGCTTTAAAGCAGTGGTTCTCAAACTTTTTAACCCCCATACCCGCGCGCGCCCCACCTTTTAAGAACCACTGCTCTAAAGTCTCACATCTTATATTACAACTAATTTTCAGAAAAGTGTTGTACATAATTACCCAACGTCCTATGATACATTGAAGACTAAATCAAACTGAAGTAATCAAAAATGAACAAGTTTTTTCACTTTAATTTCTTCAGTCTAACAAGACATAATAACAAAAGCGGAAGAATCGTTGTCTTAATAAGCAGGTTTCTACTATAACGCCAAAGCACGAAACCTGGGTAATACGGACACAGGGAGCATCAAAATTACAGATAAAATTGAAATGAGTAGATACAATTTCCAACTGAGATCTAGCAGACAATCTTTTGTAGCATTCTTCGAAATAATATTTCTATTTGATGGTTGTTGCAATATGGTGAACATGTATTGTTATATTTAATGTAACAGATTCAGACAGACGATGGACAATCTTGTATTGGAGTTGACCAATGTGTATGTAAAGTCATTGACGGGACTGCGTACAAAGACGGCGAAAAGATTGCTAGCATGTCTGACCAATGTCGAAGTTGGTATGTAATTAAATCTATCAAAAATATTTTTTGTTAAAATCGGCTATCTTTTATCAATTCTATTTACAAAAACGAATATCTTAATGAAGTAGTTGCCGAATCAAGATTTGTGTATTTTCGTTTGCTATTGAATACCGATTACTACAAAAGTTTTTTTTATCGAATTTTGCTCAAAAAGTGCTGACTACGTCTATTCGTCTGACTATGCTTATAAATTCCACCATTTTCCACGTATGCAATGACTATTTACTGTCGCTGGAGGCATTGATAAAGACTCATTTAATGGGTGCCAACAAGTGTTAAATCTAATTTTCTACCAAGTTTCAAAGTTGAATAAGGAAATTTCGCTTAGAAAACATAACGGTTGGTTCTAAACAATGCGTGTACTTACTGTTCACATGCATAGCGACAAATTGGAGCATTAAATTGGCCCAAATGAATATTTTCCAACTTTCTAACAACAAAATTTTATCAATCAATGTCTGTTTCTCTCTTTCTTTGAGAATCAATAAAATTAAACTCGTTCATTCTGGTTTTTAGTTATTGCTTGGACAACGATGTACATTGTCTTGGTTTGCCCTGTGAAGAAAATGAACTTCCATACCCTGAACTGTCATCTTCATTTTGTGAGTTTATTATTCGTATTTTGACTGAATAAACCGCCATTCAAAGTAATTTATATTTTAAAGAAAGGCAAAGGTACCGGCTCTTTGTTGTTGGTTATTTTTGTTTCATCTAGTCTATTGTTCTTCAACCTTTTTCGTGGAGCCGTACCCCAATGCAACAATCCAGAGGTTCGTGGAATCCCTTTGCAATACTGTATACAGAGTTCTATAAACATATATATTAGGATAGGATTTACATATTTATCCAGGGGAGAAGAAAGCCGATAAGACGATATGGCGAACCACGGCCTCTTGTCCGGTTACTAGTTCATGTCGGGTATGAGATTAGTCAGTTCTTTTGTTTTCGGAAGCATGGACGTGATGACGGGGAAGCCGTGACCGACCAGTGGTTACGTGAACCACCCTACGGCGGCAAGAAGCAATTATCTCGCACATAACTAACGACGCATAGTATTCGTTCCTGCGAACCCACGCAGGGTAATTGTATTAGCAAAACAAAATAATTTTTAAGGTTTCTCAAGTGTCGGATTTGATTGTAAACTTGTGGAACCCCTGGACTGTGCTAGCAAAACCTTGAAGGGTACGGTTAAAAACATTGATCTAGTCTTTCCAGAGACTGTAGCGCCTGTAGTTTTCCTTTGCCTTGGTCGAAATAGTAAGGGTGATACAACTGACGTCGATGCTATATTTTTGATATTAAAACTTCAGGTTAGACGTCCTAATAATATATGGTGGAAATCCTGACATATGCTTATCGAAGGATCATATGAATATTTGAGTAAAGTAGCATAGCATAACATTTGTCTCAATATATTTAGCCAAAGCTATTGGAACGTCGGCTCTTTATGGAGGCTATGAATATAAACCAGTTGATTTGACCAAGGAAGAATGTGAATCTATGCTTGTAAATATGCTAGGTATGACAACTTATCTGTGTTTTAGGAGATCTTTTTTGCATTTAATCTGACATGGGCAACTACGGCCCGTTGGGTAATTTAATCTGGCCCGCCTGATGCTGCCACAACCAAACTAAAACCAAACTTGATGTTCAGGAAAAAAAATAGCTCAAGAAATTTGTTGAGATTACGGTTAAATTTAGTTTTGACACGAGCCCTATTGTTTTCCACATTTGCTTTTGTTAATCGTAAAAGCATTAAACATCTCTCTCATCTCATTTATTTTGAAATAATCCTTTTAATTTCAATTTACCTGCATCATTGCTACAATCTGAACATATATTAAGTTGAAAATCACAACAACTTGTAAACAGCGAGGGCGTCAGAAAATGCTATAAATTCCTTGAATGGCACCTTCAGTTCGGTTAAAAGCATTCATTGGCGATAAATAAATAATGAATAAATAGAATAATAATTTTTCTAGACGCCAGATTTTTTTTATATCCCTACTGACTTTGTAACTGTTACAAGTGCTTTGTCTACCGCCATTTCACCCTGCGCCAACAAGAATATCTATCTAGCTCGTGTTTGACACTGTATGCATTTTTTGGCGCTTTTTGGTATTTTTTGGTGTGTACCAATATGGAGGTAACTATTGGCAGGGGGTATATTCACTTGGCTAATGCAGACAGTCCGCGAATTCGTAAAAGAACTAAAATAAAATTGGAATAAATTTATGGCCATTATGGCTAACCTGGTACAGACACTACATTTTTTTGTATAACAATAAATAAATGGTCATACTTATCTCCCGCAATAAACCTATATAATGCTTATATTTTAAGAACAATGCACTACTGTCAATGTGTGCTCTTTCCGTTGTGACACCGTTTGTCATGCATGGAAGTTGGCCACACCCCAGTGCGTGTATGCAGAATCGAAATCGGCTTGCGTCGATACATGTGAAGATGATACGTGCATTAGCTGTGCAGCCGGACATGTTCTCAGAAATCCACGCAGTTGCGTTAGACCAGATGCTTGCCCTTGTATGACATCAGATGGGAAAGTCCTAGCGGTAAGCAATGAAGTTGAAATCCTTATTTTCTATTCTAAATTAGATTAAGTCCAGAAGCTTTTCAATTATAATGTATTTTCTATGTTCGAATCTGGCCTTTTACAAAACAAATTTAGAATGCTGGAAAGTATTGAGAATTATAAACAACTTGCAAATGACTGTACAATTTTTTTTATCAATTGAAACAAAAAATCTCAATATGTTGCCAACCACCAGGGGCGTATCCAGGAAGGAGGAATTCTGAAAATTCTAATGGTTAAGTTAGACCGTAACAGCTAGCAGGTTCGCCGGAGGTCGGAAAACGTGGATTTTCAAGAGTCTTGAGGTTTAAAAGGCGTTAAGCTTCGAAAATTTGCTACGTGTGATACGGAAAATGCTTTTTTTTTTTAAATTCCGACCCTCTTGGCTACGCTCCTGGCAACCAGTCGTTTTATTTAGAAATTATTCCTCTTTCCCTTACATGTAACCGTCTGTCTGTGTGATGAATGTTTGAAAGAAAGATGTAAAAAAACATACCATGACACGAGCAATATACAACTCACATGACACAAAGCACAATTTCAATGCCCTTTACGTCATTATACAAGTTAATGTGATACCATGATACGCAACATGTTGTTGAGACGTTGATGTGTTAAACTTAGGGCATATTTTATTTTGTGTCTGCATATAGCCGGGTACCCAATTTGATGACGTAGAAAAGTGTCTTCGATATTATTGCTGGAACAACAACCTTCACAAAACAGAGATTTCGAATTGCAAAAAGTCGACGAAAGACGAGATCGTAGCATGGAGTGATGCAAGCTCTGAAGTGAAAGGTACACTAGTGTCAGGCGAACCCGAGTCAAACGGTCTAGATAACTTTTGGATTGAAAAAACTCAGTACATTCCTAGTGTGACTGCAGGAGACATAAATACAAGTGGGTCAGTTGATGCATTCGCCTCTGCATCTGGCAATTTTGCAAACGATAAAACATTAGCTGAGAGCCCTGATACTGATCAAGGTAAGCTCCAGTTTGATTCAGCAAATGGTAGTGGCTTCCCAGGTATCAAAGAATCAGAAGATATAAAAGCGATGGAAGAACTACCAATTTGCGTTGACGAAGAGGGTTGGGAGAGACAGTTTGGAGAATGCTGGACAAAAAAATCTGATGCTTGTGAATTGTGCACATGTTATACATCGGGAAAAGTACGATGCAGAAACGCTGACTGCCAAAGATATCCTGTGGCTGAGCCAAATACAATGGTGATAGAGGAAAAAGAAAATGACTGTTGTTATACATATAGAATTGTTCCAGCAGAGTGTGATATATTAGTTTGCGAACAGAATGATGAATCCTGCGAATATTACGAAGACTTGGTCAACATTCCGACTGATGAATGCTGCAGTACAAAACAGTGTGTATGTAACAAAGCAAAATGTCATCATCTAGGAACTCCACCATGCCCGGCAGGAAATGAACGAAAATTGATAGATACACACTCATGTTGTCCTATACCGAAATGTATTAGAACAGTATCTGCGACCGCTTTGGGTGATTTAAGAGCTGACCATAATTATGACACGTTTGCAGGCGGATTCGGTGGTCTTTATGACAGTCCCGCTTATCACCAAGGAGACATTATTGGAGGAGGGGCCGCAGCTGCAGCCGCAGGACTAACTGGATATCCAAGTGATTCTTATTCTGGCAAAAAATCGTCTCTAGGAGGATCTGAAATACTTCTTTCAATAGGCGGCAAAGGTAGCACTGGTGGTAAAGATTTCATGGGCGACAATATCGGTCTAACTGCTGATGCAGCAGCATTTGCTGGACATACAGGACCATATAAGGATTCAAGAAAAGGATCACCTATGTTTTTCATGCCAGGATTTGGCTCAGGTAATGGAATGGATAACTCTAATGCCTACGCAGCAAAAGCCGCAGCTGGAGCATATATGGGCAAAGAGCCAATGGATTATGGCATCGATGGAAAACCCAAGTTCGAAACAATTATTAT